>OZ008367.1:109059239-109659239 GCA_963931995.1 Phaonia tiefii | reverse complement strand
AAATTCAATTTAAAAACGGCAATATTTGCTTAAAAATATTCCAGAAAGCAAATTGAGTTTAAATTAAGGGCTTAAACCTAGAATAGGTCGGCAACACTCTTCGGCTCTAAACTATTACCATTGGATAGAACTTGTAATTTTAAGTAAAAAAAATTAAATAAAAAAATCGCGGGCAACGCCTATTTTCGGAGTTGTGGGCCCCCAAAGTTCGGACATACGGGATGATACTACGAGTGTGGTGCCGTGTTATGGGACCGATTTCACAACTTTTTTGTGTAAAACGAGTCGAAATAAACAAAATAAATTAAATACATTTTTTCGATAACTGTCTTAGTTATCCACATATCGGATTTTTAAAAATATGCCGAAAATATTTTTTTTTTAAATTAATCGAGTGATTTTTCGGATTTTGCCACACATCGACATCAGGTACAGAGGGAATTTTAACCCTCTAACGATTTTCCAAAAGTTCTACCACACGGTACGAGCAACATAGGTCCCTGCGAGGGCTACTTCGCCCGTAACTCCCTTCCCCCGCTTTTTTTATTTTACTTTTTTTACTTAAAATAACGATTCCCTACAACCAAAAAAAAAAACAAACAAATTGGACGTGCCGATCTGTACTAGGTCTGTTCCAAATTAAGTTGTATGAATTCACCAACAACACTTGAAAATTGTAGGAATTAATTGAACAATTTACCAATTTTTTTCTTTAATACTGAGAAAATTTTTTTTAAAAGCCAGAAATATTTCTTTAATTCGACTAATTTTAAGTTTTGTTATTCGTTGAATTTTCTAATTGTAATTCGATAATCAACACTTAAAATTAATTAAACCAAGGAATCTTTTTGTTGAATCCAAGATTGACAAATATAATTCTTTGAAAATAAGAATTAAAGATTTGTAATATTTACAAATGTTTTTTTAAACTAATGAATACGGATCCTACTAATGAGTAGGATGAAAAACAACAAATCTTGTCTTGTTACATCAGATAAACTATTTCTATGACTGAAAATTATACAAAAAATTCATTGGTATTTTTTCTGTGTACGAACTTGCTATTTTGTGCATATTTTGTGAGCCACAGAGCCACGTCGCTTGGCATTACATTTTTTTAATTTTCTAGTTCACTGCTGAACGTCGATAGGAAACAAGGAGGCAATCAGCGGGAAATGTTTAATTTCCGCTGTAGAAATTGATGTCAATTGTCCGAAAATTTTCCAACAGTATTGTCATTCTCCGGTTATTCCGTAAATCTGTGTGGATAGTTGCGAAGATTTTTACTCTCCATGATCTGATCTTACGCTATCTTGAAATATGTCCATAAATATGATAATACTCAAGGTTGGGCCATGTAACATTTAAATTTAATATCGCTTTAAAAAAATACTAATAGAAATTTTATCAAAATTATGATTTTATTGGTTAGGCCCATCATTGACATTTATGAATGAAATAGAAAATCATTCAAGTGGCTTTCACGACTTTGATGTACCCTAATTTGATGTACCCAATTCTTCAGTACATTTTCGATTGTTTGGGCTTCTATCTCGTGAACCACAGCATCGATTTTGTACTTCAAGGCCTCAATGTACTCTGGATTGTTTACATGACACGTATCTTTCACCGCGCCCTGTATATATTATTCTAACGGGGTCAAATCGCAGCTGTGAAGCGGCCAATTGACTTTCGAGATTCGGCTGATTACGCGGTGTTCGAATACAGTGTGCAAAATATCGATTGTAACGGTGGCTGTGTGGCCGTCCTGTTGTATGTTGTTCATGTCGACAACTTCAACTTTTGGGAATAAAAAAACGCTAAGCATGACACGGTAACACTCGCCATTGACTGTAACGGCAACTCTTTGCTCATTTCCGAAGAAAAATGGGCCTATGATGCCGTCATCCCAAAAACCGCAACAAACAGTCACTCATTGTGGATGCATCGGCTTCTCCTCGACGACGTGCGTAGTTTCCGATTTTCCCCAAATGTCACAATTTTGATTGTTAACTTAGCGACTGTGAGGAAAATGAGCCTACTCGGAAAATATGGTTTTTGATAAAAAATTCTCATCTTCAGCCAAACGAGCTTCAGCCCATTCAGCGAAGTGAAAACTCATCGGATGGTCACGAGCGGTTCTTAGACTAATTGGACTTTATAAGTCTTCATACCAAGGTCTTTATCACAAAATTCTGTGCAAAGATGTGCGAGAAATATGCAATTGCTGCGAACGGTGGCGAGTTGATGTTGATGGGTGTTCGACCACACCTTTAGCTGCAGCGGCAATATTTTTAACTGATCGCACTGCACGAGAACCTACAAGAGTTCCTCTGACCAGTTGGAACCCGGATTGACGAACTCGCTTCACTGCTTGATTCACAAACTGAGTTAAAGACACGGAACATTGGAAAAAAGTTTTTAATATTTCCCAATTTTCCGTTTCGCGAATTGCGAACCTTTATGTAATACATAATATGACAAAATGGTCATCTGCTTCGAAATAACGGGGGATTCAAATTCAAAATTCTACAACGAACTACATTGGGGATATGACTAATGGCTCAAGCAATATTGCTCGAAAAATAGACACTGGCCGCTCCGAGTCGTCGAGCAATCGCACATCATCCATTCAATTAGTAGCTCGGTGATCAGTCCGCGGTCGCAGCCTTAAGCACTTTGATGACGTTGCTGCCATATGGCTTACGCTTGGTTGTGTATACGCTTGAACAACGCTGGGAAATATGGGAAAAATGGGCCTGCGATCGACTTACAGAAGATGCCGATTTTGCCAAAAAAAATCATCTTTTCAGATGAAGCTCATTTTGATCTTGGCGGGTATGTAAACAAGCAAAATTGTCGCATTTGGGGCACAGAAAACCCGCACGCATACATTGAAAAGCCGATGCACCCAAAACGAGTCACTGTTTGGTGCGGATTTTGGTCCAGAGGCATAATTAGGCCATTTTTCTTCGAAAATGAGCAAGGAGTGGCCGTTACAGTCAATGGCGATCGTTATCGGGCCATGTTGAACGAATTTTTGTTCACAAAAATTGAAGAGGAGGATATTGGCAACAGTTGGTTTCAACAGGACGGCGCTACGCGCCACACAGCCGAAGCTACACTCGATGTTTTGCGCCCTGATTATGAAGATCGCATTATCAGCCGCAGAGCTGATGTCGTTTGGCCACCTCGCAGCTGCGATTTGACACCGTTGGACTATTATTTGTGGGGTGCCCTCAAAGATAAGTGTTACGCCGACAAGCCAGAGACAATTGACCCTTTAAAGGACAATATTCGTGAAGCTATTGGTGAAATACAGCTGCACACAATCGATAATGTGCTTAAAAATTGCACCGATCTTGTAGGCTACTGCATGGCCAGCCGAGGCAGCCATTTTAATGAAATTATTTTCCATTATTAACCGGAAGGATTATACTTTCAAATAAAAAAAGAAATTTGAGAAACTATTCAGTAGTTTTTTTTTTATAGCATTTTCAAAAAAAAAAAGTTATTTGGCGGCCCGTTAGTTGCCCACGACAATGGGGGACTACCCATTACGATTAACCAATACCTACGGGGTATTGGGGAAATAATAGATAGTTACCTACGACGATGGAGACTGGGTAGGTGGCCCTTTGATCGAAAATATGAAAAAATTTCAATATGTTTGAAATGGTGCGTCGGTCGAATCGAAAAAATTACTAATTTGTGTGTGTTTTTAAGGCCTTTTTATAAAGTGGTCCAATTCGTATAGAAGAATTCTCGGAAACTGTGCGTGCAATTGCAATTGCAAAAATAATAATTTGTTTACCTCCTTAGGTGTCTTTAACCAATGGACGTTTTTCATACGGAATTATTTATTTTTAAAAAAATCGTTAACACATATGTGCGTTTTGGCGATTTTGTATTTGAAATATGTTACTTTAACGAATTTTTTAAAAACAAGGTGATGCCGTATCATCCTCTTTTTAAAAAAATAGATAAAACTAAATTGGTTTAATATAAGTAAAAAATCACTATAACGCCCTTATGTCTATATCTCAGAAACGGAGTGTCCGGTGGAAAAAATTAATAATTTTTGCGGGTTTCTATGTTTCAAACCATTGCCAAAATAAAAATTCTATAAAATAAAAATTAGCTATAGGCTTTAACCAATGGCTGCCTTTAATACTAAAAACTAACTAAACTACAATTTTTCGAGCATAAACTTGTTAAAACACCCTTAGTGGCTATTTGCCCATTCCCCACGGTAATAATAGTCGTGTTTTGGTTACAAGCAAGAGATTGTCGCTTGCTAAGTTGCAAAGAAAACGGCAATTTAGCAATAAGTAATTTTAAATAATTGAAAATGGTAAAAAATTTAAAAATTTTTTTTTAAAACTTAGCGAACATGATTCTCGTCGCTAAGTCTTCGCTAAGTGTTTCATACAAAACAAGCGAATAAGGGTTGAAAATGGTAAAAGATGTCAAAAATTAATTTTTTAAACTTAGCGAAAATGATTCTCGTCGCTAAGTGTCCCCTAAGTCTTCGCTAAGTGCTTCATACAAAACAAGTGAATATATAAGCAAGCGGTGTAACTAAAACACGCTTAATAACACTGTGTGTGATTTTTGCACTTTAAAAATCTGAATTGAGTGAAACATAGCGAACCTGCATAATTTTGATACGCTGAATCTCATGGCATTTCCCGTTTTTCTCTACCACGTCAAAATTTCGAGATATTTGACCCCAAAGTTTGCTGGGATGTCAACAACTGTAATATTTTTGAGACTGAATTAGAGGCAGAACGCTTCAAAATTGAAGTTTGACTTCTGAGTAAGAAATGTAGAGGACCTTAAGAAGAATACCAACTTCAAGTTTGTACCCCGTCTCCTCCCCCCTTACCCCTAATAACTCGACAAAAACATTGGTATCACTTCATTTCCTGGAGACTCAATATATAAACAGATGATGTGCTGTAAATCATACAAATAATTGAATGCTCTAATTGATATCGTCAGTGATTTTCATTTTTACCATGAAATTTATTCAAAATATTATTTAAACTCAACTATTTTTTACAGTGTACAGTATAGTATATCGTATATAAATACATAACACCCCACATAAATTGAAATCTGAAACCAAATCCTGCGCAATGCTACTTTCATCAAATGAAATACAAGAAGAGAAAAGAATACAGCCCGAAGATATCAACCACCAATAGTTATGGACAAAAACAATGTTGCATTGGCCATTCAAGTACGGATCCTTGATAAAGTACTCCCATTAAAAAAAAAACGTTGGAAAAAATATGCAGTGGCAAAAACGCGATATAGTTGTTATATAAAAGACACGAGCGAATTGTTATTGAAGCCATAAAGTAGCAAATGAGATGCGAGAGCGCTCAGAATGTTGGAAATATTCGCAAAATAATGGGAAACACCTACTTGCCGCTACAGAAGCATTAGCAGATTCAAAGTGCTCTTAAAGATTTTAATTGGAAAACAGGATCCTATAAACAAAGAGGGAGGGAGGGATGAAACAACTTTGCCATTTCTTTACAGTGTTACTGGGCAAACACCGCATATGAGATTGGGTTAATTTGTTGTTTCTTTATATTTTAAAAACAATACACACAAGAAGTCAGCGCGATAAATATTGTCACGTCTTTGCCATTTAGCTGCTCATGTTCCATTAACTTTAATTTGAAAGTGAAATTAACTCAGTATTTTAAGTAGTCTACTACTAAAGTACATGAACTTTCAAATATTGTTAAGAAATATAGAGTCAATTAACTCGAATATGAAACTGCACATTAACATTTGATTGGAATGCATTCAGACGCTTGTTATGGCCACGATTCTCGTCGTAGTTGTAGCCGCTTGCAAGAAGTGTGCCTCTGAGTAATATAAAAAGGCGACATTCTAATGGCATTGGCAAATAACAAACAATTGCCAGTGTTAACAAAGGTATGGTATTTAACATTTTAACACCCATTGATTGCAAATAGTCGGCCATAGTCAACACAATAACGGAACAAATGAGAACTGATTTTTGTTAAGTTGATCGGTAAACATTAGTCTATGTAACAGTGGAACAAACAAATAAATTGTTGTATTTAGTTGCCTTAGTCATACTGTAGATAATACTGATAAGTAAATAATGTGAATTGTTTGAGACCACTGTAGGTTATGGAACGACAGCACACAGTGTGGGATTTCGTTGAAAATTTGGAAATAATGTCACCTGATAAACAACATGCACAGGAAAATTTCGCTACCCACAAACGAAATCTTAGACAACTAAATTTAGTTTGAAAAATTTATTTGGGGGAACAAAATTTCTCGTTTTCGTTTAGAAACGAAAAACGCGTCATATGTGACCTAGGTTTAAATCCCCACACAGTCCAACGTTTTTCTTTTAATATTTTATTGTTTAGTGTTTAGTGTTATGAAAATTAAGCTGATTGGTATTAACTTTGGATGAAAGTGTAAACCTTATAATAGAAATAAAAATGCAAAGTATTTAAGTACAGTATCCCGAATTTTAGCTCATACCGTCCCATACTAATTAATATTGCTTACATCCACGTCACATTTAGCGACATTCGTCATTGTCTAAGCAAAATGAAACTTTTTCGAAAATACCAAGGTTCTGACAAAGGATTCTGGTAGAGGGGGTAAATAAAAAATATACGTGTGTCGGCGTTTTGAAAGTTTACGTCTGAATTTTTATTAAATGGGTCGAAATGTTCCTCCTTTTGCACATTCTTATCATGAATCGGAAACCGTACATTATAAGTACAGGATGTGTTCAGGAATTTTATGTAAAAATTTACGAGCAATATTTTTGTAGAATACTTTAACCCTCTATATATGCGTCTTTTTTGTTATTTTTGTGGAAAGGGATAAAAAACACCCCTAAAACAAGGGTTTAACGGGTTACAACAAAACCAATTGGCTCCAATTACTATTTCACTTGGGCCAATTATTGTGTACTTGAAATCCCAAAATAGGTTTGGAATCAAATTTAGTTGGAAAATGTTTTAAAAATTCTCGTTCTAGTATGTGTTGAAACAATTCTCATTACGTTATATACCCAAATACTTGTAGAGATGCACCTGATGAGATGATGGTGGGCATCGAAATAGCGACACACCTATTGAATTTTAATTACACTGTGTGTAATTTTTTAAGTCATGGAAATATTACCATTTACGGACACCACTACGTGATAAATGACAAACCAAAGACCCGCATTTCCCAGTTTTGCCCAAAGTCATACACTTTTTTTATGGGCCCCCAAAGATTTTTGCAAAAAATTGATCATTTTGTCAGGCTCATATCTTGCAAATAGTGCGGAATTTTGATTTACTCTCTAAGGGAAAGTTGTAGCTCTTGGCGTAAAGAACAAAAATTGTGAAATCAAAAAACTTTATCTTCAAGGTCAAAATCGCAAAAAAAACTTTAAAAAATTCGATTTTTTAACCTTTGCTACCTATGGACCTGAACAGGGGAAAAAAGGTTAAAAAAATCGATTTTTTTAAAGTTTTTTGCGATTTTGACCTTGAAGGTGAACTAATTTTGATTTTATATGTTGACAATTTTTATTCTTTATGACAAGAGCTACAACTTTCCCTCACAGATTAAATCAAAATTCCAACCGGTTTAAAGAGAAGTTGCATGACTTTAGGCCAAATTGGGAGACACGGTTCATTTTTTTTTTGGTATATGGTTATATTTCGATAAGTTTGCGCAAGAACTACAAAAATGCGCATAAAAACAGCAAAAAATCGATGAAAAATGGGCAAAAATCATGAAAATAGGCTAAAAAATTTGATTTTCTCAGTTGAAATGTGCGTTCTAATGGTAGAACTAGTAATTGCGAGCCGTATAAAAATAACGAAAGAAATTTTGAATACAGGAATAGCGACTTAAATGGGCTTAAATGGTAAAAAATTCACTAATTGACCGAAATTCAAACAAAACGCCATAAAATTTTCCCAATGAGCCAAGTTGGCACTTTCATCGATGGAGTAGTACTCAGGGGGCTCATCCAAACACAACCATATGGTTTTCACGTTTGTACCAGAAATTTCGTGTCAAAAACTTGAACGGTGTTATCGATGTAACTGAAAATATATATAAAATGTTGATTACATTCGTACTCAAGTTGATTACGTAAATAATTGAAAAAATGAATAAATTAAACTAAACTTAACAAAAAAGTACACATTTAATCAAAAGTATTCTAACGGATTGATTACCTCTATACCCAAGCTGATGGTAAATTTAATTGAAATATATTCAATTACCGAAATATATGAACTAAATTTTTTTAGACGTCGGTCACTTCGCTTAGTGATGGCGACACTATCGAGTATATATCCATTAAAAATATTGTCCAAATACCGTTCGGAACCGGTGTAAAACTGTAGGTCCCAATCAGTCAGTATAAAACTAGAAAGCGCATACCTCACTGGTTGTGAGAAACTCTCCCCAATGCCTTCATGGGATGTAATGGGAACCCATTCAATTTAAGGTGGTCAGAGCAGGGAGCGAACGCAAGATCTCGTGTTCAAGAGGTGCGCACACTACCCATTGCACCATCTACGGCCACAATATGTATACTAGGGATGCCAAAGGGGAAATCCCGAAATCCCGGGATTGATGAATTCCGAATCCCGGCATTTTAATAAGTAAATCCGGGATTTTTCAGGATTATTATTAATTTTGAAAAACATTAAACTAAAAACAATGCCAAAAGTTCAGTGTGGTGTTATTCTTTGGAAGAGTCGAAAGGTGCACCTCAAGCAAAATTCAAATTGTGCAAAAAGGGTTTCAAAACTAATGGCGGCTCTACAAAAGGTTTAATAACACATCCTAACGTAAATTAATTTTGGCATATTAAGTCTATTATACGGCTTGCTCTCCAAATATTACAAACTTTATTGCGTCGGGTAGAAAATTATATTTTAACCAAAGAAAGTAAAATAACAAAATCGGTGCAAATGCATAGTTTCGGAGTTATGGACCCCGATATTTCGGATACTTTTTCCACTAACGTACCGTGTAAAGCCATTGATATCACTTTTTGGTATAAAACAAGTCATAACAAACTCAAAAAATAATGTAGCATTTTTCGATAATTCGCTTAGTTATCGAGTTATCGGATGTGTACGTTTCTCAAACAAAAATTTAAAAATTTTTTAAAATAATTTTTATTTTTGATTGAAAAAAAAAATATATTGAAAAATCGCGCGATGTTTTTAAAATAATTTTTATTTTTGTTTGAGAAATTAAAAAAAAATCGATAATTTTTCTACATGTCAACAACATCCAATAACTCGATAACCGAATCCAGGGATTTTTTAAAATCAATCCCGTTTAGCATCCCTAATGTATACACATATTGGTTTATAATACATGGGTTTCTTCATTTGCGCAAAAGTAAATTATGAAAATGTTAGTGTAAATGAAATTTCGCTTAAATACGTTTACGATAAAAGTTTTTTTATCTTCACGAAAAGTATCAACTTTTTACGTCAACTATGAGACTATGTAGAAACGAAATATTTTTGAGGCAAAGTAAATATTTGATGATTTTTTCTTTGTGTGTAGACGCATCAAAATTTGATATTCTTTTCGAGTATAAGACCTGCTTAACCTTAGGGGTGTTGCAAACATGTGTTTGTGCATCAAATTTTGCAAATAGAGACTCTATATGTAGTATCATTTCCTCGTTTAGAAGTAATCCGAATTTAAAATTGTTACATTCAAAATAAAATCAAAGCAAACCAACCAAAACAACCCAAATTAGAATTTTAAAGTAAAAATTTATTCTGTCAACTTTTTACATGTTTCTGTTGATTGAACTAAAAACATGTAATGAAATTTAATTTTGATTGAATGAATATGAATATGTTTCTTGTGCACAATTTCACCAAAAAAAGTTAGAGGTAACTGGCAGTTAAAAATGTTTGTTTCCTATCAAACTATTCTTTTGCTCTGACTGTAGTATATACAGTCATGGCGAAATCTTCCATTAATGTTTAGATTATACCATTTAATTTAAAAACTTAAAAACAAAATAACTACATTCTCAATTTGGATAATATTGCTTTCAACGAAAATTAACGTCATGACTACTCTCCTTCCGACATACTTTATTTGGCGGACGTTTGCCTGGTATACACTAGACATCTGCACGAGACGTTTCGAATGGTCATTCAATTAGTTTCTTTGTTTTTCAAAACGTGTATTGTAGCGAAGTTGCGGCAACCAAATACTTCAGTGTTGTGAAAAAAACATTCGTGTGTGTGTGTGTGAAGCTTTAGAGTACAAAAACCATAGAGTAATGACGTTGCGATTTGTCGCAGTAAATTTACGAAGTGTGGTGTGGTTGAATGTTGGAAAGTATTGCTTTAAATAGAGGCAGTGACTCAAACCAACCAACAAGAAAACTGCAACCGCATTTCGTTTTGTGCGTTAAAATATTTGTGTAAATACACCACAAATATATACTAATAATAAAATATTAAAAAAACGTCCAAAATACGATTAAATTTCACAGTTTTTCATCAAAACGACATGCAAAGTGTAAGTCAAAAATTGTTGTAACTCCACCTGGTGTAGTTCAATTTACGACAAATTATCGCACCGACCGTACCACGAATAGTGTGAAATGAAATTTCAGATGAGAATAATGGCGGCTCTATATGACATTACTCTATAACAAAAACACAATATTTCTACTTCTACACACACATACATACCCCGAAGTACTTGGTTGTCGCAACTTCTCTACAGTACATGCCTTGAATGGCCATTCAAGACATCTTGCGCAGATGTCTAGTGGGCACGTTAACATATTTAAAATACAATCAATCTTAAAGACATTTATAAAGATGGACCACTTCAAAAATGTAATTATATTTATAGAAAATTCACGACTCACGACGAGGACCGAACAGCTTAATAGATGCAGGGAGCACTTTACTGAAATACTACAGAATCAGCCCCAAAAGAGAATAGTCTCTGGACCACCATCACTCTCGTAAATCATCTCGGCAAGATTGAAAAGCAACAAAACGCCGGGATACGTTAGTTTTAAGTGACTTAAGGATATTCTAAATAGTTTTAAGTGATTTAAGGATATTCTAAGTAGAATAAATAAGGCAACGGGCGCATACGCATAGCTACGCAAAATTTTAAATGCAACTCAAACACTCTTCTGGACGGAAATTTGACTTTATACATCAAACGTAATATCAGTACTGCTCTATGGATGCGAACCTGGTTTGGAACCGACCATCTAACAGGAAAAATGCAAAGCTTTATCAACAGAAGTCTCTGGCGTATTCTCAAGGTGTAGTGGCCAAATGTTATCAGTAACGACAATCAATAAAAAAAGTGCAACATGAAGCCAATTGTCAATTATATAAAAATAAGAAAATGGAGTTGGATAGGCCACACACTGCGAAACGAGCCTACGAAGGTTTATCGGCAGGCTCTGGATTGGAACACAACATGGAGGAGATTAATGTGGAATATCGTTGGAGATGCGTTATTGTGGCCCTATACTCCAGTGGGAGATAAAGGACTTGATGATGATCGCTGTAAATGTTATATGTGGAACTACCATTTTGCACACGCTGAAAAAAAGGGCTCTGTAACATATTCTCCCAAACATATTCTGCAGGAATCATGTATATGTTTGGAACACACTCCAAACATCAATATGTTTGAAAGTCCGAAACTCACTTGCATTTAAATGGGAACATTTGAATATTTACTGGCCAACATGTATGCTTTTACATAGAAACATATGCGTGCTTCATCCCAAATATCCATCTACTTAGGTGGAAGCGTTCGCGTGTTTCCTCCCAAACCTCCATATACTTACGTGGAAATATGTGCGTAGTTCCTCCCAAACAAAATAGAAACAAATTATTTTTGGATTTTAATATAAATATATTATTTATTATTAATATTTCAAAAATATTCAAAACCCAAAGCAACATCATAAACCATTTAACCGTCCGAGCCCTTATTTATTCTGTTTTACTGATCACAAATATTTTCTAGTAAGCGGCGACCAAGCTCCATGTATGATATCTATGATATCCTCCATCCGATGAACCATCGACAATTGAATGCTAGAAACTAAAACGCAATACTTCAGCCAAAATAAGAAACACTCACTTCATCTGCCATTTACAAACACATTCAGGAATATTTATGAATCACTGAGTGAAAGAATAATGCAAAATCACAGTTACTCACTCGCAAGATAGACTGTCCGATTGTCAACTGAATACATGGAATTCTAGCGCAACAGATGTAAGAAAAAATACTCACTTCATCTGCAATTTGCACACGCCTTCAGAAATTTGTGTGAATCACTAACTGCATAATAACGAAAAAATACAGCTACACACATACAAATTTGATTGTGAATAAACTGCCTTTGTACCTCTTTTTTCTCTTGCTCTCAATAGAGGGTAAATAGTGCAACAAACACAGCAGTTTTTGTAATCCAAACACAGCTATACTTGAGTTACAAACACACATGTTATAACATATTAATCATTGTGTCTCCAACATGTAATATTGAATAGCAAACACGTTCTGTTTGGACACAAGTATACTATAGTTGTTACAAGCTCCAAACACACGTTATATTTGCAGACAGATTTTTCAGCGTGCATAGAACTCAGGCTCAACGACGTAAGGTAGAGGTATGCTAAAGTTGATTCTACCTATTGTTGCCATCTTATCGTGGACTTTAAGATTTATAGGCTTTTCTCGACAAAAGGTGATTTTAGAATTTAAAGGATTTTGGGTATAATTATCTTTGATTTGAATTTATATAAAATTTATATACATTTATAGTTGTTGTACAGAAATTTCATTGGAGCTCTCTTAGTGCTTTTGTCTATTCAGTTTTTTATGAAAATCTCACACCGTGTGAGTTTTTAAGTAAAAACTTACAACTTGACGTACTTAAGGTTTCCAATGAGACACGTTTGGACGCTTGTGTTTCTTTACCGTTGAAGTGTGAATGTTTGTCTACGTTTATCCAACAAACGTCCGTTTCCTTGTTAGTCTTTCATATGAAAGTGTTAAAATGCATTCTTCCTACGGTCTTTAGGACAGAACGAACATAAAGTTGACAATATCACTAAAGGAAATTTCTCAAATACTCCGGGATTGTGCATCATTTGGAAATTATTCGCAATTATTTTTAAAATGTAGTCTATATAAAAAAGAACACGTGTACAAATTCAAATTTGGACAAGCGTTAAACGCGGTTGTATCATCCAACATTGAATGTTGGAAATATTTAATAAAGGTAAACTAGATTATGGTTCCATGCTCCAATTTTAGTCGAAATGATGAGATTCTGAACTGTGGGGGCTTCTTTATTCCAAAAAGTTTTCAAATTGCAAACGACGGGAAAAAATATATTTGAAAAATGTGTATTGAAAATTTTACATCAAATGTGGACGTCCACGTGCTTTTTTTAAAACGATATTGAAACTCCTTTTCCGGCACAATAATTTTCGGTACATTTTCTTTGGTGTAGTCACATTTTCTTAACCTGCAATTGACACATTTATGGTTTCAGTTTCATTCTTTATCACAAAGAATCGAATTTAGTAGAAAATTCAATGTTCGTCGTCAATATTTTGACTTGTTATGGAATTGAATGAAACAACATCAAACATTCTTTAACTGGACACAAACAAGTCTGTACCGCCGCCGTCGTTTGTGTCTCTGAAAATCACACTTTACGCTTGATTAGCATATGGTGTATAGACCGACCGACAAACTGACAGATTGAAATGCCGCACTGAGTTTATCTCATGTCACCTTTTGAGTGAATTATTTGTTTTACAGGTAAATACAATTTGTTTTTGTAACTGGTGGTGCCTTGTGGTTTTTTAGTGTGGTTCAGCTGAGACACTTAAGCGATCGATGGGACCAAGAATGCGTAAAACTAGTTAATTTGCTTTTCAGTTTAGAGTCAGTAGCATTAGCTACTGTTTGCGGTATTCGGGTCTAGTTCTACTGACACCTCTCGAGTTGACTATATTTTCGTGAGGCAATTTAATAAAGCATCAAACCGAAAAAAACGGCTGAAATTCAATTTTTCCATTATTTTCGAAGCTTTAAAAAAGAATGGCGATATTGTGAACGATGATATTGTAACGATCTCATAATAAGGAGCTTTGTGTAGTACAGACAAATAATCGTAAAGAGTGGGCCATGTAAAATTTGGATTTCAATTTCGTTTTAAAAAATACTAATACGTTTTTTTTTAGAAATTATGATTTTATTGGTGAAGACCAATATTGACATTTATGAATAAAACACACATTTATGAATAAAACACAAATAGCTTCCACGAGTTGCTTTACAGCACCTCACTCGATCTACCCAATTTTTCAGTACATTTTCGATTGTTAGGGCGACTTTCTCGTGAACGACATCGTCGATTTCGTGAACTCGATATTGTTTGCGTACCACTTATTTTTCACGGCGGGCCAGAGATAATAGTCTGTCGGGGTCAAATCGCACCTGCGAGGCAATGAATTTCCGAGTTTCGGCTGAATATGCGGTTTTCGAACATAATGCGCAAAAGAGCGATTGTAAAGTTGGAAGTGTGGCACCTAGCATCATCCTTTTGAATCAATACGGGACATCCTTTTCAACTTTTGGGAACAAAAAGTCGCTGAGCATGGCACAGTAACGCTCGCCATTGACGGTAACGGCGGCTCCATGCTCATTTTCGAGGATATGATGCCTCCAAGCTAAAAACCGTAGCAACAGTCACTCTTTGTGGATACATCGGCTTCTCCTCGAAGACGTATGGATTTTTGGAGCCCCAAATGCAACATTTGTGTTTTTTTATCGTAGCATCCGAGGTGAAACAGAGCTTCATCGGAAGAGACAATTTTTGGTAAAAATTCTCATCTTCAGCTAAGCGAACTTCAGCCCATTCAGCGAAACGAATACGCATCAGATGGTCACGAGGCTTCAATTCTTTGACTAATTGGACTTTATAAGTCTTCATACCGAGGTGTTTATTCAAAATTCTCCGCAAAGAAGTGCGAGAAATGTTCAATTGCTACGAACGGTGGTGATTTGATGTTCATGGCTGTTCGTGCACACTTTGAGCTACAGCGGCAATATTTTCAACTGAACGCACTGGACGAGCACGAAAACGAATTCTTTTGTCCAATAAGAACCCAGTTTGATGAAGTCGCCTCAAAAATATATTCCACAAACTCCATTGAGGGCACTCTATTTCTATCGAATTTATTTCATAAATTTCTTACAGTTTGAGCTGAAGACTCAAAACTATGGAAGATAGTTTTTAATATTTCTCAATTTTCTTCAAGCGTAAAGCAACCCATTTCGTAAATTTGTAAACCTATAACACATAATCTGTCACTTCATAAATGTCAAATTGGCCATCTGATTCGCAATAACGGCGGGTTCAAATTCCATGAGAACGTATTTCTAAATCAGATTTAATGCACTTAATAATAGTAACTTTAATCTGAATTGTTTGGTTATTAAATTGTCTACTACTACAACAGTAAAGGACCGTATTGTGGCCGTCTGAGATGAAATTGTAGTCTGCGCGGCTGTTGTAAATAATAACGTGGGTTCGATCATTGCTATGACCACCTTACATTTCCTTCGACGGCGGTCAGCTCGTTTAGTGACGGTAACACTATCAAGTACTTAGCCATTAAAAATGCTTCGGTGTCAAACGTCAGGTACACATCAGTGAGTGTAAAACCAGAAACCTCACAGCTCTTTGAATTTGAGAAGTTCTCTCTAATCCCATTATGGAGTGTAATGATAAATTATTTGATTATTTATTTAAAGGGTGCGAATAGCTACAGCAAATAGTTCCACATTATTTTATTAGTCAATACTCGTACACATTGTCGAGCGCTTGAAGCGAATTTATTTACAACCGCTGCATTTTTGAATGTCAAAAGTCTGATGGGTGAAAAAATGTTTACCCAAAGATATCGTTGTATATTTAATTTACGTGGAATTCAACGTGTATATTTAGAGATTAAAAAGTTCTCGAACTCAGTAGGATATAAATAGATGGCGAATTGCATTCTGAAGGGTTTTGGTTTTTGTTTTGATATAACTTATGAAAGGGTTAGCTGTCAAACAAACTGTCATAGTCACCTTTTGACATTTCAATATACTCTGACAAATCATCGTGGATAGATTCACGCTTGAACACCGCAAGCAAATTATCCAAATTTACTTTAAAAATCAGTCATCGAGACCCGCAACTTATAGACGACTTCGTGATTTTTATGGCTCACAAAATCGTACATCTGAGCAAGACATCCCACGAACTGTTGATAGATTTCATACCACATATTCTCTAAATGATACAATAAAACCAACATGTCAATGAAATGTGCGTAATGAAGAGAATATCGCCACTGAAAACGAACGTGTCGTAGAAGATCTAAATTTATCGATTACCCGTCGGTCGCAGGAATTGGGCCTCTGTCGGTCCAACACCTGGAAAATATTGCACAAAGATCTCGGCCAGCACCCGTATAAGAGCCAGGCGGTGCAGGAATTAAAGTCGCGAGTCTATCATATAGGTCGTTATTTCGGAAACTATTGGAAACTGACCCTATGTATTATCGTATATTGGAAACTGACTCTATGTTTTATCGCAAAATTGTGTTCAGCGATTAGGCTCATAAACAAAATTACCGCATATGGAGTAACACCAATCCACAAGAGACTCCATTACATCCAGAAAAATGCACCGTTTGATGCGGTTTACACGCTTATGGCATCATCGGAGCCTATTTCTTCAAAAATGAATCCGAAGCTCACGTTACGGTCAATGGAGATTGTTACCGCACCATTATCAATGATTTTTTGTTTCAAAATATGGATGACATTGATCCGGGTGAGATGGAATAAGTTGACTCCAAGAAATTATCCTGTCAATTGGCTTCCAAGATCGTACGATTTGAAACCTCTCTATCCGATACATCGATCGATATACATCGATTTATATTCAATAAATGGTAAAAATTGTGAAAAATTTACAGTTTGGTTTCAAAATAGGTAACTATATCTTTAAATCTGTAAAATCTGACCTTGATCGTGATGTGGTTTTTGGCTCATCCTTGTCTCTCATTCAGCATATATAAGTAAATTATATTATTCCTGAAGCATATAGAGTGCTTGGATTCGTCAGAAGAAATTGTTCTGAATTTTCCGATCCTAACACACTCAAATTGATTTGTGCCTCATTTGTCACATCGAAGTGGGAATATGCTTCTGTGATTTGGCGTCCACATAGTGACATTCATGTTGCTCGTGTGGAAAAGGTTCAGAAAAAATGTATAAAATTTGTTATTACTGTAGTAAGGATGGTAAATCCATTACATACTTATGAAATAAAATGTTCACGATTGGGGTTGGCTTCTTTAAAATTTCGGAGGAAATTCCAGTCTGTTATACTTTTTTTTATATTTCTTAATGGCAGCATTGACTGTCCAGATCTGCTTTCTTTTATTCCATTTAATGCTCCTCCTACACCCAGAGAACAACTTGGTTGAAAATAGGTTGTAGCAACCGTAAGTGCGGCTCTTACCACCGAATCGGTGTTGCCACAACCGAATTGAGGTTGTCACGACCGAATTTAGTCCTCACATCTGAAATTCGGTTGAAGCAACCTCGTTTCGGTTGTGACAACTATTCGTTCTGTCAACCAACTTTTCCAAAATTTCGGTTGCAACAACCGAACTTGGAAATAATTAGGATACAACAACCGAAATTGGTCCCAAATTCGGTTGGAGTAACCGAATGTGGCATTAATTTAGGTGCAACATCCGAATTTGGTATCAATTAGGTTATAACTACCGAATTTGGTATCAATTCGGTCGCAATAACCGAATTAACCCTTAAGTTGGTTACAACGACCGAATTCGGCGTCAATTCGTTTGCTGTAACCGAATTTCTCATTAATTCTGTAGGTACAACTGAATTTCATTTTTAATTCGGTTACCACAACAAAAAACCAAATATTATATTAAAAGAATTTAAAGAATGTATAGTTGTTCCTGTCTCGGCGATATTAGATTTTTTGTAGTTATTAAGAAAGGTAAGTAAAAATATTGTAATTATGGTTGTCGTCTTATTTTGCGGAAAATGTTCAAGCAGATATCAACAGTTTTGAAACTTTTCAAGGTTGGTATCTGTATATGAAACGGGTTAGGACCTAAATCAACGGGTTAGGGTTAGGACCTAAATCAACAACACCAACACCGCCATGGTGGCTGGGACTTCAAAAAAGGTCTGTTAAAGAAATGTGATACCCCAGAGATTACCCTAAAGATGACTTTATTTTCTCGCTTTCTAATTTTTAAATAAGAATATAGGACAATAAATCATTGCTTAATAATAAATAAACTTACAAAATTCATTTGTAAATTCGGTAGTTGTAAGAGCCACTATCGAGGTTGTGTCAACCTCCAATGAGGTTGTGACAACCTCTAAATTCTGTTGCTGCTAATTCGGCTATCTCAACCGAATTTTTCTGTGAGTGTAGAAGTCTTAGATATAATGCGCTATGGAACATACTACTTATAATTATGGCCTTATTAGTACGTTGACAGGAGCTTTAATCTATATTAATTCTGTTAATGCTAATCAACAGATATTGTTTCAAAAAACGTTTGCTTCAAATTTTAGAATGCATTTTCATGACAAATTTTATATCGTAGTACATTGTAGATACATAGATATTGGCATTATTGGTTTTAGTTTTATATACTGAATTACTTTATTGTACAATTTGTTACTAAATCGTAGCCTGTAAGGAATTTGAATTTCCATTGACTAATAAATGATATGAAATGAAATGAAATAACTATGACATAACAACTCTGGAACTGAATTTGCTTACGAAATTTTTGCAAACAGCTGAGTAACAGGCACGTACATCTTATGGGCAAGAAAATTTCAAAAGAATTAAATATGGCGCTTAACCAAGAAAAATTATGGTTTTCTGCTCCGCGTATTGGGTTTGATCAGATGTTTCTGTTTCAAAACGTCGTCAAAATAGTGAAACTAAACCCGGCGAAAAGGTTTCTTTTATTTAAGTGTATTGTTGGCTGTCATACACACAAAACATCTACATATTTTTATTTACCACATATAAGATAAAATTTATGTAAATTCAAAATGCAGCCGCCGGCGGTAAATTTATATATACGCCGCTGCCCTAGACCGTAAAATTAGGGTCGTTTTTGAACCCTGGTCGGTGGTGCGCATGATTCTCGCGTAAATGTGAGTGCGAAAATATTTTCGTGTGTGAATAACCGTCTCCTATCGCGAGCGTGCGATGGCCCGGTAAAAACATCATAATCATACATACCTGCGTGGCCTCAATCACGTGCCCATCTCTAATCCAGACATGACCCGGTAAAAACATTATTATCACACCTTCTTCCCCTACAACTACGTGATAATTATAGTTCAAAATCATAAATTGTTTATAGTTGGAAGGGCTTTTCTCAAAAACGGCTCGACGTTCGTTGACCTTTTTGTGGTAATGTTAAGACTCTATATCCATTTGGATGAACAAAATCGAAGCAATCTTGCACGATGTTGATTCATGATGACATTTAAAAAAGAATAGAATTGTTTTTTCATTTTGAGGAAATTCTTTTATGTGATTTTTCTTTAATAAAAATTATTGAAAATTGTTAATATTCCTGGAGAGAGAATTTAAGTTTTTGTTCTTCAGATTTTTATTAAAAGAAGTGGCGAACTCAACCCTCAAAAGCTCTAAAATGGTTCCATAAAGTCCAATCACCACTACCATGGATCAACTGTTATTTTCATTTCATTAATTCCATTTTGCCTTTGTACACTCAATCTATCCGATGGGGATGATGTTTGTACTGGAATCAATGATGGCATTCGGGTGGTGGGGGTGGTGGTAGATACGATTATTATTTTTTTTTATTGCAAATAATACTGCAACACATGCCACTTGGAAATGAAAATGGAAAATTCCATTTTATGTCGCAATAAACATTTATGGCTGCTCTGAGAGAATACATCCATTTGACTCGTATCCTTAGCTCAATGGTATTGATGCATATGGTCCTCTGAACCCTCTTTCGATAAAGCACCGCCTGTTTTCCCATTATGGAAACACATCAACATTTGCAATCATAAAATATGTCCCTTAGCATTCTACCACAGCATCCTGTATTTTTGGATTGTACACTGAGACAAAATATTGGTTAACATTAAAATGGCATTTGTATACTTTACAAAACGAATAAAGCAAGCAATGACAGTATAGTAAAATACAATCTTTATATTATCATCCCTACACGCATAGAAAACAAAAACGTTTATTGCTCGGTTGCCGCAACAATACTTTGATTGATTTGTATTCATTTATTAATCACAACTGTTCATGTAGTTCTCCCAAATAAACTCATATATCGCAAATGTGTATCATGTTGTTGCAAACAAGTTCTCGTTTACATCAAACGCGTACAAAATTACATTTGCGCAAATTTAAAAAACGTTTGCGATAACTGAAATTAGCCATTTTTCTAATGCGAGCACAGATTACTAAGAACGTAAATTTCTCTCATTCTCTCACTCTGTCGACTGTATACAGAGCCTTATCGACTCGTTTGGCATTCGCACTCACGCATACACATAAAAGTGATCACACACTCTAATGCTCCTACCTTGTCAAGATATCTTGGATGGACAATTGACGCGTTGTAGTTTGCTGCGCTTTTAGTTGTTATTTGAATGCAAAGCGAGACAGACGTGTAAGTAGACAGTGAAAAAATAGACAAAAATTCCAACTTTTGTTAAAACAAACTTTATGGTTAAACCAAAATCATATAAGTTGGAAATTTAAACAAAAAATAGCTTATGAAAGCCATAAATAAATGTTTTAATTACAACTTGGTTGCTATAACCGAAAGAACGGTTGGTGGAACCGTTTTGCATTTCTCACAAACGTTTTTTCAGCTTTAATTTGTCATAACTCGTTTACTGCAAACGTTTTTCAGTTATCGCAAACGTTTTCCTAGTTAGGATCAGCTACAATTCGGTTGCTGTAATCGAGGGAACAGTTGGCGGAACCGTTTTTCGTTTCTCGCAAACGTTTTCTTCAGCTTTTGTTTTTTATAACTCATTTACTGCAAACATTTTTCAGTACTCCCAAACGAAATGAAATGTATGGATTAACAGAAGTTCGTTCTCCCAACTACAGTCCCCAAACGATCTTCAGTTATCTGAGATTTCGTTTGGGAGGAACGAGTTTTTTCTTTGCGTGTAGCTTTAAATCATAACTAATTAAGATTTTTCTTAAATATCAAGGGGAAGTTTCAAGTAACTCTCTAAGTTAAAATCTAACATTGAAAAAAAAAATCAAATTGGAATCAAACATTGAAATGAAATAACACGTGAAAAATAAAAAAATTAAAAAAATCATTTGCAACATGCATTAACTTGTAAACTGACAAAATCGGTCATAAATGAAAATTCAAAACGTAACTGAGATTAGCCCGATCAACAAAAAGGTATAATCACAGAAAATTCAACTCGGTGATATAGAAGAAAACTCACCTCAAAGTTTTGCAACTTGCGAGAATTCACGACCAAATTCTTCCGAGGCATCACACCCTTGTATCGGAATGGCAATTTTTCATAAACGCTGTACGTCTTTGGAATCAATTACCATCAAACTTACAACTAACGAGTAATGTAACGCATTTTAAAAATCAATTATATAAATTTTTTGAATAATTTTATGTATTACTTTTATATTAAATTTTGTTTTTTGTTTTATTTTTTGTGTGTTAAATTTGTATTATTTTTATGTCTATTGTTTAAGTTAAATCAAATTTTCAAATTTTTTTTCAAATTTCAAATTTTTTTTTTTTTTTTTTTCCATCAATCTTTAATTTTAAATTACTTTATATAATATATTTAGATATTCTTATTATTTGTTCTGACATATTTAAAGTTTTACTAATAATTACTTTCTGTACTATAATTATAAGATTTAATCTTGTTGTGCAGAAACTCAAATAAATAAATAAATAAATAAATAAAATAAATAAAAAATCAGAACAGGGAGGAAAAAGTGTTATATTCGTGAGTTGGAATAACTGGCCTTTCAGTGGAACTTAGGGATCTTCGATCGATACTAATTCGCAAACGTAAAATGCATATTAGAGTTTATGTATACATGTTTGATGATCTACCAATGGTATCAATTCAAGTAAAGTCGTTAATCATCTTGTGATGAACCTGTCACGGATTTCGAAACTATTCATGCCAGTGAGTGTGCTTTCCTAAATGGTCTATTATTCCAGCAAAACCAAACATTTTCACATAGAAAATCATTTAAATAATAAAATAAATAACTTTGCATACAATAACTTGTAAACAAACAAAATCGGTGATAAATTAAAATTCAAAACTCAAGCTTTTCCCCGAATAAAAATCGGTAATCGTTAAAGTCGTTTGTATTGGGATAAACGAATTTGTATTTACCCCAAAAATTTTTATATTTTACCTTTACGACAAATACAGAAAATACTTGTGACTTCAAAACTATTGAGAATTAAGACCGAAAAACGGTTAAGTGTCGTAATACAAACAAAATATAATTTTATATGTAACAGACATTTAATTATTCAGTGCTGCTGTTATTTTTTTTAAGTGTATTAATGCTTATCACTCGAACCATCAACTGAATTTTGCGTTTCATCAAGATCCAAATTAAAATTTACTGTTATCTACTGTCATTCTCATACTCCTGCGGAATGAAATATCTTTGTTGTTGTTCCTTCTTTCGGGATTATAAAGCAAATGATTCTTACACATAGAGGCATCCTTTTTATTGCCTTTCCTGTACCACTGCTTATCTCGACTGTTATAAAACTTGTGAAATTTTTTTGGGGGAATAATAAAATTTTATGAATTTATGACAAATAGACAATAAGAGCAAAAGATTGAAACTAAGCAAAAATGTGTGCAGATACATGACTACATCAAACATCAGGAGATGAATCTGTTTCACAACGTAAGGTAGAGGTCCTCTCTTTGTATGATGTTTGAACAAGGATATAATATATCGTGAAAATTCTATTTCACAAAATTTCATTGTTAAAACCTACACTGCCAGATATGAAGGAAATGCTTTGAAAATAAGTAAAATTGACAATGGTATTGAAATTTTTTGAATTTGCATTTGGACAGGTTATTCAATTTAAACTACAATTGTTATAATTGTAATTTGTGTAAGTGGAGTTCGTTCTACACCCCTCGAAATAAATATAAAGGCAACAACATTTTGTGTTTTTTACAAATGTTGGGAGGATTTTTCAAATTTGTATTTTATATTTTATTAGTACTGTTAAAAGTAAATACTTTTTAGAAAAAATACTTTGAATATGACTTCTTCAAGATTAATATAGAAAAATAAACTAATTACTAAGGCGACATATTTATAAAGGCAAAATTTCTTTTAACAATTATCGCTGATAACTTCTACTAAGAGTTTTGTCATTGAGTTTATCAACGAATCAATATGCTCAGGATCAGCTAACTTCCACTTTTCTTGCATTGCTACTCTTTGATCCTTGACATTATTAAACTGACATCTAGGGTGGTAAACTTGGGTATGTAAAATAGACCAGAGGCTATCGATCGGATTAAGATCAGGACTAAGTGCAGGTCAGTCGAGAGTTGGTATTATTTCTGGACTCCAAAAACTGTGGAGTTTTCTTAGACAGATGGAGTGGTTCCTGTATAACACATACGGGAGCTACCGCCAAAATTTCGCCGCTGACGCATAATTTTGGAAAAATCTCTGGAACGTCAATATTTGTCCGAGGCATCAGGTATATCCAAATTTATTTTTGATGTGTAAACATCTATACGCTGGGGGTAAAAATCTTTTTCACAATACAATCACAAATTTAGAGTAAGATGTGCGATGTAATCGTTAACCAATCGTAAAGCGTTATCAAATCGGTGTGAGCTATGTATGAGTGTATTAGTGTACTCATACGCTGCATACAATATACTCAACACCATCTAGTGTGCAATAGTAGCGACTAATTTTCACTAATTGTCGTACATTATGTTATCGTAGCCAAACGAAAACAAATAAATAAAATGAATACAAAAACATTTAATTTTAATAACTTTTAAAAAGATTTTTTGCACTTTTAATAAAAAATTTACTAAAACAAAGCAAAATAAGGAAGACTAAAAACTAAAAGTTTTCTTCATCTTTGAGATTGTCATTCATACTTAACAGCTGCATATAAGCACCATCTAGTGTGCAATATTAGCTACTAATCTTCGAAAACTATTGCTGTAAAATAACATTACATTTCAGTAAACAGCTGATTATTAACTTGTCAACCGCAACAAATACAAAATAATAAAATATTTTACAAAACACCAAAAAAATTATAAAACTCTGAACATAAAATGACACAAAGTGTATCAAAGCTGAATGGAGCTAATGTTAATTCTAATAAAATTTCTACTAGATTCCAATATCTTCATTACGTACTGTTGCCTTACACTGAAGCTGGTGCACGACAATTGGGTAACAATCTCCATCTCATGCCAATTATTATGGGTGGATATACAAAATTAATACAAATTTTGCAAACCCACAGTCGCAAGCTTTATCAAAATTTTTATTTGACTTTTTCCACTTGTATATGAGCAATTCTCCACAAACCCCCACAACTAACAATTCCACTACTATAGATGCAGTTTTTCATAGATTTTTAAATGCAATCGAGTTAAAAATTTAAATATGTATCTTATTTTAGTTACCATAAGCCAATATTAACTATTTGTACTTCAGGCATTTACCATAGATGGGCACTTTGCAGTACTACTAAAATTTCAGTAAAAATAATTCTTTAACTAGTAAATGATTACTGATTACTAAAATTTTTTTCAGCAATTTTTATAAAGTGCCTACATGATTATGATGAGGTGCATTGAATTTTCAGTAATCAGTAATGCCCGATTACTGATTATTATGAATACGGCCCTATGATTTGACTGGTAATGCAAATTAAATTTCATTATCAGTAAAAATTTACTGAATTTTTTCAGTAATCAGTAAATTTACTGCTTACTGTAATTTTTAATGCAGTACATATATACTCTTCGATCGACATGGGACTGTCCGTGGAGGTGGAAAGTTTCTGATTGCCATTCACTTGGGAGTGGCCAGAAATGATTCCTTCATTGGGCAGTCCAAGCAGCTCACTACTTCCACGCAGTACGTCCTGGGCAATGGCTTTTCGGAAACCTCCGTTAGCTAGCTAGAGTGAGAAGGCGAAACAAATGAGCATCAAATCAGGTATAGTAGGTGACTGATGTCACTGAAGCTCATCAAACAATCGGGCATATTCTTTTGTCCTTAGAAGGCGGATGAGCCAAACATACGGGCCAACGGCGGATAGAAACTAAAAGAAGAAAATCCAGGTTCAACATATCGCATCCTGGTCAGCGTCTGATCCATAATGGGCGGCTGCAATCAAATATCCTGGCAGTAGCTAAAATGCAAAAACCCGGTGGGCTGGGTTTGCCTCCCGCCACCGTTCATAATGGCAGTGAAAATACAAAAACGAAACAGAAAACATAAACAACCCCTATTTGTTGACGACCCCCGCAAACGTTATAAGGACCACGATTTACGGATATGCACTTGGAATGTAAGAACTCTATATAGATCCGGTGCAAGTATCCAACTGGCAGATGTCCTCGAAAGTTATAAGGCTGACATTACCGCTATCCAGGAAATGCGATGGACAGGACATGGCTTCACAAGAAAAAGAAACTGCGATATATACTACAGTTGCCATGAAAAAAAACATGAATTTGGTTGTGGATTTGTAGTTGGCAAAAGACTGCGACATCTAGTCTCTAGGTTCAATCCTGTGAGTGAACGAATAGCCACAATCCGCATAAAAGCGAAATATTTTCATATTTCCCTAATTTGTGTGCATGCCCCGACAGAAGAGAAAGATGATGATGCCAAAGACATATTCTATGAGCTCCTAGAGGAAACGTATGACCGCTGCCCTGGCCATGACATTAAGATTGTACTAGGAGATTTTAATGCCAAAGTACGAAGGGAGAATGTGTTTAATCCAACTATTGGCAATTTCAGTCTTCATGCTGACAGTTCCGACAACGGTATGAGACTGATTGACTTTGCCGCGGCAAAAAACATGGTCATCAGTGGCACAAGATTCCAGCATAAAGACATCCACAAGGCTACTTGGGTATCCCCTGATCAAAGAACTAAGAACCAAATTGATCACGTGGTAATTGATGGAAGGCACTCATCCAGTGTAATGGACGTACGAGTGATCAGAGGAGCTAACATCGATTCTGATCACTACCTGGTAGCAGCAAAGGTTCGCACAAGATTAAGTAGAGCGAAAATCGTACGAAACCAGACGCAGAGGAAGCTGGACATCGGAAAGCTGCAATTACCAGAGGTAGCCACAGCCTACTCAAGGAAGCTCTCGCAACTTTTGGCACAGAACCCACCCCCTCCCGATGACGATCCTGATGCGCAGTGGAAACCCATTTCCGACTCTATAAAAACTGCCGCAACAACAGTACTTGGTTTCGAAAAACCGCTTCGCAATAAACCGTGGTACGATGAAGAGTGTCGCATAGCAAATGACGAAAAGAACGCTGCACGTATGGTAATGCTTCAGTCAATTGCAACGCGAGCTGCAACTGAGCGGTATAGGGAGAAGAGAAAGGAGGTAAACCGTCTCTTTAGGCGTAAGAAACGGCAGTGGAGAAAACGCGAGAGTGAGAAAATTGAGACATACAGAAGGAAGAACGAAGCCCGAAAATTCTACCAAAAAGTTAAAAACGGAACTAATGGACATGGTTCAGGGCCCCCCTTCTGTAAAGACAAGGACGGAAATCTAGTCGCAGATGTGCAGAGCATGTTGGGAATATGGAGAGAGCTTTTCTCCGCGCTACTAGTACCTGAGATATCCGATGACGATGGGACAATCGATCACAATATGGACGACGACGTCGATTGCCCCCCTCCTAACCAAGATGAGGTCAGAACAGCTATTGCCCGGCTTAAGAACAACAAAGCCGCAGGAGCCGATGGATTACCGGCGGAGCTTTTTAAGGCTGGCGGCGATGAGCTGATAAGGTGTTTGAATCAGCTCATTAGCAAAATTTGGTTAGATGAATGCATGCCCGGCGATTGGAGTCTCAGTGTACTATGTCCCATATTTAAAAAAGGTGACCCGAGTATTTGTGCCAACTACCGTGGAATAAGCCTTTTATCCATAGCATATAAGGTTCTATCAAGTATAATGTGCGAAAGACTAAAACCAATTATCGCTGACCTGATTGGACCATACCAGTGTGGCTTTAGGCCTGGAAAATCGACAACTGACCAGATTTTCACGCTACGCCAAATCCTGGAGAAGACACACGAAAAACAAATCGACACCTATCATCTATTTATCGATTATAAAGCAGCCTTCGATAGTCCGATACGGGAGAAACTCTATGAAGCAATGTCTGAGCTTGGTATTCCTGCAAAACTCATACGCCTTTGCAGGATGACCTTGACGAACACCAAATCCGCAGTGAAAGTTGGTAAGGATCTTACCGAACCTTTCGAAACTAAGCGAGGCCTCAGGCAAGGCGACACCCTATCGTGCGATCTCTTTAACATCTTAATGGAGATCATTATGAGAAAAGCTGCAGTCAATATGAATAAAACCATCAGCAGCAAAAGTCACATGCTGCTCGCGTATGCTGATGATATAGATATCATTGGGCGCACAATTAGAGAAGTTACTGCGGTTTTTTCGAGAATTTAGAAGGAGTCAGCAAAAGTGGGTCTGACGGTGAATGAGGACAAGACAAAATTAATGGTTTCAACGAACAGGGCCTCCACGCGATTAGACCAAAGCGTGAACGTTGATAACCGTTATAACTTCGAGGTAGTGGACGAATTTATATACCTCGGATCTGCCGTGAACAAAAAACAACAACGTCAGCCTTGAGATCAAACGGAGAATTGTGCTTGCGAATAGATGTTATTTTGGGCTAAGCAAGCACTTTAGAGATAAAGCCCTCTCTCGAGTAACAAAAGTCCAGCTGTACCAGACTCTCATTCAACCTGTCTTGCTTTATGGCGCAGAATCCTGGGTCCTATCGCAAGCAGACGAAACATCTGTAGGAGTCTTCGAGAGAAAAATACTCCGAAAAATTTATGGCCCTATAGTGCACAACGGCGAGTATCGGCGACGCATGAATCATGAGCTGTATGAGCTTTATCCTGACATTGACATAGTTAAGCGGATCAAGATAACGCGATTGCGCTGGCTAGGCCATGTCAGTAGAATGGATGAAGATGAACCAGCGCGAAGGCTTTTCGAAACCGAACTCGAAGGAAGACGAAAAATAGGAAGACCAAGACTCCGCTGGAGGGATCAGGTTGACGAATCCCTGCGTACACTTGGTATTGCCAACTGTAGAGATAAAGCAAAAGATCGAACTGGTTGGCGAAATATGTTATCTTCGTTTTGTAAGGTCCCTGACCCCCCGGGGTTGTCCGAGACCGGATAAGTAAGTAAGTAAGTACATATATACTGCAGTGTGCCCATTTACTAACCAAATAAGTTAAATAAAACAAAAACCAGCAAATTCCTATGTATTTACAATATTGAAAGTTTTGATACTTTTAATTGATTAATTAAAAAAATATACTAAAAGCATAACTACTTCCAACTTCATTACTAGATGTTTACACATCTCCCCTGTGATCGGACTCACATTATTTTTTTTTTTCATCGGAAAATATTACGCATTCAAAAATCTGTATATTTCAGCGAATTTAAATCTGGCTAATTTGTCTCTTGGCATGATACCAAGTTTTGCATACTTTTCTCCATATGAAAGTTTCAAGTCGCGTTTCATCATTTGTTGAACACGACTCAACCTTGCTCCTAATCTCAATTCATATCGCTGAAGTTTTCTTTAACAGCAACCCTTTTGATCTCTCTTTTGGTGATGTCACTGATCATCTGTGTCCTTCCTGGCCATTTTGTGTTTCCATAGTTTTAAATTTTATAAAATTGTCAATGTCACAGCTAGATCTTTTCAATCGCCTCGAAATTTCCCGATTGGACAGCCCTTTTCTTCTGTACTTAGCTACTTTCCACCAGGCATTCAATATAAATTGATTTTTTTTTAATTTGACCTACGTTAATTTTAAAACAATAAAATAACAAACAAAGAAAACTCACCTCTTTGAGTTCTAATTTACTACTGTTCGAATACGGGTTCATTTCCATGTTGCCTTTATATATATTTCGTACCACAAATAGAAAAAACAACGTCACTTTTCATTTAACTTGTAAAAGAGATCGAACGATTACATTCTCTGACATAATGTACCTATTGACTCATATATGCAGTATAATTCTCCACCGCAGTGCATTGAGAGTATCAAGAAAAAATATACTGGCTTTATAATTATTTCGCTGGGTGTATTTATGTGACAAATGAGGCAACATGCCAGCTAACATAACATGAAAAAAAAATGGTGTCCCATAACATCCCATGAAGGGATTGGGGAGAGATTCTCAAAATCAGTGAATTGTGCGCTTTCTTGTTTTACTCACTGATTGGGACCTACCGTTTTACACCTGTTCCGAACGGTATTTTGGGAAGCATTTTCATGTCTAAGTACTCGATAGTGTCGCCATCACTAAGCGAGGTGACCGTCGTCGAAAGAAATGTATGGTGGTCTGAGTAGGGATCGAACCCACGTTCTCATGTACAAGAGCCGCGCACACCAGTCATTGCACCACCGACGCACCTAACATAACATACAGATTTTAATAATTTTGTAATACAAGATTTGAAAATTTTTAATAAATTTTTGAATTTTGGTTTGGTCATAATTCGGGTCATCATTCGGACAAATTTCGAGATGTTGAGAGAAATAGCTTAGCTATATTAAAGGCGATATATTAAAAGCGCTATATTAAAGGACTGAATAGACAAAAACGGAAAAGGAAAAGAAAACATAAACAACCCCTGTTTGTTGACGACCCCCGCAAACGTTATAAAGACCACGATTGACGGATATGCATTTGGAATGTAAGAACTGTATTTAGATCTGGTGCAAGTATCCAATTGGTAGACGACCTCAAAAGTTAAAAGATTGACATTACCGCTATCCAGGAAATGCGACGGGCAGGACATGGGTGTACAAGGAAAAAAACTGCGGCATATACTACAGTTGACGTGAGAATATATATAGATATGGTTCCGGATTTCTAGTTGGCAAAAGACTAAGACACCTAGTCTCTAGGTTCAATCCTGGTCGCATGTAAACTATATATCTTCAAATATGACTTTACAACTTATGACTTTAAGACACCATATTAATACCCCAACTAGAGGGCGGATCAATAAGTCCGTGACTTTTGAACTTTTTTTGTTGCAAAAAAAATTATTTTTCAACATAATCTCCTTTTAGCTCAATACACTTAGTCCAACGTTTCTCTCAGTCCAACGTATCCCTTCCAAAAAATAGGATTTTTCGAGGTCCAGAAAACGCATTTGTTTGATCAATAATTTCATCGTTCGAGCTAAATCTCTTTCCATCCAGCCATTTCTTTGGGATTGGAAATAGGAAATAGTCACTGGGGGCTAAATCCGGAGAATATGGCGGATGAGGTACCAATTCGTGGCCCAATTCATGGAATTTTGCCATTGAGACTACACACGTGTACACCCGTGCATTATTTTGATGAAACTAATTTTTTTCTTGGCCATATGGGGTCGTTTTTTTAAATCCTCGTTAAATCGGTCCAATAAGATGGGGGATAATATTCGCCATTTATTGCTTTTCCCTTTTGAAGGTAATCGATGAGGATTATCCCGCGTGCATCAAAAAATAATTAGTGCCATCAACTTATTGGCCGTCAAAATTACCTTTGCCTTCTTCGGAGCCGGTTCACCCGGAGACACCCATTGTTTAGAGTGCTGCTTGGTGTCCGGAGTGTTGTAATGGATTCATGTTTCATCCACAGTTACAAAACGCCGCAAAAACTCCTTCGAATTGCGGTTAAACAACTCCAAACAGTCCTTTGAAGTTTTGACGTTTATGGTCAATTGAGAGCAAACGCGGCACCCATCTCGCAGACAGCTTTCTTAAACCCAACTGATCATTTAAAATCGAAACCACACTGCCATATGAAATGTCTATGGCAACAACAATCTCAAGCACTTTTACTCTTCGATCGGCCAACACCATATCGTGGTTTTTTATCGACATTTTCGGGTGTATTGACCTCAATTGGCCGTCCAGAACGTTCATCGCCATTTATACTTGTGCGACCACAACGAAAGTCATTAAATCACTTTTTTACCATTGAAATCGATGGTGCAGAGTCCCCGTAGTATTTATCAAGCTTTTCGTTGGTTTGATTGAGGTTTTTTTTTCGCAAAAAATAATGTTTAATGAGCACTCGAAATTCACTTTTTTCCATTTTTATAAAATGCACGAGGTTGTATGTTATGAACAGCTGTTAAACGCAAAGCAAATGACGAAACTTGCTCAAAATTTTACAGTAGTCTATTATCAGGTGGTACTTGATGGGAGCAGTGTTCGAAAGTCACGGACTTCTTGATTCTTGATAGTAAATTGTACTTGATAAACAAATTATTGAATTAATTTTCAGCTTCTTTGTCAGTTTCTTTCATTAGTTTTCGAACATTTGCATACCAAAGAATTCTCAAGGCAATTGCGTTTTCGTTTGCATATAGCGGGTGATCCAAATTAGACCTTTACACATCCCGCGCTGCTTTCTACGTAATCAGACGGCGGCGGCTGCGTATAACTTTTTTTAATCTTACATATCAATTAATGGCAACAAATATCAATTAATGGAAACAAACTATAAACAACATAACCACAATCAGAATAATACATAATAACAGTCAGCTTAATTTCCCAAGAATTGGCCCAAATAAAGCACCCGCCGCTCGTGCTGTACACAAATTTGTGCAAAACTTTCCTGAGTTTGGCTTGCTAGTGGGCAACACTCATGGTCCACGTCGTCGTACAGTGCGTACCGACGATAATGTGGCTGCTGTGGCCGAAAATGTGCAACATCGACTCGTGTTCGATATTTCACACACCAACGTGATGAGATTTTTTCACAAAGCTCTCGGATTTATAACTTACAAGGTCCAATTAACTCAGCCATTAAAGGCAAACGACCATGCACTTCGTTACGGCATCTCAGCTTGGGCCAGAATCTCCAATTGAATCTCCAATTTGGCCGAAAAATCATATTTTTTTGACGAGACCAGTTTCACTTTGGCGGCATGTCAACGAACAAAATTGATGCATCTGGGGATCTGAAATCCCGCATGTCATCGTCGAAAAGCCAATGCATAAACAGAGAATGACAGTTTGGTCTAAATTTTGTAATGGTGTCATCATTAGCCCATTTTTTTCGTAAAGCTGCTGGACACTTCATTTCAGTCAACGGCGAGAGCTACAGAGCCATGATTACGAACTATTTCAATTGGCCGCCTCGGAGCTGCGATTTGACACCATTAGACTTTTTCTTGTTGCGTACCGTTAAACACTGATGCTATGCAAAGAATCCAGAAACGATTCCCACCGCTAAGGCTAATATCGTCCGAGCCGTCAGCAAAGTCTTGGAATATTGGACTGCCAGGATGAGCTACTGCGAAGTTTGCCCCGGTAGCCACATGAATGAAATCGTGTTCTTGAATATTTTTTATTTCTAATAACTGTTTGTATTGAAATTTACTTAATCTCCAACAACACATTCATTGAATTCATCATGTGTTTATTTTACTAATTTTTAATTTTCAATATTTTATACCAATAAACGTGTTTTAATAAATATAAAATTACAACTAACAACTGCTTTTATTGATGCAACAAATTTCGATATTGATTGAAATCAATATAAATATTAATGAATCGCTGATAATTTTCCTTATCTTTTACTCACTTTACTTTTATTGACTATTATACAGGGTGGGCCAACCTCGACTGACTGATTTGAAATGCCTATAACTTTTATATTTTTACAGTTTTTTATTTAATTTTTTTTAGGTAATAAACAGTTTAATAAAATTTTCTAAACATTTTTCAATATTATTATTTTATTATTTTTACTCACTGAGTGAGTGAAAACTGGAAAGCGCACAGGGCAGTAATTGTGAGAAGCTCTCCCCGGTCCCTTCATGGGATGTAATGGGAAACCATTTTTTTTTTTTTTATTTTATTATTTTTTGAACAACCTCATTATGAACGATGAAGCACATTCTCATTTAAATGGATATGTTAATAAAGAGAAAATCCTAGGCAGAGCATCAGTGACAATTATACCCTCTCAGATGCACAAAATTATGGCTGATAGGATTATCAGCCCATATATTTCCGAAAACGAAGCTGGGGAACCAGAAACCGTCTCCGGGTCGGTATATCGAACCATGTTGGAAATTGGTTTACGTCCGGTAGTTCTCAATAATCATGGCAAATGGTTCCAGCAAGATGGAGGTACAGCTAATACCGCGAGAGACACAATGTTATAAGCATTTCAAATCAGTCAGTCGAAGTTGGCCCACCCTGTACAACCTCAAGAGGTCAGATGTCTTACACATATTAATTACATAAACAAATTAAACTAATTTTAACATATTTCTCCAACTGGTACTATCCTTCGCCTTTTCACGCCAGTTGGTAACACAAAGGATACTGAGGGATTCTTCGGCCTGGTCACTCCATCGAAGTCTTGGTCATCCTCTTTTCCTGCTTCCATCGGGTACGTATACATACGTACGATTTCTTTATCATTAATGCAAAAATCGTCATCACAATTCAATAGATTTTCCTTTGTTGACTCCTTGATTTTCGTATTCAAATGTTATAATTTCTTTTCTGTGTGCATGAAAAATTTGAGATTTTTCGTAGAGTTTTTGATTGAAGCCGCTATAAAAATAACAAATCAGAGTTCGAGGCAGTGTTGCCATATGTTTTTCCGAAAACTCATACAAACAAAATTTTAACTTTAATACCTCCAGGCTTTGAAGGGTTACTTTGGAGTATTGCACCTTAAAAATTATTGAATGGGCGAAGTGAAGTAAACAATTAAATATACTGAGGCATTAAAAAAAATAAATTTTTATCGAAATAGTGAGGTTAAAAAATCGTTTTTTTTTAAATAAAAACAAACATATTTATATACAGCTAACAGCATTCAATCATATGATGGCGTTACATTTAAATAATATTAATATATATAATTATTTAAAGACCAGTGCAAGCATATGTGTCATTATTTTCTTGCTTAATACTTTTTGTTTTATTCCCGCAAAAAACAAAGAGAATGCAAAGCTACAGACACATGTCCATACATACATTGTTATGTTCGTTCATACCCTACACAAGTTCAAACAATTTTCGTTGCTCTCCTGCTATCTCATTTTTATATACGTATAACCACGTCATTATTCTCTTTCCTCTGAGAGTGTTCCGCACCCACACAAGACAACTATTGGCTACCGCTACATCAGTGTATGTGTTTTTTTCGCAGTCTGACAATCTGTTTCGCAGTGGGACAAATCTGTTGCACACAAAATTTCATACAAATCGGCCCAGCCGTTTCGGAGGAGTTTAACACCAAACAATCTGTGATCGCAGTCGGACAAACTATGTTTGGATGTGTTCACTTTGTGAGTTTAGACTCTACCCGCGACTATAGATGTTAACACATCAAAAGTTATGAAAGGTTTGAGAGACGATTTACTAGACAATAGTTTAGTTGGGAGAGAGATAATAGTTTATTGCCAACATTTTTTTATTTTAAATACTATGTCATCATGCCCAACTTTATCATATGCTTGAGAGATATCAATAAATGCTGCAGTGCAGTAATGTCCTTTCTGAAATGATTGATTTATCATTTCCTCGAGCCTGTGAACTTGTTCTATGGTACCGTGTTTTTTCCAAAACCCGAATTGATGGTGAGGAAACGCATTTTTCGTTAACAGACAGAAATTGCTAGAGACTCACTCCAATTATTCACACTTCAAGTAAAAGCCGTGTTTTGCGTCTTCGAGTAGGCAATCCATATATTAAATTAATGATTCCCTGGTCCGATACAGCTGATTTTATACACCCTGAAAAGACGTTGTGAAAGACACCTTCTATATCGACAAATGCGGCAAGAGTGTATTCCTTCAGGTAAATAGATTAATTAGATTAGTGGCCGTCGGTGGTGCAATGGTAGTGTGCGCGGCTCTTGTGCATGAGGACGTGGGTTCGATCCCTACTCTGACCACCTTAAATTTCTTTCGACGGCGGTCACCTCGCTTAGTGACGGCGACATTATCGAATATTTAGCCATGAAAAAGCTTCTCAAAATACCGTTCGGAACCGGTGTAAAACTGTAGGTCCCAGTCAGTGAGTTTAAAACTAGAACGCGCTCAGCTCACTGGTTGTGAGAAGCTCTCCCTAATCCCTTCATGGGATGTAACGGGAAACCATTTATTTTATTTATTTAAATAGATTAATCTATGAAACTCACTAAAGTGGGCAGAGCTATTTCCGTAGATTTGCCTTTATTGTAATTGTGCTGCCATGCGTACAGCTGAGAAGTACCTACTCCTATATGATCATCCTCTCCAATGAAAATATGGGTTTTCCGCTTTCGGAATTTGGTTTATCTCCATATAACGGAAATATAGGATCGCTTGATACAACTCATATAAAGTTTCAGAGCAGGTGATTAGTAGGACTTAAAACTTCCTATTGTCTGGTGTTGAGTTTATTTTGTAACGACATTTCCCGCTTAGTAGTCATGTGAGCAATTGAACAGCCTTTAGGTTTGTTTTTCTGTTTTGCAATATCAGTTGCGTAAAAGGTCTTTAAAATCCGAAAACCGGTTAAACGATTTGAAATAACCGGTTAAACCGGATCTTGGATAAACCGAAGCACGTTTTAAGCAAAAGAAACAAAAAGAATACGAAATTCTTTTAAATAAATTAAAAGAAGTGGAAGCCGAAGCGACAATAGATAGTGTTAAAAAAAAATAAAACTTGCGCGCCATTACAACAAACAACCTCACACTTCGGTGTTTCTTTCAAACTGATATATGTATGTCAGCTTGGTATGGTAGTGTAATAGCAAAACATATTTTTTTCATCATACCGTGGTATCATACCAGGTATGACCGTCTAATAGGCGCTTTAGATTTGGTCACAATTAAATGCCAAATATTAAATGCCTTGCCGCCGCCGGGTTAGCCGACCAAGCCGCCGCCAGCTTTCTTAGGTCCCTTCGCCGCCGCCGAAGCAGAATTAATCGGCGTAAACCTCTAACTCCGAATCATGACGGTGTGGTGTTCGGTTTAAATATATTTTGAAACATTGATTTCAAAATATGACCCGAACTCCTGTTGAGACAACATCAGTGTAACAAAGAGTTTAAGTCAAAGATATTTAGAATCGAATTTATCGGTGTTATTTTATTAAATGCTGGTATGTAGTCAGTTCACATCACTTGAATGATTTTTGTAGTTTATGAAATGATGGCGTTAGCATAAAATACAAAGAATTGATTGTATGAAATGTATGAATATTTTGTGAATCTTACAAATAGCTGTACGAAGTTTATTGTTGGAATCTAGTCCTCTATAAGCTTGTTATACAATTTATCTCTGGGCTATTAACACAATATCTGGTTAGAGCTAACTGACAGTTATTAGTTTTTAATTCCTTTCATACGCGTAGCTAAAACATTTAGTTAATTTTAACTGTATGATAACTGGAGATGGTGATAATGGGCGTCTGTATGGAAATTAATTTAGTTATCCAACATTGTCAACGACAATTGTCAAGAAACGCAGAAGTTACAAAATTAAATTTTTTTATAGTTACATTCGAGTTAGCTTTAAACGTTAGTTCACCCACCGAACGTATTTACATTTTATAAAATGACACGGTAAATTATGTTTTAAAAAACTAACTCTAAATTAATCTCCGATGCTATTATGGCGCCATCTATATACTGTGTGAGCATTTCCGTTGGAAATGCATACATTACTTTTTATTAGCAAATACACAAACCTTTTCTTATTCAGGTACAGGGCAACTCAAAGTGTAACAATACCTTAAAAAAAAATTTGAAAAGTACGGCGCTTAACTAAACTTCTGCATGAATTTATTCGTATAGTGAATGAACCGACACATTCATGAAAATGTTTGTCTTCAGTGTGCAATAATGCCTTTGAATGAGTGTGAATAAATGCAGCCAAAGATTGTATTCATTCGTCCCATAAAACGATCAAAATCCAACACACAATATTCAACAAAAACAGTGGACAGAAAGGCAAGAGCATGATAAAAATACTTATGGTAGACGCAGGAGGTGTTGTTGTAGCTGATGGGAACAACAACATACATTTTGTTTTTGCTTCTCACTTACGTTGTGTCAATTCCAACGCATACGTATACTAACAATAAATGTAAACAAACACATCCAAACTACAAAATGCATGTGCACATGACAGTTCGAAAGTGGTTGGCAATGTAAACAAAGCAAAACAGCTGTGTTTATGCGTTCACCATCTATGAATCCATCTCGGGCAAGAGCTAGTAGTAATGCGACCAATGAGTGAGTGAGAGAGCCAAAGAAGTATGTACAAAACATAACTATATTTTGAATTCATGAATGGCATTCATTGTACGAATATATTCATGTACATGTTTAGTTCTAACACTGTTTTGCCGGGAAAGACAATTAGGGTGTCCACAAGAGTGTCGTAACTGTTGTATATGTCGTATCTGCTAAATTTCAAAGACGGTCTAGAATAAGGCCCAATTTTTGACTGGTTATTTAAATAGGTAATCAGTTGATTTATGTTTGATCTAACTTTAAATACGAAAAGAGTTTTTCAGTGCTTTGTCAAATAATCTTACTACCATGTGGCAAAAGTGGCAAATGCTACGAAAAATAACCGGTATTCATACATTTATCGGCTAATCGTTACAATGCATCAAACTGATACCATTTGCGAAACAATAGTGAAGGTATAAAATACAAAATATTTAATGAAATTGGAGAATATTTGAGCAGAAATAAAGTTCTAACTGCATTTCAACTACGATGGGGATTACAATTGTTCACATTAATAATTAAAGAAACTTTGTGTTTGTTCTTCTTGTTGTTTTCTGTCAAAATCATATGGTCACTTGATCATAGCTTAAATGCCCAACTTTCGCTGTTTAAACAGCAATTAACTATTCACCTAAAAAGTGAATTCAGAGTTTAAATTATGTTTGATCGTTGATCAAAAATAGATTGACCAGTCAAAAATTGGGCCTTAGACGACTAGAAGGTGTGCGCAATTTGGCAACCCTTGTAAAAGAGAACCAAAAAGTGCATGAAATTCACTGAAACGCATTTCTTTCACGCGTCATATCTTGATTATTTCATACTTTTTGCATAGTTTATGTAATTTTACTCACAAACGATGTACAAGTAGACAGTCAACATTTCTCTTCACCCAAATGCCATCAAACACAACGAGTGAAACCCTAGTCTATATTTCATAACAAGAGTAGCTTTTTGATAGTGTTATTGTACATACCTATACAAATTCCAACCATATTGAAGTCAAATTATATAAACTATGCAAAAAGTATGAAATAATCAAGATATGACGCGTGAGAGAAATGCCTTTGAGTGAATTTCTAGCACTTGTTGGTTCTCTTTTACAAGGGCTGCCCAACTTCGCACATCTTCTGGTCGTCTAATTCTAGATCGTCTTTGTTTTACTTCAACATGGTTGGAATTTGTATAGTTATATACAATAACACTATCAAAAAGCTGCTCGTGTATTGAGAGAACAGAGAATGACTAGGGTTTCACTCGTTGTGTTTGTTGACATTTGAGTGAAAAGAAATGTTGACTGTCTACTTGTACATCGTTTTTGTAAAGTTCTACAACAATTGTACGACTGTAGTAGATTTTTTCCATACAAAAGTGTTGTACGAACTTTTGCAGATATGTTTTTGCGGTGTACTAAGCGATCAGCTGATACCATTTGTTTACCATTGTACCAACTTAGCTGATCGAGTTTGTTTATATTCGCCTCACAATTACAGTAATCAAAAACCGGTCCACCCTTGGGGTAGAAGATATAATTCTAAGCTGAAAATTCAAGATACAAAAGTTAAGGTAAAATTCTGTATTAGAAATTATGGGCCTCCAAAGTTCGGATATACGGGGAGCTACTATGTATTAAACAGCGTCTAAAGGAATTTGTCTTGCAGCGTTTTTGGACAATATAAGGAAAAATAAACAAAACAAATTAAATGAAAATTTTCGATAACTCGCTTTGTTATCGAAATATCGGCCGTTAAAATTTTGAAAAATTATCGAAAATAGTTTTTACATTTTCCCAAAATCAAAAAAAAAACAGAAATGCAAATTAAGGAACAGAGGCATTTCTCTCCCTGGTCCCTGAACCCGGCCGGACGACTCGAAATACAAAATAATAGTCCGACAAAAAAAATCGTGCGACAAAAACCCCCAGTTATCCGGACTTTGGAGGCCCATAACTCCTAAAATAGGAATTTCCGCCCGTTAACATTTGTGCTGAAAATCGTGTGTTCTACTACCCCATTCCCCATACAATTTCTGATACAACAACAACACATAAAGTCGACCTGTTCCTTATTATTACTATTAAATGCAAATAAGTGTGAAATTTTGAACAGAAAATAATAAAAAGAATCATGAATTAACATAGTTTATGTTTCTTCTATAATTTTTATTTTTTTTTTCCTATATTAAAAATAACTTTTACCCCAGGTGTTCAAAAATTGCAACTGAAACCCCGGTTTCTGGGATAGGCGGGTTCCTGAATACTCTTCTCACAAGCAGCTGACAATTTAATTAATTAGAAGTCGCCCAAAAACATCTAGTGCAAAGTGTAGTTATATCAAGTGGAAGCATTAGCACAGCTGATTTCAGTATTTTCATGACGTTGTACCTAGCAACTGTAAAATTCATGTGCATTTGGTTTTTGTACGTGCTTGTTTACTTTTGTTGTTGGTATACAATGTATATTATACATACATGCAGAGTTTGACACAACGTCGGTACGAAATAAAAACCAAATGCCTGTTATTTTTGCCTACAATACACATTGATCTAGTGGCACCACCTTCTTCAATACGCCTTGGATTGTAGTATGTATATGCATTTACGACAGGGTGTTCACGTATGTATATGCTATTGGAGGTCTTATATTTTCTAACAACCTACAACCTTAGCACACCTTGTGAATTCCCTAAATGTTTTTGCATTTAAAGATGAATTAATATTTAAATTGTTTTCGTTTTTTTGTTGAGAGTAGATTAATTAACTTATTTATGAAGAGAATATTTATTTGGTTTCATGTTACATACTTTTTTGTTTTATAGAGGCATTTTGGTTATAAAAATATTACAAAAAAATAATTAAAAACTTTGAAAAAGTAAAAATTATATTTTTCCATTATAAAAATCCTTCGATTTACTCGGGTAACTTAATTTCAAATTTGAAGGTGAATGACAAATTTATGTGGAAATTGACAATCATCATATCATATCGAAAACCTCGTCAGTGACATCGGGGTTTAAAAGAAGACATATTTCACAGGAACTGATTCTTGGAACTTCCTAGAAAATTGTTGTTAACAAGATTCTAGATTTGAATAAATATTTTGGATTTTAGTACTGTCATGTTGAGTACAGTTTTTTTCACAATGTCTCTTTAAACAATTAGATTAAAAGTCAGTTTAGTTGAATATAAATTTTCATAATTACTTGTTTAATATCTTGCAAATTATTAACATAAGCTCATTTTAGATCTAATACATTCAAATGTCTGGAACTAGTTAGTATCTATAATAGTTTGGCTTAAATGGCCCAGATTTGTTAAGACCCAGATATTTGGCTTGTTCGTCGGTTAATTCCGTTAAGTGAGAATCGAATGTGGGTAAATGTAAACTAGCAACATATTCATCTAGAAAAGAGTAACGAAAACATATATTAGTTAATACTTTTAAAAATGTGTATTATATTTTAAACTAATCTTACCCATTTTCTTAGGCAATAGATAAACATCGGATTTATAACGTCCTTGTACCGAATTATAAAGTTCAATTAGGGCCAAAGCTTGAGTTGAAGCCGTTATTGATACCACAAATGAGGGTACAGTTGAACAGGACATATTGACTAATCTTCCTTCGGCCAAGAGAATAATCATTTTACCATCGGGCCATGTGATGTGATCAACTTGAGAACGTACACGTTCCCAGACTAACTCGGAAGAATGAATACTATTCTGTAATGGAAAAAGGAATAATAAAATTATCACTCGAATTCTTTGAATTATAAAATCATGAGACTCTTGAAAAGAATCGTAATTAAAATAAAAAAACAATTTTGACAGAGTTTAACACTTTTTAAAGTTCTTACTAACATTTTACGACAATACTTAGGTTAACAATCAAGAACCCCAAGTTTTTGAAAATAATGTACTATTTCCACTGAGAGAGTAATCTTTATACTAACCACATCGATTTCAGAATTCGAATGACCCATATTGCACACAATACATCCATTTTTCATACGATCCATGAGTTCTCGAGTCACGACATTTTTATTTCCAGTTGCCGTTACTACTATATCGACATTTCGAATTACTTCAATTAGTTTCAATACCCGAAAACCATCCATACTATAAAAAGAGATGTCATTAGGTATTTTTAACATTTATCGTATCTCTTTCAAATCATCAGACATACCTGGCCTGTAGAGCACAAATGGGATCGATTTCCGTAATATAAACAATACAACCCTGTGCCCTAAGCGATTTTGCACAACCTTTACCAACGTCTCCATAACCGCAAACGACCACCTGCTTTCCCCCAAACATTATGTCAGTCGCACGTTTAATACTAAAATTTAAATTTAAGGAAATTAAAGAAAAAATATCAATTCTATTTCTGCGCCATAGAATCGACACAGGGATTGTATGTAATGTCATTCTTACCTGTCCAATATGGAATCCTTAACACCATAAAAATTATCAAATTTCATTTTTGTCACTGAATCATTAACATTTATAGCCGGAACCGTCAATTTCCCCGTTTTCGACATATGATACAGACGATGGACACCCGTAATACTTTCCTCTACTATTCCCTTGATACCCTTAAACAAATCCGGATATTTTTTCCACATCACATGTGTAGCATCGCCACCATCGTCGAGTATCAAATTGGGTTGCCAATCCACCGCATTGATACATTTATCCAAACACCACCAGAAATCCTCTTCGGTTTCTCCGCGCCAAGCGAATATCGGAATACCAACTTCAGCTAAAGCAGCAGCCACAGCGTTCTATAGATACCAATCAAAGATATTAACCTCAAAATATTGTATAAATCAGTCAAAATTTTAACTTCTGTCTACCTGTGTGGAATAGATGTTACATGTTGCCCAGCGTACTGAGGCACCCAACTCGACAAGAGTCTCGATTAATACCGCAGTCTGAGCATTAATATGCGTACATCCAACTATTTTTGCATCCCTCAATGGTTTATCATCACTGGCTCTTTTCCGTAGCGTCATTATGCCCGTCATTTCTTGTTCGGCAATTTCGATTTCTCTACGTCCATAGGCATGTTGGGTGATAGAGTTCTTAACGCAAAAATCTGAAAACCCTCCTGAGTTACGTTGCTTCTTTTCACGTGGTGACACTTCATTGTCATCCGAGCTGACAGTAATTGCTAGAAAAATTAACACAATGGGAATGGATTAATTGGAGATAAGGTTCACTCAAGTTATGGGTTTTGTTTTCAATGTACCGGAATTGAAAGAACATGTCGACGCTGTCGAAGATCGTCTTCTTGAGCGACTGGCCAATTTAAGGGCTTCTGGTTGCGCTGATTCTTGCTGTAAAGTAGAAAAAAAAAGAAATTTAACTTTAATAAATTACCTTTACATAAAGATGTTGGGTAGATGATGAGGTTATGTTCAGCAACAATTTTGAAATCAAAATATTTCAAATAAATTAATATAACCGAAAGGTACATGCATTAGCTCATATTCATAATCTAGCTAGACGAATGCATGCCTGACGATTGGAACCGTAGTATACTGTGTCCTGTTTTCAAAATATACTATCCAAGTATAAGGACCAACTACCGTGGAATCACTCTTTTATCTATCGCATTCAAGGTCCTCTCGGACGTAATGTGCAAACGCATAAAGTCGTTTGTTTCGGACCTTATCAGTGTGGTGGATTAGGCCTGGAAAATCAACTGTCGACCAGATATTAGCATTATGACAAATCCTGGAGAACACCCACGTAAAACAAATCGGCACCTACCACCTCTTTGTAGACTATAATGCTGCCTTCGATATCCCGATATCGGATATGACATTTTACATGAATATTTGCATATGAAAAATTTCCGCGAGATGGGTCCAGGGATTACTCAGACTCGACTACAATCTTTCGAAAGAAAGTTAAATGAATTGAACAGATTTCAGGTTAAAGGGGAAATATAGGCTGATTTTTTAAGTGAAATAGAAATTGAAATTGTAAAAAATAAAATAAAAATTTTAATTTTTAGCATTATCATTTACTCGAACGATATGACATTAACATTTGCAAATGATTTTGGGCTTATGGCCGAAGCTGTTCCTGACGACGCGCATTCTGGGCGTCCTGTTTTTGGGTCACTATTTTGAGTATTGCTGGTGGAATGTCACGAATAACACGAACAATTGTGGCCTCAAGGGCGTCAATTGTTGCTGCTTTATCAGCATAAACCAGTGACTTCACGCAGCCCCACAGGAAATAATCGAGAGGTATCAAATCGCAAGACCTTGGGGGCCAATGGACAGATCCATTTATCGAATTCAACTTATCGTCAAATTTCGATTACAATAAATCGATGGTTGCGGTCGCCGTATGGCACGTAGCTCCATCTCGACCGGATCAATGTCATCCATATTTTCAAACAAAAATTACAACAGGTGTCAGAGGACACACGGTTGGAAAGAAGATCCTTTCTCTATACAACTATTATGTAGTAGTTATATCCAACACGCCTAAGACGCCCGGATTCTTTAAGAAAAGATACTTTTTATTAAATGATAAACTTGTTTTAAGAAAACATTGTTTTTATGGAATGAATTTTTTTTTTAAATTATATTTTTAGATCCTTTTTGTAAGAATGTGTATTACATTTTCCCGAAAAGGGTCTGTTTTAAATACAGGTACATCTTTTACTTGTACTTGTACTTCGTCGTGGCCGTCGGTGGTGCAATGGCTAGTGTTCGCGGCTGTTGTGCATGAGAACGCGGGGCTCGATCCCTGCTCTGACCACCTTAAAAAAATTTTCCTTCGACGACGGCCACCTCGCTTAATGATGGCGACACTATCGAGTACTTTGCGCCATAAAAAAAAACTCCTCAAAATACCGTTTGGAACCGGTGTAAAACTGTAGGCCCCAATCAGTGAGTGGCAAATTAGAACGCGCACAGCTCACTGGTTGTGGGAAGCTCTCCCCAATTTATTCAAACCTAATGTTTTTTTTAAGAAAATGTACTATTTTTAAGAAGAAGTACTTTTTGATTGATTTTTTTTACAAAGAAGTACTTTTTTTAAGAACTGGTACTTTTTAAAGAAGTGGTACTCCTTTTAGGCAAACGTTATTTTTTAAGAAAATGTACTTATTTTCAGAAAGACTACTTATCTCAAGAAAATAAAAGAAAAGGTATTATTTTATTTTTAAATATTATTTACTTTTAAGAAAAGGAATTTTTGTATGAAAATTAATTTTTTTTTAAGAGAAGGTATTTTTTAAGAAAAGGTTTTTTTTACATTTTTAAGAGGAGGTACTTATCTTAAGAAAAATTATTTTGTTTCACAAAAAAAGATACTCTTTAAAGAAAAGGTAGTTTTTTAAGAAAAGACAATTTGTCGTATGAAAATTTACTTTTTTAAGAAATGGTACTTATTTCAAAAAAAATTCCTTCTTATAAGAAAAGGTACTTTTGTATGAAAATTTAATTTTTTTAAGCAAAGGTAGTTCTTTAAGATAAGGTATTTTGTTAAGAAAATGTACTTTTGTTTATTTTGAGAAATTAACTTTTTTTAAGAAAAACTTCTTTCACTTTGGCTTTTCTAAATTTACTTTTTATTGGGTTCAAAACTAAAATATATACTAAATATTAGTTACACAGGCTCCACCTAGAAAACTTCCCATTAAACAAGAAATTTCCCAATATATGTTAGTCTAGGCACAAACCAAAGCAAAAGTACCCTATATAGGTTGTAATAAAGTTGTTAAAAAAAGTTGTTTATTTTTTTCATTTAGCCCCCATCCCGCAACGTGCGATAAGGAACTCCGTTTTCAAGAAATAGGGTCCGATTATGCTACCAGCGTGTAAACCGCACCAAAAAGTGAATTTTTCTGGATGTAATGGAGTCTGTACGATCTGTTGTGGAATGGTCTCACTCCATACCCGGCAATTTTTTTTATTAACACACCCGTTAAACCAAAAATGAGCCTCATCGCTAAACACAATTTTGCGATATAACATTGGGTCAGTTTCCAACTTCTGTAGAGCCCAATCGGCGAAATAACGACGCATACGATGTGCTCGTGGCTTTAAGCTGGATCTTTTACGGGCGTAGGCCAAGATCTCTGCACAAAATTTTGCACGTAGTGAACGAACAGAGCCACAATTCCTGCGATGAACGACGAATCTATAAATTTGTATCTTCTTCCACACGATATTCTCTTTAGTACGCACATTCCTTCGACGTGTTGGTGTCATTGCATCAATTAGAGAGTATGTGGTACGAAATCTATCCATAGTTTGACGGATGGCTTACTCAGATAAACGATTGTGGCCGCCATAAAAATCACGAAATCGTCTACAAGTTGCACGAATCGAAGACTGATTTTCAAAGTGAATCTATTCATGATGATTTTCCAAAGAATACTGATCATAAATGGTAAAAAGTGACCGCAGTATGACAGTTTATTTATGTAAACTTCTGACGTACGAAAGCCTGCAGAGCAGGCCAATGTAACCCAGAAAATGAAGACTATTATGGGCAAGGCAATGAATCTAGAATATATTTAGACTCATATACTCATGGCTCCAAACGAGATGCTTACCCAGGTCTTGGAAGCTATTATAAAAAGCTGGGTCTAGGCCTTGCACAAATTCTACCAGGCCATTGTTCAGCCTTCCAGGCAGAAGTCATGGCAGTCGGAAAAGTTACCCTTTCTATTCCTGATTTCAAGAACAGCCGACAACTGTCAAGCAGTTCAGTATCCACCTTATGCCGGGCATGAAACATTCCAGGGTACTATAGAGCAGATGAGCTGGCGAGATTAAGAACTACCTTACATGTTCCACTGGATCATGTGGGTATGCCCCTTTCTGCATGCAAGTCCATGCTCAAAATCGAAATTCTCCGAGAAGCGAGTAATAAAGTGTCTGGGGGCACATACTGCAACATCACCGGAAAAGTACAACCAAGTTATAAACAAAATCATATGCTAAACTTGATATCAAGTTCCAGAAAAAAAAGGGCTATGCTGTTGCCGTGACTACTGGCTACTGTTTAATAAGCAGTTATGCGTTTAGATTTGGAATCTCAGCTCATGATTACTACATAAGCTGTGAGGATGAAGAAGAGAACGAGACCGTCTACCATATTATATGCTACTGCACGCACGCTGAAAAATAACGGCCCCAGCAACATATTGCAGGAACCATGTACATTTTTGCAAACATTTTTTTCGTGAATTGACGACCTGCTGCTTTTAGTTCCTTTATTGTCTGTCACGTTTTTGCTTTCAGCAGTTTTCAACAAACAAAGCCACATTTACAAATAAGCTGAATGATTTCAGGACCTTTTTACAGGGTATTAGTTGGTTCGCCAGAGACTAATGTACGTCTCTAATTCTGCCACATCCTGGAATATTGAGAAGATGTAACTATCATATGGTTTGAACGTCCGTTAACCACAGAAGCTATATTTTTAGGTTCAACGATGAAGGCGGAATATGACGCCCCATGGTATCACAACGGTCCTCATTGGGCAAGTGTGTTAATAGCGACAGCCACTTCTACCTAACTTGTAATGAGAACACCGAAGCCAATAGTTCTAAGTAATGCCTTATTTAATTCAATACTAGCAGCTAAATTAGATTCCGGGCTGAGGTCGTGTTGAGGGCCCGGTTGGTGGTAGTGGCGGCGATGGACAACGATGACGTTTTGTATTGAAGGCACAACCGTGATGCCCATTAATGACAAGTACTAAACTGTATAATGATCATTATCCAGGAGTTATGGTATCGGCCAGCAAGCTGGCCACACAATTTGTGTATGGGAGATACCAAACTGGGCGTGGAATAGGTGACTCTCCTCAATATGTGATCAAATATTATAGTTAGTATCAAATTTTGTCCTACCGCCCAGCTTTTGCATGGGATGTACCAGAATGGACGTGGTAATTTCGGCAACTTACAGAATATTTACCAGCACTTGGGTTGAAGTAAATTACATACGAGTATATAGGAAAAGGCTTTGGAAAAACAAGAGAATTGTCTGAGAGGTACCAGAAGGGGCGTGCCCATACCAGCCATAATGAATCCAAAACTAAGTTTTCATTGTAGTAGATAAAGATTTCTGCCCGGTATGGTGTTGTTCAGACATCCGGACATAAGGCAATCGTCATAAAAAGAACTAACCCGAATTTGACCCAAAGATGCATAGTGTCTAATACATATGACTCTATCTATGTGTTACGCTTTTCTCCTTATTAAATAAGATATTCCGTATAATACTGACAGATTTGTAAAGAGTTAGCATGGAATTTTGAGCCACAGCAAAATGTTATTGGTTCGAATTTGGTCAGGACATATTTTAAAACCCCGTTTCATAGTCCACAGCACACCCACTGAAGAATTCGGTGGAGACAACCGAATTTAGAGGTTGTCACAACCGGATTAGCGGTTATCACAACCGCATTAGAGGTTGTCATAACCACATTAGCGGTTGATACTACTGCGTTAAGGGTTGGCACTACTGCGTTAGAGGTTGGTGCAACTGCATTGGATATTGCGATGACGATTAAGAAGTAGACGATCAGAAGATGTGCGCAAAAGAGAACCAAAAAGATGTAAAAATTCACTCAAACGCCATTCTCTCTAGCGTCACATCTGGATTATTTCATAATTTTTGCATAGTTTATGTAATTTTACTTCAACATCGTTGGAATTTGTACAGTTGTATAAAATAACACTATCAAAAAGCTGCTCGTGTACTGAAATATTCAATGAAGAGAGTAATAGAGAGTGAAGAGAATGATTAAGGCTTCACTCGTTTTGTTTGTTGGAATATGAGTAAAGAGAAATTTCGACTGTCTACTTTAATACATCGTTTTTGATGTTGTCCCAACTGCAGTAGAGTTCACAACCGAATTAGAGCTTGCCACAACCGTACTAGAGTTCACAACCGAATATGAGGTTGCCCAACCGTATTAGAGGTAGAGGAATTAGATGTTGTCACAACAGAATAAATTACGAAACGATTATGCCTCAAATGAATTTCAGCGGTGGGACTAAACTCTGTCGTAACAACCACAATTCGTTTGAGGCAACCGCAATTCGGCGACAGCAGTCGAATATGCGGTTGCTACAAGCTTTTAATATGAACTTCTCATACATTAACATTCAAACCTAGCGACACTATGGTCATTACGAAAAATTCAAACAAAACGTTCTTAATTGAGGCCCGAATTAGAAACGGAGTTGCATTGGATTAACTTTAATCGTTTGAAGTCATTTTTAACTACGATATACATACATTTTCATTCGAATGATCAGCCAAAACTGTTCCTATTTTTCTCCAGTAAAATCTAGTTTGTATCTTAATTAATTTCTCACATAAACAAATTTAACAATTAGCAGTTTGATATTTTTTTTTTGTTCAATTCGTGTTAAATACGCTGTTCATATTGTGGACACAATCACAGCGATTCAAATGTTTTATGCTTCATAATTTCTTCAATATAAATTGAGGGTCTTAAATAGAATTGAAAATAAAATTTTGATATTTATGGCGTCATTATCTCTACATTATTATTTAACAAAAGTCTTATCTTTATGACTGCATTCATTCATAGATAATAAATATTAAGGCCGTCACAACGATTATCGCAGGAAAAACTTAATAAAAATAAATTATAGATAATGTAAATATACCCTCACCTTATAGGAATATGGGTATACAACGAATATTTGGGAAATAACGTTTTATATGTTACAAACAATAAGTTAAACGAGTTGCATCTTAGAAACAATTCATTTTGATTATTCATTACAACGTCTATAGTATCTTTACACTGATATTGTTGGTTTCCTGTCCAGACAGCAGGAACGTTATATTTTTTTTTTTTTGTGATCAAAGTGAACACATGCAAACAACACAAAGCGTTAGCATCACATACGTGATTGTTGTACAACAATAGTCTCTGCCTGAAAATAAGTATGATGGAATAAACAAGCAGGTCGTCGTCGCCAAAGAGTATTGAATAGTATAGAGAACTCATGGATCGAAATGATTCAAAACGTATTACTCTCTTTTTGTCATAACTTGGTCCATTCATAATTTTAATGTGAAACATTGATGCCTTTTGAAACATTTATGCTATTTGTATTGTTTTATGTCAGGCGCTCTACATATAGTTCTCTATAGTTCTCTAATAGTATAAGTTCTCTATACTATTAAATACTTTAGTGAGCTAAATATTGCTGTTTTTATTTTAACAATGTTATGTACATCTAATGTTAAAGCAGATGTAAGAAACCAGTACATAAGTTTCAGGCGGGTGAACCGACTTAATCACACCCTCACCCTAAGTCATCAATTGCGTAAGAGTTCTGTTTAATAACGCCCATACTCAAAAGTGGTCATAATCAATAGCAGATTGACATTGCGCTAAATATTATTGAATACCCAAATCAGCTAATTCCCTGCCAATATTTATATGTGAGCATGGTAAGTTATTGCCAAAATTTTGATCAGTACCAAATTTTATTAAGATCGGTTATGATATATTGGAGATATCGAGTCGGCAAACCGCGAATACGCCCAACTTTTGTATGGGAGGTACGAAAGTGGGCGTGGCACAATAGTCAGTTATTAATTACACAGTAGCTTTTAGCAATATGTTGCCTAGTACCGAATTTTATTAAGATCGGTTTTAGTTTATGATAATTATCGTGTCGATCAACGGGTCATCCGCCCTACTTTTATATGGGAGGTCATTTTTTATAAGAGAGCTTTATTTGACTAATTATTTAGTAGTACAAACTTTCATAAAGGTTGGTTCGGTTTTGTGGGACTTCTCGTGCCGAACAACCAGACGGCCAAACAACTTTAGTATGGGAGGTACCACAATGGGAGTGGCAAAATCACCCTTAGTTTAATCGGTGATTGGCGTTTGATAACGTAATTTCATTAAGGTCGGAAGTGTTTCACGCGATTTATCGGATTGACAACCCGGACGAACACCCTGTTTTGTATGGAAGGTACCAGAATGGGCGTGACAATCTCGCTCATTTCCTCCAGTTAAATAGGCATTTACAGATTATTAACCGGTGTGAGAGTTGAAGCTAATCACATCAACCAAAAGAAAGGTTTAAAAGAAGTATGATTTTGTGGTAAATGCGTCGATTTGTATGGGAGGTACCAGAAGAGGCGTGCTCAAAACGCCCATTTTCAATCCCAAACTCAATATTGGCCAGCCAGACAGACAGACGGACATGGCAATATAGTTGATAATCCTGGGTTGTAGCATAACAGTGTTAAATAAAGGTTGTTTAATTTCTTTTCATTTAGACCCATCGTTCCAAAAATTATGAAACCGTAATTGTAACTCACAAAACTATTGATGTAGCTCGACTCCTCGTACTCTAGTTAGGGTAAACCTGTCCTCTCCGGCTTTGTGTACGAAAATGTTTGCGAAAAACTATCACAGTGGTATTAACTTAGAGTAAGAACAGTAATTTAAGCGTATTCAAATTTAAAATGTTCAAGCGTTTGGTCGTTTTTTTAAATTATTTTATTCTTCAATATTTCGCTGCCCTTTAGGTAGCATCGTTATATCTCTACATATATAAAAATTACGTGTATGTTCGTGATCGCTAAACTCAAAAACTACTGGACCGATTTTGACCAAATTTTATATGCATGCTGTATGGGCCGTGAGTAGTGTTTCTGTGTAGTTTGAATGGCGCAATATTTAGTTTTTTTTGTGTTTTTGCCACGTTATAAAATAGATGGCGCCCACGTCGAGATATTAATCATTGTTTACCATCTGGTGTTATAAATACCTTTGAAGGCAGGACGAAGACTGCCGGGTCAGCTAGTTGAAGAATAAAATAATTTAAAAAAATTACCAAACGCTTGAACATTTGAATTTTGAATATAATACGAAAGGTCGGATAAATCATCACTTTTTGTAATTTAAACTTGATAGTGTTGCCATATTTTGTTCTATGGTTGCCATTTCTTGGAGTTGGCAACCCTGGTGAATAAAAAAATATTTTTTCAGGCCCAATGAATAAGTTTTAACTGTAATGTGGAATAAAGCAGAGTAACTAATGCCAAATATACATATTTTTTTTTACGGAATGACATTCGGAAATATTCGTCGCTAAATTGCAGTCGCCATTTAAGTTTTTAGATTTTAAACTTGCGAACTGGACTCGTTGACCTCAAAATAATTTCCATAAAAATTTATTGACGCATGTAAGCACTCTTAGGAATTTTCTACGCCATATTGAATTCGCCATTTTTAATTATATTATTTTGAGACCATTCTTGAAATTGGCAAGCCCAGAAATCCTAGTATGTTTTTTTGTCAAGTCTAAAGACTTTAGGCCGGAAAATGCTACATCTGTCCCAGTGTGCATTGTCGTTCTTGAATTATCTTTTTTGCCATCTAGAGCAAAAAATTAAAAAAAAACTAAAAACAGTTGTTAAAAAAAATAGCTCGATGTTAGTCACCGAACCATTCCATAGTTGTATCAGTTTATACTTGCGCTTCTAAACCGGTTTTTAACATATTCCAGTATATTTTAATAAACAAGGTCTTTAACAGAGAAGAACCTACGGTTGTGAAAATTGTTGAGTTAAGAAGATCTGTCAACCAAATTCATATGATTTTTGGAACGAAGTTCTTTATCGCACGTTGCGAGATGGAGGCTAAATGAAAAATAATTAAACAACAACTATTATCAACTATATTGTTTACTTTTGCTTTGGTTTTTGTCTAGACTATCGGCTTGGATCATAGAGAATAACATTAACTACTTATAGCTGTCTCACATACTATGTTGGGAAATTTCTTGTTTAATGGGAAGTTTTATAGGTGGAGACTGTAACCAATATTTAGTATATATTGTAGTTTTGAACCCAATAAAGAGTAAATTTAGAAAAGCCAAAGTGAAAGACGTTTAAAAACGACAATTTTCTTAAATAAGTGCAATTTCTTAAAAAAAGAAATTTTCCTCAAAAAATATTACTTTTCGTATTCTTAAACAAAGTACCTTTTCTTGAAAAAATATCTTATCTCACAGAAGTGGCTTTTTTAAAAATGTACATTTTCTTACAAAAAGTACCTTATCATAAAAAAAATTAATTTTTTTTTAATAAGTACCTTTTGTTAAAAAAGTAAAATTTCTTACAACTTGACTTTTCTTATAAAACTAACTTTTGTTTAAAGAGCACCTTCTTTGTGGAAAAAAAATAACTTTTCTTGATTAAATACCTACTCTTAAAAATTTACCTTATCTTGATAAAAAGACCATTTCTAAAAAAATCCATTACTTAAAAAAAAAACACATTTTCTTCAAAAAAAATACCTTCTCTTAAAAAAATACCTTTTCCTACAAAATTCCTTTTCTTAAAAGTACATTTTCTTAAAAATAATATAATACATTTTCTTTTCTTTTCATGAGATAAGTAGCCTTTCTGAAAATATGTAAATTTTCTTAAAAAAAATAATATATATAATATAATAATAATAAAAAAATTGAGTACCACTTCTTTAAAAAGTATCTGTTCTTAAAAAAAGTACTTCTTTTTCAAAAAAAAATGCATTATGGCATTTTCTTACAGAAAGTACTTCTTTTTAAAAATAGTACCATTTCTTAAAAACAGCATTAGCTTTTAATAAAAGAAGTACCTCTCTTTAAAAAAGGACCTTTTCGGGAAAATATAATACATATTCTTACAAAAAGGACCTAAAAATAAACTTTTTTTAAAAAATACACTCTTAAAAAAAGTTTATCATTTTACAAAAAGTATCTTTTCTTAAAGAACCATTTAAATTATCGTATTCTTCAACGGGCGCCTTAGATTTGTTGGACATAACATATAGCGAAAGGAACTTAGTTTCGTTTCAACCGGGTGACCCCAGACACCTCATGAGATATTTTTTTTTATTTTGTTTGATGAATGGAACTCGCGATCGATCAGTGAATAGATAGTATCATCCCCCTTTGAAATTGTTATTCAAAGTAAAAAAATAATTTTAACTTTCACACTTTCGAATAGGTAATCTGCAACTAAGTCACTGACATTTCATGTCGGCATCACTTTATTTTATTGTACCCACACAAAGCTGTCAACTTTTATGACATTTACCTAGTAACCGGATTTATGAAGGGGATTTTATCCTCAACAATGTGTCAGTTATTTTCGTGACTATGATTCGTTTGGAGAAAGGCACGTGACATACGAAGTTGATAATTCAAGTGTCAGGTGACAAACTGTTATTTACTTTTGCATAATAAAATCACAACATTTCACCTGAATCTTAAGTGTCATCTTATTTTTAATCAATTAGCTCTATAATAATAAAATTATTCACAAACTTGTTAATTTACAAATGATACCAGATTTGTACAATCTCGAAAACATCTGGTTGTGGATAAAGTTTGATATATGTATGTATGTGTGAATTACATTAATGAATGTGTTTATTTAAAAAATTATTCATTTATTTTTAAGTTTAAATTGGAAAATTACCTTATCACAAAATCCCAAATCACAGACGGGTGTCTCGGTAACCTTATTCATGGCTTTCATTGTAGCAGCAGCAGCAGCAACCGGCTGTAATGGAGAGTGTGAAGAGAGAGAGAGAGGGCAGGAGATAATAACAAAGTTGTAATTAAAACACAAATAAACAAAAATCGTCGTACTTCGTATATGAGTATAATTATTAAATAATATTTTTGCCTCGTACATGGTTAAATAATAAACATTTATGAGGCGTAATTGTTTAAAGCGGGATAAACATCATTTGCAATACAGTGTGCGGCATTTAGATAAGACTGTCCGATATAGTATCATTGTTTGCACTTCTTAAAAATACAATCACTAAATTATTGAAAACATTAGTCTTTACAAAAACAGGCTATAAGACTCCAATTGTCAGGCAAAGATTCCCCCAACCATATACTGCATATAAGTTGATGCATTTGGGGCTAGCAGTCCTTCACCACCGGCCTTAAAAAGTTCGACGGGTAACCCATCCACATCAGCGGCTTTATTATTCTTAAGCCGGGAGATTGCCGTTCTACTTTCGCCTTGGCTGGGGGGGTACGATGTACATTGTCTTCCGCAATCATTACCTCCAGATCTTCTGTGGAAGAAACTGAGCGGAGTAGAAACTGAAGACAAATACCTAACCAAAAAATTCACGAGTTGCCGTATGAGAAACCAATACAAAAGTTTCTGTCAAATCTTTTCGACTCGGTTAAGAACCCAAGTCAGTTTAATTTCTACGAAATTTTGTACTACATCCATTGTTAATAAAAAAAATGTTGTTGTGCTAAATAACGAGTTGTCCAAAATGTGTCACCCTATCGGAAGATGCTGTAACTTATTTTGAAAAAAAATAAATACACGAGTTGCAATATGAGAAATAAATACAAAAGTTTCTGTCGAAGGAACCTATTTCTAAATTTGTTCGATTTGATTCAGAAACCAACTCCCTTTAATTTTTACAAAATTGAGCATGTGCATTCTTTAGGTTACCAAAAAAATTTTTGTTGTACTAAGTAACAGGTGGTCCAAAATGTATCACCCTATCGGAAGATACTTTAACTTTTGCAAATGGAGACGGCTGTCAGTCTTGTTTTGATGTTGGTGAAGTAAATAGATACAAAGAGCAAATAGATACAGAGTACAAATTTTCAAGATCGTGGAATTCTCGTGTCAAATTTTTTACGAAATGAATCAAATGAATTTTAGCGCAGAATTCCCATTTCGCCATTTAGTAAAATACTAACTGCTAGTTTTAAAGTGTTTTAAAGTAAAGGCCGTCGGTGGTGCAATGGTTAGTGTGCGCGGCTCTTGTACATGAGATCCTGGGTTCGAACCCTGCTCTGACCACCTAAAATTTCCTTCGGCGGCGATCACCTCGCATAGTGACGGCGACACTATCGAGTATATAGCCATGAAAAAGCTTCTCAAAATACCGTTCGGAATCGGTGTAAAACTGTAGGTCCCAATCAGTGAGTGAAAACTGGAAAGCGCACAGCTCAGTGATTGTGAGAAGTTCTCCCCGGTCCCTCCATGGGATGTAATGGGAAACCATTTATTTTATTTTATAGTTTTAAAGTGCACTCACAGAAAAATTCGGTTGAGACAGCCGAATTAGCCGTAAACGAATTAAGAGGTTGACACAACCTCATTAGAGTTTGGCAGAACCTCACTAGAGGTTGTCACAGCCGTATTAGAGGTTATTGCAACCAAATTTAGATAGTGTCACAAATGAATTATTAAAGTTTTTTTTATTTTTAAATGATGATTTATTATCCTGTATTCTTATTAAAAATATTAAAAAGCGAGAAAATAAAGTCATATACGGTAATAAATTTGATTTACATGCCCCTTCCGACTTTTTTTCAGGTCTCGGCCATCATGGGACACCGCACTACTCCTGACATGTTGTATCGGTTGATTTAGGTCCTAAATCGTTTTGTATACAGACGATTGCGGCATATCTCATATGACCGACCTTGAAAAACTTGAAAACTGTTGATATCTGCTTGAATGATTTCTGCAAAATAAGACATTTTAATATAAAACATATTTTACTTACCTCTCTTAATTACCACAACAAAATCTTGACATTCTTCAATTCTTTTTAAAATAATAATTGATTATAGAATTTTGAACGTCAGATTTTAAATTCATAGAATTTTGTTGTGGTATCCGAAATGAATTCGATTGTACCTACAGAAGTTCGGTTACAGCAACCAAATTGACACCAAATTCGATCGTTGTAATCGAATTTAGGCTAGATTCGGTTATTGCGACCGAATTGATACCAAATTCGATAGTTACAACCGAATTGATGCCAAATATGGTTATTACAACCGAATTAATGCCAGATTCGGTTACTCCAACCGAATTTGGTACCAATTTCGGTTGTTACATCCGAATTAATTTCAAATTCGGTTGTTAGAAAATTTAGTTGACTGAGCGAATTGTGGGGACTAAATGCGGTCGTAACAACCTCAATTCGGTTGTGGCAACCTCAATTCGCGGGAACAGCCGAATTTACGGCTGCTACAACCTCTTATCCAATTACGATGGGACAATCGATCACAATATGGACGACGACCACATTAAATCACGCGGACTCTGCCCCCTCCTAACCAAGACGAGGTCAGAACAGCTATTGCCCTGCTTAAGAACAACAAAGTCGCAGGAGCTGATGGATTACCGGCGGAGCTGTTTAAGGCTGGCGGCGATGGGCTGATAAGGTGCATGCATCAGCTCTTTAGCAAAATTTGGTTAGATGAATGCATGCCCGGCGATTGGAGTCCCAGTGTACTAAGTCCCATATTTAAAAAAGGTGACCCGAGTCTAAGTGTCAATTCCTCTGTGGAATAAGCCTTTTATCCATAGCAAATAAGGTTCTATTAAGTATAATGTGCGAAAGACTAAAACCAATTACACTGTGTGTGACCAAAAATCTGAATTGAGTGAAACATAGCGAACCTGCATAATTTTGATACGCTGAATCTAATGGCATTTCCCGTTTTTCTCTACCACGTCAAAATTTCGAGATATTTGACCACAAAGTTTGCTGGGATGTCAACAACTGTAATATTTTTGAGACTGAATTAGAGGCAGAACGCTTCAGAATTGAAGTTTGACTTCTGAGTAAGAAATGTAGAGGACCTTAAGAAGAATACCAACTTCAAGTTTGTACCCCCTCTCCTCCCCCTTACCGCTAATAATAATGTTTTTGTCGAGTTATTAGGGGTAAGGGGGAGGAGAGCACAACGATACGAAATTTTTGAGCACAACAATTTAAGAATATTCAACCAGATGGCTTTGACCACATCGATTTAGCAACAATAGGCGTGTTTGGATTACAATCAAGCGATTATCGCTTGCTAACCCAGTGTGTCATATGAATCCAATACGAATTCGAGACTGATCGGTTTCTTCGGACATTTTGTCCGATACGTCTCGAACCGATCCGTCTCTAACTCGTAACAGACTTTATATTGGAATTCACTTCGGCTTCGCTTTTTGTAATTTATCAATTGGAATCAATTTATAAATTTTTGCGGATTCGAAGCGGATTCGTTATGAATTCGCATTCCTCTCGAAATCACAAATCGTTTTTTCCACTTTCTCGGATCCGTCTCGAGCTATCAACGGACATCATATTTGAATCCGTTTCGGGTTCGTTTTTTGTAAATAAAATGAATTCGAGACGGATTCACTTTTACAAATTTTTGCGCATTCCAAACGGATTCGATCTGAGTTGCGATATGTATTAATAGAAATTACCGTCCATTTAATTATATTTATTATACATTTAAGTTTTTAATGTTTTGCACGTACATTTTTTCTTAATTTTGAAATTACAATTTTATCTATTATGAAATGCGATCATGAGCGTGGTATAAAAACTTCTTAGCGACGTCCTCCACTGCTGACATAGGATGGTCCTTATTTTTTCCGTGGAAATTACTATTTCACTGATTCGCTGTTTTACGTTTTTATGGACTTATTCACTTATTCGCTTTTTTATGTATTTACGGACTCGTAACGGGTTCGAAACAGATTCAAGAACTCATATTTAGCTTTTTTATGATTTTACGAACTCGTAACGGGTTCGAAACGGATTCGCATCCGTTTTTGTGCACATTGGGAAGTTGCAAAATAACGGCTATTTAGCGATAAATCATATTATTCAAAAATAAGGAAAAGTGTTGAATATGGTAAAAGATGTAAACAAAAAAATTATAAACTTAGCGAAAATGATTTGTGTCGCTAAGTCTTCTCTAAGTCCTTCATACAAAACAAGCGATTATATAAGCAAGCGGTGCAGCCAAAACACGTTTAATGTTGTAGTAGAGAGAGTAAATGCCCTTATTCAATGTGTCCTCATGAATTCTGAAAAATTTGCACGTGATTTCCAGTAGTTTTGTTATGGCTGTGGGAAGATACGAACGATAATAATAATTACAAACAAAGAACATTTATCATTGACGCAACACAGATCTGTTGGCAAGACACTTAACAAAATCTTTATAAAAAAGTTAAATTGTTTGGAACAAAAAAGTTCAATGACTTTTTTAACGTTTCTGACGGTTCAAAAATTAATAAACGTCATTCTGGATGACTGTCATTTTTTATGTTAACGCTTGTATGTATTTAAATGATTAATTGCAAATAAATTCTTACATTAAAATAAACATTATATCAAGATTAATCTTAAACACAATTAAAACATGGTTTTTCTTATTTTAATCCACTGAATTTTATTTTCTACATAATTTTTAATATAAAAACTAGAATTTCATAACGCGTGCCTGGATACTCATGTTTTTAACATTAAGTGAAAGCTAAGAAATAATTTTTTTTAAATCGGGCAACAAACTGAATGTTCTTTTGATGCAAGGACTCCTAAATATATAAACTATATTTTTCATCCTTAAAGATATTTTATCATTAATATGAGTTAAGTTTGCGAATTAACTCTGAAGTAAGCAACTTTGTCAACCCGTATATTAAGAACCACAACGAATTATGAGCAAAATTATACGCACAATAGTTTGTAATGAATCAGAGAATAAGAATGGAAATTTTTACAATTCAACACAGCTGTCTTCAAGTGGTCTAAGGTATAAAAAAACTGCCGCTAAAAACGGCCGAATGGAATTTTTTATGCTCGGCGATACCTTTAAAACGCACTTTTGCGCGAAATCCTACCTGATCATGTATGAAAATGGTGACATTTTTTATATTTTCGATTTGAAGAAAAAAATGTTTTTTCAAATTTTGCTGTCTTCTACTGTCTACAATCTAATTAGACAATGTTATTAGACCCAGGTCAACTATACTTTGACTTTTCTGTCATCCTTGCTCTAATCATAGGAAGTACTCGAAAAATTGTCATTGTAATCTTATCGGCAAGACTTTGTAATCACCAGTTGATTGTGTGTTAAAAAATTTTTAGTTGAAGTCAACTAATATTTTCTACTATGGCTGACCACAAGTGTTCGCACGACGAGAACAGAAAAAAAGTGTGTGCCCCTTGCGGGAAAAAGATTACTTGTGGGAAAAAAAAATTAGAATACTTTTTGATAAGCGAGCGACATTTAAATTTGATAAAAAAATATTCAAATCCAGATTATAATCTTTGTAATTCAAACTTCCCTGTGAGCATTTGTGACAGCTGCAGAAGAACTCTCAACAGCTATGACAATAATGATACTACGAGACCACTCCCAAAAATGCCAAATTATGAGGATGTTTTATTACCAAAAGCAACTAGAAGTACTCAAGACACATGTAATTGCTACATCTGTCTCACGGGGAGATTCAAGGGCCACGCAAAAACTATAACGGGTAGAGGTGCCATTCGGAGTTTAGAGACGGTAATAAATAACAGTAATGGACTAAATGGTGCATCTAAAATTGAACAAGAAAAGAGCATCATGAATGTCTGCAAAATATGTTTCCAAGAAGTTAGGCGGGGAAAGGTTCATCCCTGTGGTTCTGCATCAGCTGCTCGTGATAAGTGTCAACAAATAGTGGTCAGTAAGCTGCCTCAGAAACAGCAAGAACAAGTCGCAACGTATATTATAAACCGGAAAATAGAACCAAGAGCTAATAGCAGAACAAATGTTGACTTGGAATTGAGTACGTTGGGGTTAAAATCCTTCAGTTCTGATATGTTACACAATTTCCAAGACAATATTGGGGCCTCACAGAAGCAAATGAAACAGGTCACCAACCTCCTGCGATCGTCTGCTGGAAAAAAATCTGTGCCAGCATATTTTTCTAAACACACGTCAGACCGTTCAAAGCTATTAGAGGATGTCTACTACAATTCTATTCTCAATTTCGATATTGAAAGTTCCAAGCCGAAGGAGCAAAGACCTGTCATTTGGGCGAATGCATCAGAATTATTGGATGCCGTTGTTGAAAAGCGGAATATTATTGGCGATGTCGTAGTGAAAATTATGGCCGACGGAGGTCAAGGGTTTTTCAAGATCTGTATGACCATATTGCCTGAAGGTTACTTTTGTGATGAAAATTATGAAGTGTTGGAGAAAAAACGAAAACTCTACGCAGAAGGGGGTAGTGTGGGTGTGAAACCAAAACTGGGCAGTGTGAATAGATTGCTGATGCTATGCACTGTGCCAGACATCAAGGAATCATACGATAATGTCAAACTTTTATTTGATTTGGTTAAAATCAATGACATCTCTTTCAAATTTGTATGTGATTTCAAGCTGTTATTAATAATTAACGGGCAGCAGACAGCTACATCGTCTCATCCCTGCCCATTTTGTTTTGTCAGTCTAAAAACCTTGCGAAATTGTCAACAACTTGATGATATGCAACACGCCTCGGATTGGAACGAACAAGATTCCAATTCTGAGATAGATAATGGTGATCATCCCTTGAGATTGAAAACTTATGGAGATTTAAAAATAGATTATAGTAGGTTCCTTTCTGCTGGAAACACCAAACAATTTGCCAAAGAATACCACAGCGTAATAAATCCGCCACTTTTTAGTGAGAATGACGAGCGGTTAGTCATTGAAAAATGTATAATCCCAGAACTTCACATTCTGCAGGGCTTTACAAATCACCTTTTTTGGAAAGGATTAGTGCCTTTGCTTGGTAGAGAGAAGGCACTCGTGTGGCCACTAAAACTCAAAGTGATTTCTAAGAAATACCATGGGGAAGTGTTTGAAGGTAATGCTTGTCGGAAATTAATAAAAAATGCCGATAAACTCAACGATGAAGCTATCTACGGCCATGTTGGGTATTTCAAAATTGTGCCCTTTATCCATGCTTTTAAGGAGATGAATAAACTTGTGGAGTGCTGTTTTTCCAGAGGCCCAGTTCATTCAGACGTAGAAAAAAGAGTAAGTGAAGTGCGCAAAGCATTTTTGGCGACTGGAGTTTCGGAAACATTAAAAATGCATGTACTTACAAGACATCTAACCGATTGTCTGAAATTTTTATCTGGCTTTGGACTAGGAGATTGGTCAGAGCAAGCTGGCGAATCCGTACACCGTGAATTTTTGAAATTTTGGAACAGATATAAAATAAATATGGTTAAAGATTCTGCTTACCCAGACAAGTTAAAAAAGGCAGTTGTCGCATTTTCTTCTCAACATATATGATCAATTTATGTTACAAATAAACTTTATTTATTTCAAGTACACATCGTTTGTGAAAATTATCAATTTTTTAAATGTGAAAAATACAGAAAAAATATTCACAGTTCCAACTGTAGTTATGAGTTTTTTTGTAGAACCATCCTCCCCCCATTTACAATTCGTACTTAAATGTGCTCTAATATCTACAAAAGAAGTTTCCGAAGTATAAACTATCTTATTCCAACCTAAATTAGATTGTAGACAGTAGAAGACAGCAAAATTTGAAAAAACATTTTTTTCTTCAAATCGAAAATATAAAAAATGTCACCATTTTCATACATGATCAGGTAGGATTTCGCGCAAAAGTGCGTTTTAAAGGTATCGCCGAGCATAAAAAATTCCATTCGGCCGTTTTTAGCGGCAGTTTTTTTATACCTTAGACCACTTGAAGACAGCTGTGTCAAATACTAAACTGACGAAAGTCCAGGGGAGATGGAAAAGCATTATTGCACTTATGTCTATATACGTTTTTGGAATGCTCCGAGTGTGTGGAAAATCTTAGAAAAACGAAATTTTTAATACACGCTGAAAAATCGGTATTTTTTTGTTGTTTGGATGCAAATATAAAGTGCGTTTGGAGCTTGTCGCAAATATAATATACTTGTGTCCAACCATATTGTGTTTGCTATTCAATATTACATGTTTGAGAGACAATGATTAATATGTTAGAATATATGTGTTTGCGACCCACATACATATATTTATGTTTGTGATACAAATACAGCTGTGTTTGTTGCACTGTCCATGCTCTCTCGAGAGCAAGAGAATAAGAGAGGGACAACGATTGAGTCTATCTTATAAGTGTGGATCTGTATTTTTGCATTATTCTTCAGTGAGTGATTCATAAATATTCCTGAATGTGCGTGTAAATTGCAGATGAAGTCAGTGTTTCTTATTTTGCCTGATGTATTGCATTTTAGTTTCATGTCTTCGGTCGTCAATGCTTCATCGGACAGAGGATATCAAAAGCGTTGATCAGTGAAAAAAAAAATAAACGAAGGCTCGGACACTTAAATGGTTCGTGGTGTTACTTTGGTTTTTGTGTATGTGTTTCGTATATATGAATGTGTGCTACCAAAGTGAGAAACAATTTTGAGGAAAGCAAATGGAAAGGGCAACAACGTGAAGCCCAATATCTGTCCGAGCCTTTACTGAGAAAATCGGAACGGCGGACCATTTGTTAAATAAACGTGTGGCGTGCATGAACTAAATTTGTATATAAATATATTCTTTGTGTATCAAAGCATAGCTGAAACCTTCCGAAAACAAAAACGTGAGAGAACAAAGAAAGGAGAAGCAATAGAGCAGCAGATTATCATTTCATGGAAAAAAACAAATAATACATTCAACGCACCTAAATGTAAAAAATTTCGTTTTAAATCTTTTAATTTTTTGCATTGCAAACATATTAATGTTTGAAGTGTGTTTCAAACATATACATGGTTCCTGCAGAATACGTTTGGGAGAATGTGTTAGAGAGGCCGTTATTCTTCAGCGTCTACAGAACATACTATTCAATAATTTTGACTGCTACACTCACAGAACTACTTGTTCAAAAATAGGTTGCATCAACCAAAACTTCGGCTGTTGTAATTGAATTGCACAAACAATTTGATGTCGCCACAACTGCGTTTGGTCGCCACAATTGAAATTTCGTCGTAAGAACCTCTTTTCATAATTGATTCGGTTCCAACAATCGGTATTTCTATTATGTAGGTTACATAACAACTATTTTCCAATCCGACGGTCCCAACAGCGCATATTGGAACGCTAAAATCTATTTTAATAGACCTCGCTGCTATACTACACGCTGCAAAATCTGTCTTTGGTTGTTGTTTGGATGCAAATATAAAGTGTTTGTAGGTTGTCGCATCAAGCGGAGAATTGTGCTTGCGAATAGATGTTATTTTGGGCGCAGCAAGCACTTTAGAGATAAACCCCAATCTGGAGAAAAAAACGTCCAGCTGTACCAGACTCTCATACAACCTGTCTTGCTTTAAATAGAATCGTTCTACATTGGTGGACATTTACATATATCTACTGTGTGCATTGTTATCAGCAATATATCTATAATTGTATTCTTTGTCAAGAGCATTCCATATAATCCAACTGTAAAAGTTTTTGTTGATCCTATCACAAACCGACGAAACATCTCTAGGAGTCTTCGACAGAAAAATACTTCGACAAGTGTATGGTCCTACGGCGAGTATCGGCGACGCATGAATCATGAGTTGTGGATCAAAAGTGTCAGTAGAACGAATGAAGACGAACCAGCACGAAAGGTTTTCGAAACCGAACTCGACGGAAGAAGCAAAATAGGAAGACCAAAACTCCGCTGGAGGGTTCAGTTTGACGAATCCCTGCGCACACTTGGTATTGCCAACTGGAGAGATAAGGCAAAAGATCGTAGGTCCTGGTTGGCGAAATATGGTATCTTTGTTTTGTAAGGATCGGATAAGTAAGTAACATTTCCGGAACATCTTGAAACCTCGAAGTGAGGGTTTGTGGGGCAGTTATTGGAAAAAAGCTCCGGAGGGTTAGAAGCGCGGATTTTCGCGGGCTGTTTTGCCAGCGCTGATTCCAAAAAGTGTGTCGAAATGGTGATTTGTCATTCGGTTTCAAATGATGTATTTCTTAGTAATAGACCGATTAGGTTAATGTTTGCTGTGCAATAACTTTTTATCATCGACAGGATTTCTGCCAAGTTTAAGTGAAAATTACCTACAGTATGAATATAGTTAATTTCAAACCTTGTATCCTTAAAAGAGGCAAGTTTTGAAAATGCGTTTTGACAGCTGTCACATATGTTTATTCCGAATATTAAAAATGGAACACTGTACGAAAGAACATAGCGTTATAATTGTGAAAATTTATTACAAAACTTTGGAAGTTATGCTGAGACCGCTCGCAAACTTCGAAGAATTTACAGTCGAGAAAGTGCACCTAATGTGTCAACCATATGGGCAGTAAAACTCCGTGCGTCAACGTACCGGTCGGTCTCTTGAAAGCATTGCTGCTGTAAACGAGTGTCGCCGAAAACCCGAAAATATCAATCTGGCATTGTTCCCAACAACTTCAAATTTCACGAAGCACTACGGAGCGAATTTTGACAAAAAATCTCCACCTTCTTGCGTCAAAAATTGAGCTTACTCAGGAGCTCAAGCTAGCAGATAGGAAATACCATGGAAATTCGTTAAATATGTAATAGAGCAAGGTGAAATTAATGCCAATTTCAAAAAAAAAAAAAAAAAGTAATCATATCCTATGAAGCGCAGCTATATCTGAATGGCTTCATGAATACACAAAATTGTCGAATCTAGGGCCCAGAAAATCCGCATGCAATTCATGAGAAACAAATGCACCCACAACAAGCAACTGTCTGCTGCGGATTTTCGTCAGGCGGATGAGGCCGAAATTGCGGTGGCTGTGAACGGCATTTGTTACAAGAAGATGATAACTGGACGGTATGGTTCTGGACGACATTTGGTTACAGCAAGACGGCACCACCTGTCACACCGCGCCTGAAACGATCGATAATTCTTAATTCTGATGTCAACTGGCTACCAAGATCATGCAATTTAAGGCAGTGCGATTTCTCTCTTTGGGCTTTTATGAAATCTCGGGCTTATGCGAATAAACCAGAAATAATTCCTGAGCTCAGATGCGAGATCCAACGCGTCATCGGTGAGATGCCGTCACCTATCTGTGAAAAAGTGATGGAAAATTTCATGAAAAAAGTTGACTGATATTTTATTCCATAGTTAATCGGAACATGTCTTGTTTACAATCCAATAAAAAAATACAATCCAAAATAAGAAATACGTATTTTTAATTTTTAAATGAAAAAGTGCATCCTTACTGAGACACCCTTTAATTGAAATATAATAAATTTGCCCCTAGTAGTATGTATAAAAGTATAATATCTGAAACCGACGCACAATGGGTTAATGTACCTTTGATGAACATCAATAGTGTTTCAAATAGAAAGATTACACTGTGACACAAATGAAAGGAATTTGTTTCAGGCCTCAACTAAAGCAAAAGATTGTAAAAGTACTTGGACGTGGTATCACAAAATCCCGCTCGGTTTTGCCACTATACGTAACAATTTTTTGTTACAGGCCGAAAAAAATTTTGGAGGTTGGTCGGGGCCCTATTTCAGCTTCTACTTCAATAAATCCTAAACAGCTTGAAATATTTTACTACAACATTAGACAATATTGTAGCCATTTTCCCATTTCACAATTCCGTCTAATATATTTCTAAGGAAAAGTACACTGTTAATCGATTATTTCACGAAACGCCATGAAAAATTTAACATATTTTATGTTTTCACATTTCTTGCTTATCGGTAAATAAATTATGGTAGCTGTCTTCAAAAGAATTGTAGCTCATAAATTTCTTGACAACTTTTCTAAATACACTAATCAACAAAAATTATATTTAGAGCTCCATAATTGGTATAGAAATGCTGCGTTTAATCGTATTCTTTAAATTTTCACACATATGTCTTCAATATTAAACAAATTACAAATTGATATCTTCTTCGAAGTTGTAGTGCTTAATATACTTAACAATAATGTCAAATACACTAATGAAAAAATATTGCCTTTTGGGTTCCCAAATGATCGTACCAATTCAGAAATTTAAATTTTCGCTTATAACTTCTATACTATTAACACAGGAATGTAATAATGTTCTCCAAAGTTGTACAACTTCAGACTTTCGAGAAACATTTATACAAATAAATGTCTATCAAGGAAAAGAGTTGTTTACCAAATGCCTATAACTGAGTTCAAACAGATATAAAGCAACAAATTCAGAACTACATTGTATCACATATGATCAGTGCACTGTCGTACAAAAACAGAACATGACCTTTGTTATACCATCACTGTTTCTAATCAAATACAATTTTTTTCTTTTGAAACATAGATTAAGATACTTGCTGTCATGGAAGAATTTGTATAAATTGTTTGTTTTTATAAACATAAATTAATGATTTTGTTTATTTTATAGAACAGATTTTTCAATTTATATTGGGTTAGTCAACAATAAACTCTCTGTCAAATTTACACGGTTACGCTCTCGCATGTATTTCGATATGTATTTGAAAAAAAAAAACAAATTTATTTAATTAAAAATGTTTTAACACCGTATTTTATTCTCACTCCATGCCTACATTTTTCTAATGCATTTACATTGTGCAAAAATTCCACAACTGTCCTTGAAAATCCATCTATGTATAGCAATACATCAATTTACACACTTTATACAATTATTTAAATTGTAGTCACTGTTCAGTGTACACTGAGATAATCTCTTTGTATGTTGTTGTACTCTTTTGTATAGACACTACTTTTTAGTATTTAATTAAAAAATATTAATACTCGTACTACGGCGAATAAGAAAATATAGCAAGCAGAGTCTAGTAGAGTCAATCGATAGACGGTAGATAGAAACTGCAGGTTTTTTTTAAATTAAAATGCAGGGGGGAAACCGAGAATGCATCCAACACCGGCTGTGGATGCATTTGAATTTATGTTAAATCCCTAAATACGCGACAACGAGCAATAAATAACAATTTTATATGTTCGAAATATTTAAATTTATTGGCAGTCAGAGGTGTTTGTATACGTTCTGGTTTGTGGTCGGTCGCACGGTGATTATTGCTGGTCATAGATTATTTTATTTCTATCGAATCTCAAGCCCATTCAATTCAACACAATTCCACCAAGGTACTGGTATAACAAAACAAGGCACTTGAGCTCAATAAAACCGAAGGAAACCTTAACAATTTGCATGTTGAGCTGTCTGTCAATTGAAATATTTTCCGAAACACTCGACAGGTGTGTTGTATACATTGTTCGCGAAATCCACTAGATATTCTGTTTAATCTCTTAGCTTGTTATTACAAGTAAATAGTTTGAAAAATTGTTTGTTTTCACCCAAATCCATATCTGTAAACTCACTTTATCTTCGTTGCGATCGATGAATTGCTGTTTTCTGTGTTTCGTTTTGCTCTTCTTTGAAAACGCTTTTAATACGTACGTCCACACTCGTCCGGAGCGAGAATACAACTGATTTGTGTGGGCCACGGGAGAGTGATCATGTGCATGGAATACAATTCTTAGCATTTTTTGCTTTTGGGTTTGTTTTTCATATTGAACGACAGAATTATGATTGTTATCTTGTTGTTATCACTCGCTGTTGCCAATTTGTTTCAACATTTTGCTGTATATTTTTATGTGGATATGGATGGCTTTTTTGCCTGGATGAATTGTATCGTAACTGTTTAAATTTTGCGCTCGTTTTAACTGGTTTATTGGTGGTTATACCTCCTACAACAGACTTGTGTCTTAATAAAAACATCACTTAACAGATAATGTATACCTGATAAGGGATAATGTTTGCGTACCGTGTCTTGGTTGCAGAAAAGTTGATCCTCTTCTGCAATATTTATACCCTCACCTTAGGAAATGGGAATGGGGGTATATGCATATCATTTGAGACGGAACAAAATTGTAACGCAGAGAGGAGTCACATTAGATTGAAGATACATATATTTGGACAAAATTCATTAGGACTTTTTCAAATTTTTGAGCCATGTCCGTCTGTCTGGTTGACTGGCTGGTCAAAACGATAAGTGCCTGGCTGGTCAACACGATAATATTTAGAGAACTTAATGAACTACGATATTGTCAGTAGCTATAGTTTGCCCAAACTTATTGGGTTGGCAAGAAATTAACTTCGGTTTTCTCATATATATTTTGGAACGAAGTTCCTTATCGCACGTTCAGGGATGGGGGCTTAAAGAAAAAAAATTAAACAACTTTTTTTTAACACTATTATGCTACAACCCAGTATTATTACCTATATTGGGTACTTTTGCTTTGGTTTGTGTCTAGACTAACTAGATGTCTCACATATGTTGAGAAATTTCTTGTTTAATGGGAAGTTTTCTTATAGGTAGAGCCTGTTTCCAATATTTAGTATATATTGTAGTTTTGAAACCAATAAAAAGTAAATTTAGAAAAGCCAAAGTGAAGGAAGTTTAAGAAAATAATATTTTCTTAAATAAGTGCCTTTTCTTAAAAAAAGTAAATTTTCTGGTAAAAACTTCGACAAATCGACACATTAGGCACAAAAACATATTTCTTTCAAACATTCCTTCTGGCAGATGTGATTAGCTTCAACTCACACACCGGTTAATAATTTGTAAATGCTTACTTAACTGGAGGAAATGGGCGAGACTGTCACGCCCATTATGGTACCTCCCATACAAAACAGGGTGTTCCTCAGGGTTGTCAATCCGATAAATAGTGTGAAACACTTACGACCTGAATGAAATTAGGTGTAAGGCTTCACGTTATCAAACTCCAATCACCGATGAAAATAATATTTAGGTAATATTTTGCTAAAAGCTACTGTATAATTAATAACTGACTATTGTGCCACGCCCGGTTTCGTACCACCAATATAAAAGTTGGGCGTTTTTCCGGTTTGCCGACTCGATATCCCCAATATATCATAACCGATCTTAATAAAATTTGATACTGATCAAAATTTTGGTAACAACTTGCCATGTCCATTTTTATACCCCGCATATAAATATTCGGTGGGAAACTAACAAATTTGGGTATTCAATAATATTTAGCGCAATGACGTCAATCTGCTATTGAAAATGGTCACTTTTGAGTATGGGCGTTTTTTTAACAGAAATCTCACGCAATGGATGGCTTAGGGTGAGGGTATGATTAAGTCGGTTCACCCGACTGAAACTTATGTACTGTTTCTTTTTAAATAAATTCTATAAAAAATTCTTAAAAAAAGTTTATCATTTTACAAAAAGTATCTTTTCTCAAAGTTCCATTTATTAGGAACTAACTACTACATAATATAGAGGGCGGATCAGTAAGTCCGTGACTTTTCGAACTCCCTTCATGCTCATTAAACGTTATATTATGCGAAAAAAAAATGTCAATCAAACCAAGGAAAAGCTTGATAACTACTATGGGGTCTCTGCACCATCGATTTCAATGGTAAAAGTGGTTTACTAAGTTTCGTTGTGGTCGCACAAGTACAAATGACGCTGAACGTTCTGGACGGCCAATTGAGGTCAATACACCCGAAAATTTCGAAAAAATCCACGATATGGTGTTGGCCGATCGAAGAGTAAAAGTGCGTGAGATTGTTGATGCCATAGGCATTTCATATGGCAGTGTGGTTTCGATTTCAAATGATCAGTTGGGTTTAAGAAAGCTGTCTGCGAGATGGGTGCCGCGCTTGCTCTCAATTGACCATAAACGCACGGGTGCAAACGTATGTAGTCTCAATGTCAAAAGTCCATGAATTGGTCTACGAATTGGTGTATCATCCGCCATATTCACCGGATTTGGCCCCCAGTGACTATTTCCTATTTCCAATCCTAAAGAAATGGCTCGGTGGAAAGAGATTTACCTCCAACGATGAAATTATTGATACTTTATGGACCTCGAAAAATCCTATTTTTTGGAAGGGATACACAAATTGGAGAAACGTCGGACTAAGTGTATTGAGCTAAAAGACGATTATGTTGAAAAATAAATCTTTTTTTTTCAAAAAAAAAATACTGTGTTTCATTCAAAATTCACTTTTCTTATAAAAAGTAAATTTTCTCAAAAAAAAGTATCTATTCATATTCTTAAACAAAGTACATTTTCTTAAAAAAATACGTTATCCTAAAGAAGTACCTTTGTTTAAAAAAGTATATTTTCTAACAAAATGTACCTTTTCTTGAAAAAGGTAATTTTTTTAAAATAAGTACCTATTCTTTCATCATTTCCCTTACAGGAATTTTTATTTGGTCTGTTTTTTAAAACTTACAAATTTATTCAAGCTCAAGACCTTTTTAAATAATAACTATAAAGCTTATTAGCTTTATATTACTTTCAAAAAAGTCGAGCATAAAAATGTTCCAATGATACCAAGGCTGTCTGTATAGTTATTTCGGATCTTGCCAAGATCTTCATCAGCAGACGTTTTGGTGAATTCTTCAAAAATATATATCTAGAAACACTCATCATATTAATGAGAATTCCTTTATATACACGTTTGAAGAATACCAAGCACTACCATTGCACAACTCTTGTATCATGTCTAAAAACCATTAGTTTTAAACAGACATGATTTGTTTTTGTTAAAGTAAATTTTCTTACAACAAATTGCCTTACCTTTTCTTTAAATACTAACTTTTTTGTGAAACAAAATGACTTTTCTTGAGATAAGTACCTACTCTTAAAAATGTACCCATTCTCTAAAAAAGGGCCAATTCTAAAAAGAAATTCCAATTTGCTAAAAACAACCCTTATCTTCAAAAAAAATACCTTCTCTAAAAAAATAACTTTCCTTTTCTTAAAAGTACCTTTTCTTAAAAATAAAATATTACCTTTAGCTTTAAAAAAAAACATTAGCTTTTAATAAAAGAAGTACATCTCTTTAAAAAATTACTTTTTCGGGAAAATATAATACATATTCTTGCAAAAAGAACCTGAAAATATACTTTTTTGTTAAAAACTACATTCTGTAAAAACAAAATTCTTAAAAAAGTTTATCATTTTACAAAAAGTAACGGGTCCGCCATCTAACGTTGTTTTTTCAACTAGTGCTTATTTCGTGAATGGTAACACTTAGCTCATGTCTGATTTGACAGATAATTAGTTTAATCCTTCCGCTGAACGAATATGGTTGTGTATACGCTTGAACAACGCTGGGAAATATGAGAAAAATGGGCCTGTGATTTACAGAAGATGCCGATTTTGCCAAAAAAATCATCTTTTCAGATGAAGCTCATTTTGATCTTGGCGGGAATGTAAACAAGCAAAATTGTCGCATTTGGGGCACAGAAAACCCGCACGCATACATTGAAAAGCCGATGCACCCAAACAAGTCACATTTTGGTCCAGAGGCATAATTGGGCCGTTTTTCTTTGAAAATCATCAAGGAGTGGCCGTTACAGTCAATGGCGATCTTAATCGGGCCATGTTGAACGAATTTTTGTTCACAAAAATTGAAGAGGAGGACAGGATGGCGCTACATGCCACACAGCCGAAGCTACACTCGATGTTTTGCGCCCTGTTTTTGAAGATCGCATTATCAGCCGCAGAGCTGATGTCGTTTGGCCACCTCGCAGCTGCGATTTGACACCGTTGGACTATTATTTATGGGGTGCCCTCAAAGATAAGTGTTACGCCGACAAGCCAGAGACAATTGACGCTTTAAAGGACAATATTCGTGAAGCCATTGGTGAAATACAGCTGCACACAATCGATAATGTGCTTAAAAATTGGACCGATCGTGTAGGCTACTGCATGGCCAGCCGAGGCAGCCATTTGAATGAAATTATTTTCCATTATTAACCGGAAGGATTGTACTTTCAAACAAGAAAAAAAATTAAAGAAAATATTCAGTAGTTTCTTTTATAGCATTTTTAAAAAAAAAAGTTATTTGGCGGACCCTTTATATTTTCTAAAAGTTAGATTTAAATTATCGTATTTATCAACAGGCGCCTTAGGCGTGTTGGAACTAACTAATATATAATATATGGCGAAAGGAACTCATTTTCAACCCGGTGTACCCTGACAGCTCATGTGACTAAATTCTTTGTTACACAGCTGACATTTTAAGCTTAAATTTGTGATATGACACATTATTTTCAGTGGTCAGTTTTCATTTAAATCGTGTTGTGAATATGGATGATCAAAATTAGTATTTTCGCCATATTTTGCACTTTTATTTCCAAAAAGCCAAAAAAGCCGCGGAAGCACATCGGGTATTTGTGACGTATATGGTTTGGAGGCTTTAACAAAACGAACATTCAAAAAATGTCGTTCTGGAAAATTCACGATCAAAAATGGTCACAGGAGCGGTAGGCTAAATGAGGTCGATGAGAACGAAATCAAAGCCGTTATCGATTCTGATCGATACGTTTCCATACGTTTCGATACGAAAACCATTTGAAACGGCTTGGACTTGTCAAAAAGCTTAATATTTGGGTTTCGCACGAGCTTAAGGAAATCCACTTAAAAAAGCGTATAAGCACTTGCGATTTATTGCTCAAACGCAATAAAAAAGATCCATTATTTAAACGCACTGTCACTGGGGATCAAAAATGGATTATTTGCAACAATGTCAACCGAAATAGATCCTGGTCCAGGTACGATGAACGCGCTCAAACTTCATCAAAAGCTGAACTGCACCAAGAAATGGTTTGGTGGGATTTTAAGGAAGTAATTTATTTTGAACTGCTTCCTAAAAACCAAACCATAAATTCTGACGTGTTTTGTCATCAATTGACGAACCTTGATAATGCACTGAAAGAAACACTGCCTGAAGTGGTAAATCGCATAGGCGTGGTTTTCCATCACGACAACGCTAGCCCTCACTCATCTTTGCAGACACGGCAGAAAATATTGGAGCTTGGAAGGAAGTAATAATACGTCCAGCTTCTGGTCTTGATCTGGCACTTACGGATTCCACAGTCTTCAAATCGTTTTGAATGGAAAATCCTTCAATACAGAAGAGAACCTACAAACTGAGTTGTGCGACTATATTTGTGGGACGCACCGGCCATTTTATGAATCTGGGATCATAAAGTTTCCTGAATGATGGCAGAATGTCATTAACCAAATTTCACCTACATTATAGATTAAAATTAGTTACCACGCCCATTCGTGACGAATGACGCCCATGCTTGACCAAAAGATAAATCGCGTAAAATAACTTCGATTTTAATGGAATCCAGTACTAGGCTTTATATTTTTAAGCTCCAGTCACTCGCACAGAAAGAGTAATTTACCACTCCCATTCTGAAACCTCCCATACAAAAACTGGGTCACTATCCGTTTTATTTTTGCGATACGAGTATCTAGCCTAAACCACAACCGATCTTTATGAAATTTGGTACTGGCTAATGTTTTCTCAAAGGAGATTTCTAATTAAAAATCAACAACATACAAATGTTGCGCGTTTTTCCAGGTGGTCTCAACGATTACACCCCTAAACAATAATCGAAATTTGGTCATTGGTAATGTTGTGTGAAAAGTTAGGTTGGGTTAGAATGACTACTGTGAATTCCTCCCAAGGAAGCTCACCCAAGTAGCAATGATGCCGTTTTGAGTAAACACATTACCCTGAAAAGAGAATAAAAGAATATGCCAGAGGTTACCCAATTAGTACTAATAATGTATTTTAAAATAATACTGAGTTCAATACTCCCCAGTTCCTGTATTCCGTCAAAAAATTGGTTTTCCAAGTTTTCCTCCTTATATTTGCTGTACGAGATAGTGGTGAGGGGTTTCCGCCAAAAGCTGCTCGTCGCAACTACGACTGTAACGCCTGTATTGTATTCCAATGTTCGCAGCATCTGTACCAATCGTACAGTCACAGCGGTTGTTTATGACAGCTATCATTCTGGATATTGTATCCCTGTTCAGAGTCATTAGGAACTCTGTTCTTTTACCGTCATATCTAGGACATATATCCTGTAATATGCGACAGGAAATAGTTCTCGTACTACCCGGAAACCACACCTTCTTGGTGCCGGTCTCGTCTAGTAGACCCCTGCATTCAGGGAGACCGATTGATAGTGTTTTACCAAGTGACGTTGAGTAAACCCCAGCTCTCAATCCACTACTTCCACTTCTTTACAAGAACCGGTTCTATACAAGAACCTACCGGACCAATGATTACAAGGACCGAATAATGGTTACAAAAGACCCGGAAGCAGTTTCAAATGAACCGAAAAAGGCTCTAAGGTTCTTAAAGGACCGAAAATCGGGTTCATAAAAAAGGAAAACGGGTTCAAAAGGAACGCAAACGATTCCAAAAAGGACGACAAACGATTCTGATAGATCTGAAATTTTGTTTAAAAGAACCGTAAAACGCTTCCATAATAACAGGACACGGTTCTAAAGGAACCGAAAGTGATATCCTTTGATGGTATGAAAATGTGTATTTTTATCAAATTTTATATTCTAATATTAAGAGAACGGGACCGGTCCAAATAGCCAGTTCTGCTCAGAACGGGACACGACAGAACCAGTTCTTTAAATATGCGGTCTCCTACATTCATGAACCAGTATCATTCTATTCGCCTCTGAGGATAGAGCCTTTATCGCCGCATGGCTGTCCGAGAAGATTTTCATACCCTTCTAACGAAGGAAACTAGCGACTCCGGAAACTCCGCTATTGCCACTACTTCCGCTTGGAAGATACTGCCAAAAACAGTTCCGTGACGTTGAGTAAACCCCAGCTCCCACTCCACTATCCGTGTTAAACACATCCGCAAAAATGTCTATATCAACATCCTCCAATGGTGAGTGATTCTCCCACTCTTATCTATGCGGTATGACGGTTCTTAAGTTATTTCGGAAGTTCAACTCTGGACTAGTATACTCCGTTCTTTCAGGTATGACTAAGCAAATTGCACAGAATCCTAATATGCCCATAGCTTCGTTGGGTCCAACATTTCAACTCTCTACGCCGTAGAGCACTTTTGGCCGCTACACTCATAGCAAATTGCTCAATTGGCAGTATATTCAGAATCGTATTGAGAGCAACAGAGGGGCACGTTCGTAATGACCCTGTCACACACGCCAACGGATGCTGTTGTCTGTACTGTTGACAGTTTTCTTTCTTTCCCCAAAGCCTGCCAACGTACCTATACCTCATCAATATTACAATACAAAGTCTAAATAAAAGATTTACGAACAACATAGCACTGTATTAATTATAAACAATTACATGACGTGTCAGGGGACACCAGGTTGGAACGAAGTTCCTTTCGCTATATATTATGTACTAGTTAGTTCCCACACGCCTAAAGGGGCCCTTAGACCTGTGGATAAGTTGCTCGACTTCAAGTTGACATCAACTTCGATTATTTCACATCAACTTCGATTTTGCCCTTACACTCTAAAACTAGTTGCGGCAACTTCATTTTCTTGTCAGATGTCGAAATGAAAGGTGGTGAGCGCAGTGCGAAAATATCGCCAATTTGAAGAAAAAACACTATTTTTATTTTCTTTAAATTTTTATATATAACACTTTTTTTATTTATTTTAATTTATTTATTTTTCGGTTCATTTATTTACATTTTGCCGATAATGTTGCCTCATGAACGTTTCTCACCGAAATGCGTATGAAAGTTGCTGCAACTTCCCCTTACACAGGTGGATAAGTTGATATCAACTTCAAAAAATCAAAATGGCTTTGATTTTACATCAACTAGTTTGTACAAACCACCAACTTCACCTTACACCATGGATAAGTTGATGTCAACTTGAAGTCGCTGCAACTTATCCACAGGTCTAACGGCCCCTTAAGGCGCCCGTTGAAAAATACGATAATTTAAACGGATCTTTAAAAAAAGATACTTTTTGTAAAATGAGAAACTTTTTAGAAGAAAAAAATTTTTTTAAAGTATTTTTAGGTCCTTTTTGTCAAAATATGTATTATATTTTCCCTAAAAGGTCCTTTTTTTAAAAAGAGGCACTTCTTTTATTAAAACCTAATGTTTTTTTAAGAAAATTTACTATTTCTAAGACGAAGTGCTTTCTGTATGAAAAGGCCATAAGAGTATGAATTTTTTTTACAAAGAACTACTTTTTTTAAGAGCAGGTACTTTTTAAAGAAGTGGTACTCTTTTTAGGAAGATGTAATTTTTTTTAAGAAAATTTACTTAGCGTCAGAAAGGCCACTTATCTCAAGAAGTGAAAAGAAAATGTATTATTCTATTTTTAAGAAAATGCACTTTTAAGAAAAAGAAGTTTTGTAAGAAAATGTTTTTTTCTAAGAGAATGTATTTTTTGAAGGAAAGTTTTTTTTTAAGAAATGGGAATTTTTTAGACTTTTACTTATCTCAAGAAAAGTTATTTTGTTTCACAAAAAAAGTTTTTAAGAAAAGGCAATTTCTTGTAAGAAAATTTACTTTTTGGAGAAAAGGTACTTTTTAAAAAAAATACATTTTTATGAAAAGGTATTTTTGTATGAATATATATTTTTTTTAAGCAAATGTACTTCTTTAAGATAAGGTATATTTTTAAGAAATGTACTTTCTTTAAGAATATGAATGGGTATTTTTTTGAGAAAATTTAATTTTTTTTAAGAAAAGGCACTTATTTAAGAAAATGTTCTTTTTTTTAAAATTCTTTCACTTTGGCTTTTCTAAATTTACTTTTTATTGCGTTGAAAACTACAAATATATTAAATATTGGTTACAGGCTCCACCTAGAAAACTTCCCATTAAACAAGAAATTTTCCAACATATGTTAGTTTAGACACAAACCAAAGCAAAAGTACCCAATATAGTTGATAATACTGTGTTATAGAATAATAGTTTTGTTTTGTTTAATAATTGTTTAATTCTCTTTCATTTAGCCCCCATCCAGCAACGTGAGATAAGGAACTTCGTTCCAATAAAATATGGTACTGGAATATAATATTGAACTGAAGCGCAGTAGCGCAATATTTGATTACGACGTTGTATTCAACAAATCCTGCTGTTATTTTCATAGAGTTGAAATATAATATTGTTCTGAAGCATCGCAGACGTTGCACTTGTAGAATTTTGGAAACAAATTAATAAATTTGTGTTGGTTTTAAAATCCGGATTCAATACGATTCAATAATTTTATTTGTAATTTATATATAGATGAAATATGTTATTGGCCTGACTGGTAAAAAAAATCGTGCGATATTTCTCGAAAAGTTTTAATTGTTTTTAGGTGGTTATAAGCGCTGGAATTATAAAAGTTTGTTATTTAAACAGAGTTGAAATATAATAAGCAAAATCGTAAATTTTGTTGAATAGTGTTGTTTGCGGAAACATTCAAAAACCATTTTTTGGGCTTATGACCGTTTTTGGGACTTAAAAAATCGATTTGGGGATTATATTCGTGGTGGTGTTGTTCGGGCACCGGTCAGAACGCGCCTAACCACTGCCGTATACATCCATAATACCATATTCGGGTTTGTGGAAAAATGTACAACAGTGTTACTACCATTTCCGCACCTCCCATAAGAATATTGAACTGACAATTGGCTAGTAGTCACGATAAATCTCTAAAAATACAACAGATCCTAATTAACTTGGAAATTAGATAATATTTTTCCCAAAGTAACTTCATTATTGAGTGTGGACGCATTTGCCACGGGAAATTTAAGGTTGGTCAGCTGCAAAAGAAAATATAAACCGTTTTAATGATACCCGAACTCTATGGATGACTTAGGGTGAGGGTATGTTTAAGTTGGCTCACTGAAACTTCTGTACACGTTTTAAAGATATTTTCTTAAAGTAAATACTTTTGGTCATGTATTAATTGAAGCGAACAGAATTCAACTCACCAATTTCAAGTGTCATTCATATGCAGGCCAAACTTTAAAAAAAGGAATTGGAAAAAGGAATTTTTGGGCAAAGTCTAGCCAGTGAATTATTTATTTTTATCAAAGATTAACAGCCTTATACATAAAAAGTTATGAGAGGTTTTAGAGACAGTAAATTTTTATGAAACAGACGGTTTATGATTCTAAATTGGTGTCACAAAATACTTGTCTGCCGGTTTATGATATGATGATGACGATTAAGGTTTTCAGGGAACTTTGAGTAAATACTGAAAATTCCAGGATTAGATGAATTTGATTTGATGAATAGCCATTTAGTAAGCGGAAATAGTGGTAAAAACGTGCCTAACAATTACACAAACAGTCCTTGTAATATAGCTACACTCAAAAAATTACATTCGTAGACGCAACGGAAAAGACTGCTGAAAATGGGAAGTTAACATGTTTGATCTTTCAGCAGACATACATGTGTTGGAAGCAGGAAGAAAGGACCAGGCCCTAGAAAGCCTCCAGGATAGACCAGGCCCAAGAATGCCTCCGTGTCCTTGGTGTTATCAACTGACGAGAAAAGTAAAGTAAGGATTGAAGTCATAATATACTAAAAGAATTAAGTTTAGTTCATTTTATTGAATTTTTAAAAAGACACTTCTATTTGGACCACCCTGTATTGTAGTGAATTTGATCCATTGTTGAGTTTATATGATTGCTACCAAGTTTGGTACTAATGTATGTTATAAGTACAAGTTAATAGAATTAACAAGGAATTATTTTTAAAAAGAATAAATGGGATAGCTCTCACATGCAGTGAGCTGTACGCTTACTAGTTTTATACTTACTGATTGGGAGCTAGAGTTTTACACCTGTTCCGAACGGTATTTTGAAAAGCTTGAAAAAACTGTTTTTAAGAGTGCAGAAACAATGGTAGTAAACTTTGGTTTGTTGCTGTTCAATGACGCTAGGAAAACATATGAGTGGTAAACATAATTTCACCCGAACTTAGTTCCTGGCTTTGCCCATAGGGATGGGGGTACATGTCATTTTATGAGAAATGTATGTGATTTGTTTCAAGAGCTATTAAAATGATCAGTCGTGTCCGTCTGTATTGCGAGTGGGTTAACCCGGCAACTACATTTAATCTTCCCGATCACAATTAAACTTTGCAATTAATTAGTATTTGCGAAAATGTAGTTTCGGATTGAAAATGTGCGTTATGGACAAGTCAACAAATCAACAACAAATTTAATACAAATTCTTCTTTTTCGAAAACTGTTTTCACGACATTAGTGTTACCTACAGAATACCTACAGAAATTTTATGAATTTGCCATGATTGATCGACACGATCAACAAATGACTGATCGACACAACAACTCCCGAAACACTTCCACGTGTGTACCTCCCAAAATGTGTGTGACTGGCTAGTTGATACAGTCTATCATTACGAAATTTGGTAGAAGGCAAAACTTCGTCAAACGCCGCTCTGATATCGACAGTATTTAGTATAATTTATATATATAATTTTATAATTTTCAATGGATTTTACATTGAATAACTTTATCTAACGCAAATGCAGTAAGAGTTACCATTGTTCGCAAGTACAATTTAAAAAGCGTTTGCTCAGACCAAAGATGATGGAAATACCGTAGACCGTATATATTCTCTGTCCGAAGAACCATTGACGACTGAATACATGAAACTAAAACGCAATACATCGGCCAAAATAAGTAACACTGACTTCATCTACAATTTGCACGCACATTCAGGAATATTTATGAATCCACCGACTGAGAGAATAACGCAAGAAATACAGATACACACTTACAAGATATACTCTCTCGTTGTCCCACCTTTATTCTTTTGATCTCGAGAGACTATAAACAGTGCAACAAACAACAACTGTGTTTGTATCACAAACAAATATATATTTGGGTCGCAAGCACATGTATTATAACATATTACTCATTGTGTCTCAAACATGTAATATTGAATAGCAAAGACCATATTTTTGGACACAAGTATATTGTATTTGCGACAAGCCCCAAACCCACGTTATATTTGCATCCAAACAACAAAAAAAGACAAAGCATGGTTAAATTGTATTTTCAATAGATTTCAGGAAAATTTACCCATATCCACCATTCCCACGTTATCTAGAAAATCTAGAAAATTTGCTTTGACTTTCAAACCCACCACTTATATATCACCAACTCGTGGTTTTCTATCATCTTTGGCTCAGACAATGCAAGATAATAGACAAACCTACATACATTCGATTATTCACCTCTTTCACCAGATGGCACAGGCTGTTTCCGTGCAACCATTTTTCACTCGGATCAAAGATGATAGAAATACCGTAGATGACTCATTCGGTTATTCACTATTTTCACCAAAGGCCACATACTCTTTCCGTACGACCATTTTTCACTCGAATGCGACGAAAAGCACTCAAAAATCATTTTTATTTCGATTCTGTTGTTTGAAATTTAAAATAAAATATAAACAATAGAAAAGCATATCGCCTTTGAAATTTTCTGACAATACAAAAGGTTAACAAGCATGGTTAAATAGTGTTTTCAATAATTTTCGTTTCCAGGGAAATTTGCGCATTTCCACCATTGCTGCGCCATCTAGAAAACTTCCCTCGACTTTCATACCCACCACATAGATGTCACCATCAATGGTATTTCTATCATCTTTGCTCGGATACGGCGTAAAAGCACTCAAAACCCAGTACATAAGTTGCAGTCGGGTGAACCGACTTAATCATACCCTCACCATACTGTACCTCATCCATTGCGTGGGAGTTCTATTAAAAAACGTCCATACTCAAAAGTGACCATATTCAACAGCAGATTGACGTCATTGCCCTAAATTTTATTGAATACCCAAATTAGTTAGTTTCCCTTCCAATATTTATATGCGAGGTAAAAAAATGGGCATGGCAAGTTGTAGCCAAAATTCTGATCAGTACCAAGTTTTATGAAGATCGGTTATGATTTATTGGAGATATCGAGTCGGCAAACCCCAAATACGCCCAACTTTTGTATGGGATGTACGAAACTGGGCGTGGAACAATAGTCAGTTATTAGTTACACAGTAGCTTTTAGCAAAATATTGCCTAGTACCGAATTTTATTAAGATCGGTTGTTGTTTATGAGAATTATCGTGTGGATCAACCGGTCATCCGCCCAACTTTTATATGGGTGGTACCAGAATGGGTGTGGCAAAACAGTTCATTTTCTATAGGAGAGCTTTATTTGGCTAAATACTGACTAGTACAAACTTTCATAAAGATTGGTTTGGTTTTGCGGGACTTCTCATGCCGAACAACCAGACGCCCAAACAACTTTTGTATGGGAGGTACCACAATGGGCGTGGCAAAATCACTCTTGTTTTAATCGTTGATTTGCGTTTGATAACGTGAAGCCTTGTACCTAAGTTCATTAAAGTCGGAAGTGTTTCACGCGATTTATCGGATTGACAATCCGGTCGAAACCCCTATTTTGTATGGTAGGTACCAGAATGGGCGTGACAATCTCGCCCATTTTCTCCAGTTAAGTAGGCATTTACAGATTATTAACCGGTGAGAGAGTTGAAGCTAATCACATCTACCAGAAGAAAGGTTTGAAAGAAATATGATTTTGTGCTAAATGTGTCGATTTGTATCGGAGGTACCAGAAGGGGCGTGGTCAGAAAGCCCATTTTCAATCCCAAACTCAATATTGGCAAATAATAGTCACTAACAAAGTTTCATTGTCATCTGTAAAGATTGACGGCAGTTATCGTGTTGACCAGCCAGACAGACAGACAGACGGACATGGCTCAAACGTCTTAAAAAGTCCTAAAACGAATTTCGTCCAAATATACTAAGGGTCTAATTTGGTTCCTTCTTTGTGTTACATTTTTTTACGTATTAAATGATATACATATACCCCCATCCTATTATGGTGAGGGTATAATTATTTTTATTTCGATTCCATTGTTTGAATTTGAAAATAAAATATACAAGATAACAGAAAGGCATATTGTTTTTGTTATTTTTGGACAACACAAAAGGCAAAAAGAATGGTTAAATAGTTTTTTCAATAGTTTTGGTTTGCAGGGAAATTCGTGCATTTCCACCATTTCTGCGCTATCTAGACTTGACTTTCAACTACACGACTTATATTTCACCATCCAGGATTTTCTATTATCTTTGGACAATGCAAATGTGTGGTTACGAAATCAGATATCAATTATAATTATGTATATTTTGACCATCTAAAAATCGAACTTTATGAGAACTCCAACAATTACAGGTACTTTCAAATCTATCCGGTAGAAGAATAGCAGCTGTTGAATAGTCTTGGTGTATTATTCAATGCTTTTGACATATTGTTTTTTTCGAATTTGATTGACTGCTGGCAATTCTGTTTTTGACGTATTTTATATGTACATGTGTGTGAGGTTGACTGAAGTTGCCTCGCATTGCTTATCAAATCCATAAACCTGTACATATAAGTAAACACAATTGAAACCCAAAATTGCCGAATATAAAAAACATGTTTTTAAAATAAGTACATTTGCGAGTGGTATTACAAATTATTTGATTTTGAATTTGTAGAGGTGCTTCAAATTTAACTACACGCTGAAAAATTCGTCTCTTTTTGTTGTTTGGATGCAAATATAATATACTTGTGTCCAAACACATTGTGTTTGCTATTCAATATAACATGTTTGGGACACACTGATTAATAGGTTATAATATATGTATTTGTGAACCAAATGTGGCTTTGTTTGTTGAAAATTGTTGAAGACAAAAACGTGATATACAATAAAGAAACAAAAAGCACCAGATCTTCAATTAAAGAAAACAATTCTTTCAAATATATATATATGATTCCTGCAATATGTTTCTGGGGTCCTTATTTTTCAGCGTGTTCAAATAATAGTTGTTAAATGATTAATTTGTCACATGTGTGGCTATCGAAAATGTAAACTTTTGTCATTCACATTCTGGTACCACCCACCTGGATATTTCAAACAAAACACAACCGACCTTAATGAAATTGGGTACCACACGCTGATAAACGCCATCTGTAACATATTCTCCTAAACACATTCTTCATGTATATGTTTGGAATACACACCAAACATTCGTATGTTTGCAAGTCCCAAACTCGCTTGTGTTTAAATGCAAACATTAACATCCGTATACTTACGTGGAAGCAAGCATTCGCGTGTTTCTCCCAAACCTCCATTTAGTTATGTCCGGTATTCATTTTTTATGATATGTTCGTTGGCATAAGATGAACGTTTAAAAAAATAACGAAAATTTCATGAACCGAAAATTTCGCCTATTTTTAATTTCTTTCGAAAATTTCGTAGGCAAAATCAATTACAGTGATGTTGTTACGACAATGAGCTTTCGCACGAAACCAATTATTTGATAATATTTTGACATTTCGTTTATTTTATTAAATAAATGTAACATCACAAAAGTAACAGTAATAAAATGAATGAATAGATGTAATAGATGAATTATTACTGAAATAATTGCAAGGTAAATCAAAAAGGTATGTGGTAACTCTCTGAAATAAATTTGTCTGGTTAGAGACAAATAAGAAAATTTCTTACGAAAATTTCTCAACAACTGAATACGGGGCTTTACGTGTGGAAACATGTGGGTATTTCCTCCCAAATATAATAATATTTAGAAACAATATTTTTTTTTTTATTTGATTTCAAAATATATTTTTTATTATTCACAACTTGACTATTCCACTTTGAACAGGACCGATTTTGTATTTTTTTTTGTGTTTGATAACATTGAAATGAAAACTCAGCGAAAATAAAATTGAGCGAAATCTCTATAATTACACCGGAAAAAAATAAAAAAAATCATATTCGTCAAACGTTGCATTCATAAAAAACTATTTTCTCAAATTGTGCAAAAACACAAAAAGTGGAATAGTCAACTTTTGAAAAGAACCTCCTCATTTATAATAATTAATTTTACCAATATAAATCTACATTTATAACCAATTAAAAAAATACTAAAAGAATGAAACCGGCATTTTCATTGCATCACAAACCAATTAAACGTGCAAGGCTTTGTTTATTCTTTTTTTCACTGATCCCAAATATCTTCTATTAATATAACTTTTTTCACAGCATACTTATGTACGTAACCGATTAACCGATTTACTACCACCGAATGCATGAAACTAAAACGCAATGCATCATCCAAAATATGATACACTCACTTCATCTGCAATTTATACACACATTCAGGAATATATATGAATCACCCACTTACGAGATAGACTGTGAATAAACTCTCGTTATCCCTCTTTTATTCTCTTCAGAGAGAGAGCATAAACAGTGCAAAAAACACAGCTGTATTTGTGGCATAAACTCAGATATATTTGGATAAAAAACACACATATTATATAATTTTAATCATTGTGTCTCCAACATGTAATATTGAATAACAAACACGATGTGTGTGGACAAAAGTATACTGTGTTTGCGACAAGCTACAAACACGTTATATTTGCACCGAAACAACAAACAACGACAGATTTTTCAGCGTGTATGCTATATTTTGTTAAATATCATGTTAGAGGGATAAATGGCTGGTACGCGATAAATTCCGAAAAATATAACAGATCCTATTTAAATTTGATAGTAGACAATATTTTGGTCAATGCAACGCCTATTCTGCTAACTGGAATATCTTCGGGAGCAAAATAATTAAAAAAACATAAATCCTCAAATGCTAAAATGTGGATCACCAATTTAAATGAAACTTGTGCCTACTGAATTGCATAGGGTAGGGTGAGTTTAAGTCGCTATGTTAACTTAAGTATAAATTCAAACATGGAAGGTTAGTACACCTGTTAGGAATTTCAACTCATTTAAATGCCGACTTGGCAAACGAGATATATATATACCTTGATTCAACATATTTGTGACTAAAAAGAAAAACCAACTTAAGCGCTCGTAGGATAGAAATGATTAAAATACTACGCTGATCACCTAGGTCTTAATCACCGTCAGATTCAGTTTTTGTTTAACTCGACCAATATTTCGAAAAAAATATTCCAGTTTTTTTCTCATCTGATTACAAATGAACAACTTCGCCATGCCCATTTTTGTACCTCCCATACAAATGTTGGGCGAACAGTTGCCTGGTAGACACGATATATTCCCAAAACCACTTAGGATTGACAAGAAAGTACTTTCGGTTTTTTTGTTCAATGTAATTTTCAACTATTTTATTAATAATAATTAATTTTAATCTACTCGCATGGCAAAATAAGTAAGGTAGCAGCAGTATTGAAGGCATTTTGTTTTTATTTCGAAACGAAATTGTCAAGATGTATTTATTTCAGGTTATATCAGGAGTAATTGTTGTACTTTTCGGCAACAACCACAAGGACAGGACAAAATTCTAAAAATTCTAAAAATGCTATTTTAACTAGATAATACATATTGGAATTAGTATAAACAAAATTTGACAAGGTTGGACCACAGATTTATAGAATAATTAGTCCGTACCACAAATATACTCGAATAACTCGAACGAAGTTTTGTAGACTCCGGAATAAATAAAAATCCAAAAATGTCAGATTAGGACTATAAGGTGAATGTGGCATTACTTCCCACCCAAGCTCCAATATATATTGCCGAGTCTGCAAAAATATGTGAAGCCTAGTGTTATCGTCATGGAAAACCACGCCTTTGCGATTTACCAATTCTGATCGTGTTTCTTTCAGTGACCCGTCAAGGTGAGTCAATTTCTGACAAAACGCGTCAGAATTTATGGTTCGGTTTTTAGGAAGCTGTTCAAAATTAATTAAAAAAAAAAAAATGGTTTCCCATTACATCCCATGAAGGGACCGGGGAGAACTTCTCACAATCACTGAGCTGTGCGCTTTCCAGTTTTCACTCACTGATTGGGACCTACAGTTTTACACCGATTCCGAACGGTATTTTGAGAAGCTTTTTCATGGCTATATACTCGATAGTGTCGCCGTCACTAAGCGAGGTGACCGTCCTCGAAAGAAATTTTAAGGTGGTTGGAGCAGAGATCGAACCCAGGATCTCCTGTACAAGAGGCGCGCACACTACACATTGCACCACCGACGGTTCAAAATTAATTACTCCCTTAAAATCCCACCAAATGGACAACATAATCTTTTTTTGGTGCAGTACAGCCTTTGTTGACTTTTGAGAGCGTTCATTTTGCTTGGACCAGGATCTCTTTGGTTGACCTTGTTACATATAAACACTTTTTGATCTCCAGTGAGAATGCGTTCCAAACCTGGATCATTTTTGTTGCGTTTGAGCAATAAATCGGAAGTGCTTATCCTCTTTGTTAAGTGGATTTCCTTAAGCTCTGCTTAACAAAACTATCAAGCTTTTTGACAAGTCCAAGCCGTATCAAATGGTTTTCAATGGTCGCGTGCTACATCTTCAGCTTGTCTGCAACTTCTCGAACAGAAACACGTCGGTCAGATTCGACAACGGCTTTGATTTCGTTCTCATCGACTTCATTTGGCCTACGGTAATTGTGCAATTTCCATAACGAAATATGAACTAGCTTTTGACAAAGCATCCAAACCATACACGGAAACAATAGAGCAAAATATGACGAAAATTTTCATTTTGATCATCCATATTCACAACAGGATTTAAATGAAAACTGACCACTGAAAATAATGTGGCATATCAAAAATTTAAGCTTGAGATGTCAGCTGTGTAACTGTATAACAAAGAATTTAGTCAGCTGATCAAAAGCATCTCAAAAATATCAAAAGCGCCATCAATATGAGGACATCGGATTGTCCTTGGAGGTGGAAAGTTTCTGATAGCCATTCACTTGGGAGTGGCCAGAAATGATTCCTTCAGAAATGATTCCTTACTGCATTCTGGTCAGCGTCTGATCCATAATGGGCGGCTGAAATATGATCATCCTGGAAGTAGGTAAACTGCAAACCACGGTGGGCTGGGTTTGCCTCCCGCCACCGTTATATAGGCAATAAAAATATACATGAAAAGTAAACGAACGAATTCCTTAACTGTTGACGACCCTCGCAAACGTTATAAGGACCACGATTTAAGAATATGTACCTGGAATGTGGGAACACTATACAGGACGGGTGCCACTTTCCAACTGGGAGATGTCCTCAAAAAATAAAAAGCTGACATCACAGCTACCATGAAATGCGATGGACAGGATATGGTTGCTCTAGAAAGAAAAACTGCGATATTTACTATAGCTGCCATGAGAGAAACACGAATTCGGGTGCGGAATTCGGGAACGCATAGCCATTATTCGCATCAAAGCGAAATATTTCAACATCTCATTAATTTTTGTGCACGCGCCGACAGAGGATAAAGACGATGAGGTCAAAGAATCATTTTATGAGCATCTGGAAGGAGTATACGAACGCTGCCCTGACCACGACATTAAGATTATCTTAGCCGATTTCAATGTCAAATTGGGATAGGCAAATATCTTTCGACCAACCATCGGTAATCACATTCTACATGATACCACTTCCGATAATGGAATTAGACTGATAGACTTCGTCGCTGCAAAGAACATGGTAGTTAGTAGCACATGATTCCAGCATAAGATAATATATAAGGCGACCTGGTAATCTCCTGATCAGAGAACGAAGAACCAGATTGATCATTTGGTAATAGATGGCAGGAACTCTTCTAGTGTAATGGATATACGTGTGATTCGAGGTGCCAATATCGACTCGGATCATTACCTGGTTCACACAAGATTCAGCAGGGCGAAAAACGTACGAAGCCGAACACCTGAAAAGCTAGATATATCAAAGTCCTATCAACGAAATCCCACTCCCCTGCTAGAGCAGAATTCTCCCCTTCCTGAGAACCCAGAAGCGCAGTGTATGGCACATCTCCCATTCTTTGGCTATCAAAAACCGCAGAAGGATATGCCATGGTACGACGAAGAATGGCGCATTGCAACTGATGAAAAAGACGCTGCACGTATGGCAATGATACCGTCAGTTTCAACGCGTGTTGCGAATGAGCAGTACAAGAGGCTGAGAAGGGAGGAAAATTAACTATTTAGGAGAATAAAATGGCAGTGGGAGCAGAGAGAGAGACTGAAAAGACCGAAATGTGCAGGATGAACAATGAACCCCGAAAATTTTTCCAGAGGCTAAGAAGATCAAATAACGAGCCGAATAATGGAATAATAATCCTGCAAAGACGAGAATGGGAATCTGGTGACCGATAATCAGTGTGTACTTAGAATACGGAGACCACTTTTCCTTACTACTCCACTCCGTGTCTACCACAGAAGATTAGGAGGTAATGATTGAGGAAGACAGTGTAGATTGTAATCTCCCGGCCAAAGAATAATAAAGCCGCTGGTGTGGATGGACTAGCTGCCGAGCTTTTTATGGCCGGTGGCGAAGGACTGCCAGCCCACGGGTATCAATTTATATGCAGTATATAGCTGGGGGAATCTATGCCTGACGATTGAAGTCTCAGTGTATTATGTCCTGTATTCAAAAAGGGTGCCCCGTGTGTATGTTCCAACTTTCTCGGAATCAGTCTTTTATCCATCGCGTATAAGATCTAGTCGAGCGTATTATGAGAAAGACTAAAGCCAATTGTTGAAAATCTGATTGGACCTTCTCAGAGTGGTTTTCGACCGGGCAAGTCCACGACTGACCAAATATTCACGCTACACCAAATCCTGGAAAAGACCCGATACATACCACCTTTTTGTCGATTACAAAGCTGCTTTCGATAACCCCATACGGGGAAAATTATACGAAGATATGTCTGAACTTGGGATTCCGGCAAAACTGATCCGCCTCTGTATAATGACGCTGACCAACACCAAATCAGCAGTGAAGGTGGGGAAAGACCTCACCGAAACATTCTGCACCAAGCGAGGATTGAGACAAGGTGACACACTTTCGTGCAATCTCTTCAACATCTTAATGGAGATAATAATGAGAAAAGCTGCAGTAAATATGAACAAGACCATCAACAAGAAGAGCCATATATTGCTGGCGTATGCTGACGACATAGATATCATCGAGCGAAATTTGTGAGAGGTTACTGCAGTATTTTCAAGAATCGGAAAAGAACCAGCAAAGGTGGGTCTTTCTGTTAATGCGGGCAAGACTTGGTCCGCAACCGATTAAATTTTTAAGTGGTAGATGAATTTATCTACCTTGGATCCGCCTTGAGCAAAGACAACAACGTCAGCCTGGAGACAAATAGGAGAATTGATGCTATTTTTGGCTCAGCAAGCCGTTTAAGAATAAAGCTTTCTCTCGATAGACTCTCATTTTACCAGTCTATGCTTCGAAACCTGAATCATATCGCAAGCGGATGAAAACCACCTGGAAGTATTCGAGAGGAAAATTCTCCGAAAAATATATGGTCCTGTTAAAGAAAACGGCGAGTACCGACGTCGTTGGAACCAAGAGCTATATAATTTATATTCTGATGTGGACATCTCTAGACGAATCAAATTAGGCCAGTTACTGTGTCTAGGCCATGTTATCAGAATGGATGAAGATGAACCCGCGCGAAAGGTTTACGATAAAGCAGGAATAGAGACCAAGTCTCCGATGGAAAGACCAGGCCGACGAATCCCTCCGTATCCTTGGTGTTACCAACTGGCATGAAAATGCGAAGGATAGATCCAGTTTAATTAATATGTGTAAGACATCTGACGTCATTAAGTTGTAATCTATATACATATATATACAAATGTTACGAATGAACTCGAAAACGGCTGGAACGATTTTGATGAAATTTTCAGACAATATTCAGAATCATCTAGCGGGTAACATAGGCTATACAGCCGGGGTGAAAGTCCCCTTTTCAAAAATCGCTCTGACGGCTTTTCTAATAGACCAATAGACCGATTGTTATGAAAATTTCACAATGTGGTACTGATGCTGATACTCCTTGGCTATACTTGGTTGTGATTAGATAAAGGAGCGTGGCACCGCCCATACAACAAAATGGCTATATCTATGAACTGTCAGAGATATGAAGATGAGATTCGGTTTATATGTTGTTGGAACATTATGAATTACAGCCAGGGTGGAAGAGGGCGGTGCCACGCCCCCTTTGAAAGAAAGCGATATAACAGCCATAACTATAGTTTGAAACGTAATGGAACAACAAATTTTGTTCACCCTTTGGCATTACAAAAATTTTGAAGGCAAAACGTAGTTTGCTGGGTCCAGATAGTATGTAATAAAAGTAAAGTAAGTTTCGTTCTTGTATTTCCAATAAGTTGTGGATTCGATAATATTTGGCGCAATGTCACTCAGGTATTGAATATGGGCGCATTTGCCATGCCCACTCGACTGAAATTCCTGTCCTAATTTCTAATACAAACAGCAAAGTGATTATTTTGAGCCACTCTAACTTAGAATATTAGTTTTTCACTGTATTGTTCTACCTCCAGAGATATCTCGGAAAACCTTTAAAGAAATGTTACGAATGGAAATTTTTTTTTTATTTAGAACAAATTAGAATACACATATATTTTTCTTGAATGATCTCACTATGTGCATCTTTTACCATGTATAATCTTTTTGTGCGATCTATATATCAACAATTATCAACATATGTATAAGCAATTTAAAAATCCAGCTATGCAAGACCATTATTGTACGATCAAAAGAATTTGTTTGATCGCAATAGAAATATGCAACTACACTGATGAACCCATTCGAAATGAAAGTGAATTACAATTTATGAGGAAAGATAAAATAATATTAAAGTTATGTACAATATAAAGAAAGGTAACAAACAGTTTGTTGGACCAACTACATATCATACCTCACATGTCCTATCTGCATAATGCCCAGTCTCTGCATAATGTACCATATTAGAAACATTTAATACTAAATACACTAGTAACCAAAAGTCGGATGATTTTTAAAATATTTTATTTTTCATCATAGGGCAGGATAAACTGCATTTGTCAAATAGTCAAATAATGTGTCAAAAATATCGATTCGAATTTGGGTTACATTTTACAATTAGACTGTATCTCTTTAAATAAACATTTAATATGTAAATGAAACTGTGCAAATTATTTGAAAAATTTCCGAACATTTGTTTACTTGTGTGCTTCAAGTACTCGTATCTTCTAACCTGAACAATTCAATATTTTTATTGTTTACACTAACAGATACAGACAGATCGATGTTCGTATCTATCGGTGGCATAGATGCAGTCGTTGTTTTTAGTCATATTGGTTGTAGCGTTTGTCCCAATATTTGCCAACATATCGTATCTTTTGTATGACTTCAATTGGTAAACATTTGTTTTGTTTATTTACCAAATTAAGAATGATTGACAAACAACAACAAAATTAGATAAAAGTATCAATGGAATAGTTTTCATATTTGTTTGATTACGATACACAAATGTATCATGCAGATATAGAACAATTCGTTTACAAATTATTTAAATTAAACTATTAGACGAGTTATCGTTAAACACAAATGTGGCACCGTATTACAAAAATGATATTTGGCCAAGAAATATCAAGTATAATATTTGCATACTTTTCAGTTGCCAACTCTTTGTCCTTAATAAATGACATTAAGGATTCAAAAAGGTGTGAAGTATTTTGCCAGATAGTATGGATTTTTCCATATGAAATCTGAATTTTTTAACTGCGGAGACGCCCACTCTGAAATCGAATCTGGAAAAAGTGGGAATAAAGTTGGATATCTGGCAATCCAGACTACTTGTGGTATCCCCATGATCGATACCACCCCTGTCGTTCTTCAGATATTACCACTCATCCTCGCCAGAATTGAATCTGAAAAAGGTGTGGATAAGGTTCGATACCTGGAATCCCAGACTACTTGTGGTGTCCCAATGATTGATCCCACTACTGTCGTTTTACAGATATTCCCACTCATCCTGTCCAGAATTTGCCAATAATAACTAAATTTTCCACTACGGATACATCTGCTACAAATAGAGTCTGAATAAGTGGGGATAAGGTTGGATACCCGGGATCCCTGACTACTTGTGGTATCCCCATGATCGGCTCATCCTCTCCGGAATTTTCTATATGAAACTGAATTATTTGACTAAGGATACGCCCACTCTGAAATCGAATCTGGAAAAAGTGGGGATAGGGTTGGATACCAGGGCTTCCAGACTACTTATAGTATCCCCATGATCGATGCCACCCCTGTCGTTTTTCGGATGTGCCCACTCATCCTCTCCAGAATTTGTTAATGATAACTAAATTTTCCACTACGGATACGCCCATATGAAACCGAATCTGGAAAAAGTGGGGACAGTGTTGCATACTGGGGCTATCGGACTACCCATGGCATCCCCATGATAGATGTCACCCCTGTCGTTTTCAAATATGTCCTCTCATTCTCTCCAGAATTTTCCATTTGATGACTAAATCCTTTCACTACGGATACGCCCACTCTGAATACAAATCTGAAAAAAGTGGAGATACAGTTGGATACCGGGTCTCCCAGAGTACTGGTGGTGTCTCCATGATTGATGCCACCCCTGTGGTTTTACAGATATGTCCACTCATCTCCTCCAGAATTTTCTTTATGAAAACTGAATTTTTTAACTACGGATACAGCCACTCTGAAATCTAATCTGAAAAATGTGGGGATATGATTGGATACCAGGGGCTCCCAGACTACATATGGTGTCCCCATGATTGATGCCACCACTGTCGTTTCCATGTCATATGCAAATTTTGTTGCGGTTGCTTCAATATTTTCTGGGAAAAGCTATATTTTCTCATCAAGCCCCGTATTCAGTTCATGCGTAATTTTCGTAAGAAATTTTGTCATTTATCTCTAAATGGAAAATTTTGTTACAGAGAGTTAACACATATCTCTGATTTACCTTGCAAATATTTCATTAATAATTCATCTTTGCACTCCATTCTATTTTTAACGCATGTGGTATTACTTTTGTTTACTAAAATAATCGAACTGTCAAAATTCCGGTCCCAAACAATTATCAAACAATTGTTTTCATACGAAATAACTTTGGCGTAACAAAGAGCTTAGTACCAAGCAAATCAAAAGTGAACGAAATTTTCGGTTCATGAAATTTTCGTAATTTTTTAAACACGTACTTCTTCTGGCAATGAAAATTTCATAAAAACTGAATACCGGGCTTCAGGTTACAAATTTATTTGTTCCTAAACATTCACAATAAACAAAATGGTTGGTGTCTTTGCTAGTTATAAACGTTTATAATTTCACTCGCTTTCCAAATTTTATATTTTATTTATTTAAATGTTAACCCATTTCTTAAAAGTACCAAAATCCCGTTTTTTGGGTCAAAATCCCGCTTTTCGATCAAAGACAGTTGGTCTGATTAGTTATGGATATAGCTGATATATCTTGGTGACATTTATAAGATAAAAGCAAGGTTTAATTTTGATGGGGGACAATTGCAAATTATCCTTTCGACACGCGTTAGTAAACATTAATGAATAAATTTAAATTACTACAAACTGTAATTATGTTTATCTTCAATCCAAAGCTTTCGTCGTAAAATTTGATGCATTCATTAATTTGTTCATTCATGACGGTATATAACCGATTGTTTTTCAGTTTAATAGTTAATCGACTTACTCATTTAAGGGTTAAGAAATGTGTATACCTATCAGCCTAAAAGTATGCACTGATATTGCGTACAAATCTCACGACCGCTATAGATACGGATTTGCTAAAAATTACTCAATGGTAAGGAAACAGAAAGGTAGTGAGTGTCACTTAAAGTCGTACATTTGGTATGTGCGTTTACCAATGGACGCATGCACCTAAAATCGTCACATAAGTACAAGGTGGTGAAAAAATTTGTTTAGCAGGAGCAAAACAACGTACCTAATCTCACAATTAGTGTTCTTCACGGTTTGAAAGATCCGTGACTTTTTAACTTCTCCGTATTTAATTAAAAATCAACCATTTGTTAATCGCCTACTGGAAATTTTTTAACAAACTCCGTCATTTAGTGTGTGTTTGACAACTATAAAAAGCAGGCAACCTTCTTTATTTTTTGCGTAAAGAGCTATCATCGAAAATAAGGAAAGGCTTAATAAATAATATAGGAACTCTGCACCACCAATTTCAATGGGTAAAAAGTAGTTTACTGAATTCCGTTGTGGTCGTACCAGTACAAGTAATGCCGATCTTCTAGCTTTTTCTCCAAACATACCTACCCTTTATCTCTAACCCATAAGCAGGGTCAAATACAAAATGCACTTAAAAACGACCAACCCCAAACAATTCGCCACAAAATAGTATTTTGGTCAAAATTTTTCGCTTTTCCTGACGATAATAAATTTTCGATTTTATTGATCATAAAAAGACATGTTTTTATAATTGTGGAAATGTGAATGAAATGAATTTATTTTTTTCATGCGATGAATATTTCTTACCTGAAGCAAAAGTATGCTTTCCTCCTCGTATGGCTCAACACGTCAGCAGCGTCGTTGACAACTTTTACCAAATAAATAATTTTCGTAAATTTACGCAATATTTCTTGGGTTTGCTGGTAGTCTCCGCGCTCTTCCCAGGTTTCTGGATCGGTTACAATAAAATCTGTTGACAATCCGAAGCGTGTGAAAAATGTTGCAAATCGTTCCTATGAATTCTTGATACACTTGTTTCGATATCAAGGTAATTCTTTTCTCACTTTCGAAGCCAACAACAGGTACTGGATAAACACGATCTTGGTTGCCACTGCCGCCGCTATCCTCCAAATCATTTTCTTCCACTATAACTTCGTCTTCCTCTTCCTCGATATCATCTACGTCGTCTTTTTTAACGCTGTCTTCATCGGACGATTCATCTATCTCATCGTCCGATATTTCTTCCTCGTATTCCTCTTTCTCTTCCTCAAATACACGAATTGCATTTGCCATCCGCTTCCTGTCACAGGGGGTATTCGGATCAAATAATGCAAGAGCAATACCTTCAGCACTAAGATACTTGAGATGCTCACTGAATCTCTTTCCCAATCGTTGCGACACAATCGTTTACATTTGAATCATAACCAGCAATCGCTTTCAAAAAATTCAAGTCATTATTTGGAGCTTCGATTGCTTTGGTTGTACTAAACCTTGCTTTCACGTAAAGTGTTACGATGAAAATGGTAACATCCAGAAGTCCATTCAATTCTTTTTTGTTAAAATTGAGATGTTTTCGGAACAAAAGGATTTTTGCGCAGTATATGCCTTTCACCATCCATCGAGGACAACCGGTGGTCTGAAATGCTGATTGGGAATATTTTCATCGAGGAATTCCTTTTTTTCAAAGAATTCCTTCCTTCAATCGATCGAAACAAAACGACTTTATCACAATTTGGATTTGAATTGGTATTTTGACTGCGACTCCATCATCTTCTGTGCCAGGACTCTATGGTTTCTCTTTAATATTTTCCCACTGCTCTTTGAAATGATCCAACATCGATACTCTCGGCCAAGACGTCTTGCCAAATTTGTCTTCGAACACTTCTTTCAATTGCAGTTCATAAATATGATGTCTGCATGGCAGATAACAAAGATCTCGTTCCAGTATTTCCTCACGCAATAGTGAGGAACCTTGTAATTGGCCAGTGTTCGTAGATGTAGTGTCGTAAGAAATAGCTTGAACAAGGTCAGCGATTTTCCACTCTGGCAAAAACTCGTAAACGTCCTCCGAAATAAGTATACTTTTCATACAATACCTTTAATCGGGTATCTTCGGGACGCCCAAGAGCTCCTCGTTCCCTTCATATGTGGCGATAACAGGAAGTCAATCAAATTTTCTCTGCCGCCTTGCAAGTCGACCAATATTTTGCCATCCCAATGCATATTGCAAAATTTCGCTTCGATCAAAATTCCAAAAATTTCAAATGTTTTTCCGAAAAATTGGATCCGTATTGTAAATTGGGGTTTTTCCCAAATCGGTGTCATAAAAATCAATGTATTACTAGGGTTATATAAATCGATTTTCGATTAATCGATGAACCGATTGTTGGTGTTAAAAGTTGTAAAAATCAATATCAACTTTTTTATATTTTTTTTAGTTAAATAATCGAATAATCGACTTTTGATTTTTTTCGACTTTTACATTTTGATTTGTGGCAGAAAAATTTGTTTCTTTTGACAACTTAAGCCAAGTAGGAGCGAAAAGCCTGTGGCTTTATCTTTAGCAGACGTCTGTGGTTGCTACTTCTGTTCTAACAAATTACGAAATCGATTTTCACCGGCGCATCTAAATATGCTCGTTTTCCTTCGATCCGTTTAGGAAAATATGTGGTTTAGCGGGTAAAATTTTTGATTTTTAAATATTACTTTTATTTTTTGTTGCTGTTCCTTTCAGGAGTGACATACCATAGAATGGTAATAAACAACATGTGATCTCAGACGATTCAGACTGATTTAATTTTTGTTTGTCGTTAATATAAATTAATTCTTTTGTTATTTTTATAATTAAATGTACAAATAAAGAAATTTCTTTTTGTATACAAATTTGATTACACAGTGCAACACGAAAAAAAATAACCATATACGGACACCACTACGTGATAAAAGACTAAAAATAAAAGACCCGTGTCTCCCAATTTTTGCCAAAGTCATGCACTTTTTTTTTATGGGCCGCCAAAGATTTGGGGCCTCGGTATCATTTTCGTAAAATGTGATCATTTTCTCAGACTCATATCTTGCAAAATTGCGAACATATAAAATCAAAAAAACTTCACCTTCCAGATCAAAATCGCAAAAAACTTAAAAAAATTCGATTTTTTTTTACCTTTTTTCCCGTGTTCAGGTCCATAGGTAGCAAACCGTTCAAAATTCAAGGAAACAATCAACTACAAAAATTTACCTAAGATCTCAATAATTTCTAGAACATATAAACTTCCTAGAGATGATTCTTAACACTGTTTAGGTAGCACGCAAAAGTGAAAAATTTGCCGAAAATTTTTTAATTTCATTTTTTTTACCTTTTTCTCCTGTTCATGTCCATAGGTAGCAAAAAATGAAATATGCCTGGCCAGAACCATGTGCATTCTTCAGTCTATGTTGTTGTATTTGTTCATCCACACTTCCTCTGGGCCTCCACGAGTTACATTGGAATTGATTCAGAGGTGAGCGTGAATCCCAATTACAAAGAAAACAAAAGAATTTTGGGAAGCCGCCCTTATCGATGATCCCTTGCAAAATGTTGATGACCTTCAAATCACAGCAAATCTTCCATTTATTTTCGTAATATTTGATTTTTTCCATTATATCTTTCAATGTTTCATAGCTTTCTTTCATGTTGATACCCATTGCTAGCGGAATGGAAGGTTTTCGGTTCGACACATGCAACAACACTGCCTTCAAGCTTGAAACCGAACCATCAATAAATAATCTCCACTCACTAGCGATGTAGTTCATTCCCATTTCTCCCACCAAAGCTTTTATATCGTTGGAGTAAGCGAACGAATTGTCATCATTTAGAGTGTAGAGCATCTGAAATTCAGCTTGTCGTTTGCGGTACGCCGTAGAGTTAACATTAGCATGTGTGAGTTTTCTTTGCTTTAAAAAAGCTGTAAAAAATATTGCAAGTCGCTGCGATAATCCCAATATGGCCACAATGAAATCCATTTCCATTTGTGTTATTAGTTGTGGTCCATCTCTTCCCTGTTGGGGCTCATAATCGGTATCAAATGGATCTTCATAAGTAACACCACTTGCTGTAAATTCTGTAGTACGATCTGGAGTTGGCGGCCTTGGTGATACAAAATTTTCAGGTGCAAGCACTGGTAGTGTGGCTGTTGCAGTTGCTTTATAAATTTTGTTCTTCTCAGAATGTCGATTTAGACGACATGTGTAATTTACGCATGCATAGCAACTGGTTGCATCATGATCACCTGGGCGATTAATCCAGTTTACCGGCTTACAATACTTCATAGTACCTCTGCCTCCACTCAACCATGCCATGAGATTATTATAACATTGGCGACACACTGTATTAGGCGTGTAATTTTCACCGGTCAAGTCCACTTCGTCGAAAAACAATGTATATGCACTTTTGAATTCACTAGTTAAAAGATTCTTTTCCTTCTGAAATCTTGTAGATGTTTTTTCTGGTTTGATGACCGCAAACGTAGCAAAATAAATCAATATTTTCACACTGCATATTGAAATTGTCAGTTGCCAATGTTGTGTGCGAATTATACTGTAGCACTTTCACTTTTTTTACTTTCACTTTCACTTTATAACTTTCACCGCTGAGCTCTCGTTGACATCGCGCTGTGTAATGCCTCGATGTGAGCGTCGTGTCGCTTTTATATTGTGTGCTGCGTCCCTTGTTGCGTGTGCTGAGCTTACTGCATTGCCTGTGCTGCTGCTGTCGGGGCATGATCGCGTGATACCTAAGCGCTACCTAAACGGTGTTAACCCTTGGACAAACACATGGTTCTGGCCAGGCATATTTCAATTTTTGCTACCTATGGACCTGAACAGGAGAAAAAGGTAAAAAAAATTAAATTAAAAAATTTTCGGCAAATTTTTCACTTTTGCGTGCTACCTAAACAGTGTTAAGAATCATCTCTAGGAAGTTTATATGTTCTAGAAATTTGTTTATTGAGATCTTAGGTAAATTGTTGTAGTTGATTGTTTCCTTGAATTTTGAACGGTTTGCTACCTATGGACCTGAACACGGGAAAAAGGTAAAAAAAAATCGAATTTTTTTAAGTTTTTTGCGATTTTGATCTGGAAGGTGAAGTTTTTTTGTTTTTATATGTTCGCAATTTTTGTTCTTTATGACAAGAGCTACAACTTTGCCTCAGAGTAAATCGAAATTCTGAACGGTTTGCAAGATATGAGCCTGAGAAAATGATCACATTTTACGAAAATGATACCGAGGCCCCAAATCTTTGGCGGCCCATAAAAAAAAAAGTGCATGACTTTGGGAAAAATTGGGAGACACGGGTCTTTTTTTTTTTAGTCTTTTATCACGTAATGGTGTCCGTATATGGTTATTTTGCCATGACTTAAAAAATTACACACAGTGTTATTTGATTCGAATTTTAGTACAAATAATATTACTATGTTTTACATAAAAAAAGTCGAAAATTTTTCCGATGGTATTTCAAATTCAAAAAGTCGACGTTTTGCTTCAACTAAATAACCCTATGTGTTACAATTCAATCAACAAAAATAAAAATATGAATTCTCATTAAGTGTGTTTTTTTACCCAGCTAAAGTTAATTACAACTTAATTTGTAGGGGCTAGCTAAGCGATATTAAGCGTCATTTCAATTTTCCACTAAAATGCCGACATGAACAATGACAATGTTGCCACATGTTCAATTTCAAGAAATGGCAACAAAAAATTATCTTAGATAAAGTTTCTTTATCACTTCTTGTGAATGAAAATGTTATCAAGAAGCAGAGCGTCAAAAACAGAAATTTGACAAAATGGCTTGCACATGGTAAGTTCATTAAAATTATTGTATTTAATGGAAGACTACGAATATCTTTATATCTCTAAATTTGAAGGATGGATTTTTATTTCCAATTGAAAACAAAACTGGAAGAAAATTATTCACAACAACGAGCGGTAAATTTTGTATAAATTAGCGGTAAATTTGTAAATTATCTATCATGTATAATTGTTTAATCAGGTGATTTAATTTTGTTCATGTAATTTTTCGTTTCACTTGTAAAAATCATATGAATTTTGTTTTTATACTTTTTTGTATTCTTGTATTGTTTTTATATGTATATTTGTGTAGAGTTTGCAAACTGAAACGAATGAACAAAAATAATATGCCTGCCGTTGATGCCCACAACTGCAAGAACATCTGCTGCTATCATGTATTTGTTGACACTGGCTACAAACGTGTTGCCGTATCAATTTTTTTTACCCATTACAGCGAATGTTGCCACATTTCGTAGTATTTAAGTGTGGATCGTTTTTTTTTTGGAAAGTTAATGGAATTAAAAAACAGCTAATTTTGAATGAAAGCGAAAATCATCCATCGATTTGAATGATCGATGTCTCATTTTTTCCATAAGATAGGTTGCTTGACGATAATGTAGTAAAGTTGAAAACATTCAGCCGTTTTCGATTTATTCTGTATAACGAAAATATTATTTTGTGGTGAATTTTTTTTTGGTTTTGGTCATATTTAAGTGAGTTTTGTATTGGACCCTCATTATGGGTTAGAGATAGAGGGTAAGTATATTCCGCGAAAATGTTGCGAGAGAAAAATAAAAGTGGGACGATCCTACATTCTACCCCCATAGCAAGCATAATGGGAGCTGTAGGCAACCGATTTCATAAATAATATTTATGAAAAATTAAATATTTGTATGGGACCACCATAATAGTTGAAGAGAGAGCGTATATATGTTCCGAGAAACTGTTGGCTTTGTAAAAACATTGGGGGCGTTAGAACGGTGGGAGCAAATTTTATAAAAATTTCATTTTAGTATTAGGGATAGAGGGGGTAGGTATGTTTAGAAAAAGTTTTGGGAGGGAAAAATTAGAAGGGGTTGGTAATACATTTCACCGCTCTAGGGGCGACTCCGGAGCTTGGTATCGTACATTTATAGTATTTCCAAAAGTGATCATCGTCATTCATAATATCTGGAGTACCCTTTATTGTTGGTAACATTTATATGGTGGATGTGCAATGCTCTGTGTGTGTGACTGCGACACTTTCGAGTAGGCAGCAGTGAAAAAGTTTCTCAAAAAATCGTTTGGAACCTGTGTAATACGTCGCATTCAATGAGTGTAAAACTAGAAAGTGCAAAACTATATATTTATAGTGAAAAGTACTCCCCTGTCCCTTTATGGAATGTAATGGGAAAATATTTAAATTTCAAACTGTGGACAAATATGACACTTTTTCGAAATCGATCATCCTTGGCTTAAGACTATAAAAGGACCACAATATAAATCAAGTGTCGGAATTTGTAAACAATTCCATGTCTAACTCAGGTCCGCAATTACACTTCGTTATTAGTTTAAAGAATAGTTTAGCCATATCTCGATCTTCGATTCTTTTAATATTACAAAAGTTGTTCGTTGTCAAAGTTTGCCAAATACAAATTATGATTTTGTGAATAAAACAGCTCTATGTCTAATGTGACTGCTAATAAAGGGTGTCTCAGTAGGAATGGAATTTTTGTAACGAAGTTCCTTATCACATGTTGTGGGATGGGGGCTAAATGAAAAAAAAAAATCAACAACTTTTGTTTTGACACTATTATGTTCAACCCAGTATTACCAACTATATATGTAGTCTACTTTTGCTTTGGTTTGTGTAACCGGTTTTTAACATATTCCAGTGAATTTTAATAAACAAGGTCTTAAACAGAAAAGTTAGGTTAGGTTGAAAATGGTTGAGTTAAGAATGTCTACCAACCAAATTCGTCTGATTTTTGGAACGAAGTTCCTTATCGCACGTTGCGAGATGGGGGTTTAATTAAAAAAAATTTAAACAATTTTTGTTTCAACACTATTATGCTACAAACCACTATTATCAACTATATTGTTTACTTTTGCTTTGGTTTGTGTCTAGACTATCAGCGTGGATCACAGAGAATAAAATTAACTACTTATAGCTGTCTCACATTTGTTGGGAAATTTCTTGTTTAAGATGAAGTTTTTTAGGTAGAGCCTGTAACCAATATTTACAGCCAAAGTCACGATGTCGAACCATAACACTCGCTTTCTTTCTATGCGACAAACAGCTGATTTGGGAGTCACTAACAAGCGAACGAAAACATATACAATTCTGTACAAAATCGGAGTAATTGTAGATAAGTAATAGAATAAGTAATTGTAGAAAAGCCAAGGTGAAAGAAGTTTAAAAAATAAAATTTTCTTAAATGAGTACCTTTTCTTAAAAAAGTAAATTTTCTCAAAAAAAATACCTATTCATATTCTTAAACAAGAAGTACCTTTGCTTAAAAGAAGTACATTTTCTTACAAAAAGTACCTTTTCTTAAAAAAAATATTTTTTTTTAAATAAGTACCTTTTCTTAAAAAAGTAAATTTCCTTACACCAAAATGCAATTTCTTAAAAATTTCCCTTTCTTTAAAGAGTAAATTTTGTGTGAAACAAAATAACTGTCCTTGAGATAAGTACCTACTATTAAAAATTTACCTATTCTTGAAAAAAGAACCAGTTCTAAAAAAAATTTTCATTTCTTAAAAACAAACATTTCTTCAAAAAAAATACCTTACCTTAAAGAGTACAATTTCTTTCAAAAATTCCTTTTCTTCGAAGAAAATTTTCTTAAAAACAAAATATTACCTTTTCTTTTCTTGAGATAAGTAGCCTTTCTGAAGATAAGTCAATTTTCTTAAAAAAATAACCTTTTCCTAAAAAGAGTGTCACTTCTTTAAAAAGTACCTGTTCTTTAAAACGTACGTCAATTCATACTCTTATGGCTTTTCTTACAGAAAGTACTTCTTCTTAAAAATAGTACCTTTTCTTAAAAAAAAATATTCGCTTTTAATAAAAGACGTACCTCTCTTTAAGAAAGTACCTTTTCGAGAAAATATAATACGTATTCTTACAAAAAGGACATAAAAATATATTCTATAAAAAAAAAATGTTTATCATTTTACAAAAAGTATATTTTCTTAGAGATCCATTAAAATTATCGTATGTTTTAGCGAAAGGAACTTCGTTCCAACCGGGTGTCCCCTGACATCTCATGTGATTTTTCATTTTAAAATAAAAACATGTATTTTTTAGACATTTGTGAGTTTTTATTGGATTATAAAGAAGACATGTTTCGATTAAGTATGGAATAAAATAGTCATCAAATGGCCTCCACGTCTCTGATGAAAGGCCATTATTCTTTCCATGGCTTTTTCACAGAGATGTCGCTGTATCTCACTGAAGACGCGTTGGGTCTCGGATTTAAGCTCAGGAAGTTTTTCTGGTATATTCACATAAGGCATCACAAAACCCAGTAAAAAGAAATCGCACGGCGTTAAATCACATGATCTTTGTGGCCAGTTGACATCAGAATTTCTTGAGATAATTTGTTCTGTAAATCATTGCTGCAATAAATCGATTGTTTCATGCGCGATGTGGAAGGTGGGGACGTCTTGCTGAAACCACATGTCGTCCAGATCCATGCCGGCCAATTGAGGCCACAAGAACTCCGTTATCATGTTCCTGTAACGAGTGCCGTTCACAAACACCGAAATTTCGGCCTCATCTTCAAAAAAATAAGGTCCAATCACGCTGCCTGACCAAAATCCGCACCAGACAGTTGCTTGTTGTGGGTGCGTTTGTTGCTCATGGATTGGATGATGATTTTCTGGGCTCTAGATTCGACAATTTTGTGTATTCATAAGATGACTTCTCTTGAAAATTACCCATTGAACGAATTACCGGCGCTTTCCTGGGCTGCTGGTTTGAGTTCCTGCGTAAGCTGAATTTTGTACGCATGAAGGTGAAGGTCTTTTGTCAATATTCGCTGCTTAGTGTTTCGAGAAATTTGATATTGTTGAGAAAGATGCCGAATTGATGTTTTCGGGTTTAGGGCGACACTCTCGTTTACAACAGCAATGTTTTCAAGAGGCCGACCGTGCCTATTGACTGCGACACTATCGAGTATTTAGCCATGAATAAAAGCTTATAAAAATATCGTTCGGAACCGGCGTAAAACTGTAGGTTCCAATCAGTGAGTATAAAAATAGAACGCGCACAGCTCACTGGTTTGTGAGAAGCTCTCCCTAAATCCTTCATGGGATGTAACGGGAAACCATTTATTTATTTTATAAACATATGTGCCAACTGCCGAATTTCAGAGTTGACACTTGCACAGAAAAAAATGTACACTAAATTTATGAATGCGCTAAATGCGGTTTACTTTTTTGTTATCATTATTATCTTAATAAAGATGTTGAAGAGATTAGACAGTAACTAGATATATTGGAAGCGTGATTATTGATTCTGTGATGTTTGGTCCATTCAAGTTGATGTATGTATGCACTTTATCTGAAACTGGTTGTTGAAAAAAAATATAAAAATTCCAAAATTTAACAAATGTTAATTTTTGTCCATTAAACGAAACAGCGTAATCTATTAAATCTGAATTGTGTTTGATTTTCAAATCTGTTGCAATTAAACTTTGAGCTAATTAAGGTTTTATATTGGCCAACCTTTTAAGCGTGTTAGAGGATTGGATATGCGTCGTAATATTTAGAGCGGTTAATAAGCTTATTTTGACTCGAAGATCAAATATATTTTTGTTTAAATTTTTTTATTTTAATAGATTTTTACGCCTTTATCATTGGCCTTTAATGTCTGCCATATAATTTGTGTAAATTGAAAAGAAACTAAATTTTAATCTAATTAACTTAACCTCTTCTGCATATAATATCAATCACATCGTTTAAATAAATAATTTGCAATATATTTCTTTTTACCTTAAAATCAAATGTTAATTAACTTTAAAATGAAAAGTTTATAGGGGTGTTAACTTTATTAATGGCGTCGATAACAATATCAAATTTGCAGCATCCAATGTACCATTTTGGTTGAACATTGATTTATACAAACATATGTATGTACTTCTACATATATGAATATGAGGTGTCAGTCATGTTCAATGGGACATTAGGGGCTGCGCAGATATATATTTACAGACGTTGATGTCACTAATGGTAGAATGACATTGGCTGGAGGGATGATGTGATTTCATTTTAAATTTTAATGTCACACAAAATGGTTTAGATGACAACCCCTTAATGGTCGTTTCACATATAAAAATTACAGGTTTCTTGTAATGATCAGAAGACAGTTTCATTTGAAAAAAGTCATGTCGACAAATCAAGTTTCGATATGCATATGAACTAAAATCAAAATATTTAAATATTGATAATTGTTTTTTTACATGTTTTTAAGATTAATATTTATTTGGGGGCGTCGCGCGCTATGTTAATTTTTTATCCAACGTCTATGCCAATATAGATAAATATTTAAGGTTTCGTTCTCCTTAGAGTGAGCTCGTTGAGGAATCCGATGGCGTACTTTACATATTCCCGGCATTCAATGCAGACGACTGAAAATAAAGATTATATTCAATTCTTATAATACATAGTCAGTGTAAGGATTTTGTATATGCATTTAATGCAAATTCAAAAGAATTACCATTGTTCGCAATGACAATTAAAAAATGTTGAATTTTCTTCTGCTCAGGCAACGCAAATGTAGTTTGTGCAATCGAATGCCAATTGTTATGAAATCTGGCAATGCTTTTGATATTTTGAATTTATTTGACTGATGGTAAATGTGATTTTAAAGTAATTTATATGAAGAGGTTTGTGTCTTCGATTGGTGTTGCCTCGTAGTAATGTCAAATTCATTAACCTGTACATTAGGGTGTTCCATCAATTGAAAATTGTTTTTGCTTAAGCTTTATTCGAAAGCTTATAGGGTAAGCATTTTTTTGAGATTTTTTCAGAAGAGGTTTAGATGTCTCACAAGTCGAATTTTCTCTAAAAATCGGATTTTCCAGACGTTTATCTTTGTTTTTAAGTGAACATTTTTAAAGCAAACCTTCCGAACTTTACTCTATATGCATAAAGCACCAATTTTGCCAAAGATTTTGCTCTATAAGGTACCATATATTAATTTTTCCGTAAATTTTACAGAAATAACGCTTTATAACTTTTAAAATTTCTGCTGCCTTTATGTTTCTTGGTTGTCTGCCTCGTTTTTGTTTTTAGCGGGTTTCAACAAACAAAGCCAAATTTAAGTCTCAAAAACATATATAAAAAAATGGTTTCCCATTACACCCCTGTGCGCGTTCTAGTTTTACACCCACTGATTGGGACCTACAGTTTTACAACCGTTCCGAACGGTATTTTGAGAAGATTTTTCATGCCTAAATACTCGATAGTGTCGCGGAGCAGGGATCGAAATCAGGATCTAATGTACAAGAGGCGTGCACACTACCCATTGCATCACCGACAGCCACTTTACCCTATAAGCTTTGCAATTAAGTTTGAGCAACCATGAAAATCGAAAAAGTTAATTTTTTTGGGACACCCTACTGTATATTAGGGTGTCCGAGAACCGCGGTTTGTGGAATTTCAATCGTTGGGGAAGGGGGCCTCAAATGATGTACATATATTAAAGTGCTGATTACGAGAACGTCAAAATTGTTTTATACGACGGTACTGATAGTGTCCTACCGGCCCACAGTGGTTCAGAATCGAAGAAAAAACACGTTTATTGCTCGGTTGCCGCAATAAATGTAGTTCATGTAGTTCTCCAAAATAAACTCATATATCGCAAATGTATATCATGTCGAGAAATCGTTTGCATCAAACGCTTACAAAATTACATTTGCGATAACTGAAATTAGCCATTTTTCTAATGAGAGCACAGATTACGAAGAACGTAAATTTCTCTCATTCTCTCACTGTATACACACTCTTATCCACTCGTTTGGCATGCACATAAAAGTGGTCACACACTCTAATGCTTGTACCTTGTCTATATATCTTGGATGGACAATTGACGCGTTGTAATTTGCTGCGCTTTCAGTAGGTATTTGAATGCAAGGCGAGACAGTCGTGTAAGTAGACAGTGAAAAAATAGACAAAAATTCCAACTTATTTTTAAACCAACTTTATGGGTAAAACCAAAATCATAAAAGTTTCTCGCTAACGTTTTTTCAGCTTATATTTTTCATAACTCGTTTACTGCAAAAGTTTTTCAGTTCTCGCAACTAGAACTCGGTTGCTGTAACCGAAACAACAGTTGGCGGAACCGTTATTCTTTTCTCGCAAACGTTTTTTAGCTTATATTTTTCATAACTCGTTTGCCGCAATCATTTTTCGGTTCTCCCAAACGAAGTGACATGTATGCATTACCAGAAATTTGTTTTTCCCAACTACAGCCCCCAAACGAGCTTCAGTTTTCTGAGATTTCGTTTGGGAGGAACGAGTTTTTTCTTTGCGTGTATAAATTAAATTTTGTTTGATCCAGCAAACATTTCTAAGTTGTGTAAAAAACCGATTGTAGGCAAGGAGCCAGGGATTATGGCCATATATCAACATTAAAAATCGCACAGTCGACTATATTTCAGAAAAATTTCCAAAGTTACCCGCTTTCAGCTTTTTTCGATTTCCAAGATAACACAAAATTTTGCTTTTTCTTTTTACGTTTTTTTACATATTTTCATATAATTGTTCATAATGCGTACAAAAAATTTTATTTTTTTTTCGCAATACAGTTATTCACATTCTTCATAATATTGAGGCCTCTATTTTGAGTTTTGGATTTGAATTCATATACGTCAAAATAATCTGCGTTTAAAATTATTGAAGGATCCAATCACTTTTAGAACTTTTGAAGCCGCCATTTTGAATTTTAGATTTGATAGCAACGAAATGGATACAAAAAAAGTGTTTCCCGTTTGCGCTCGGTGAGTAGTCATGGAATTGTTGTTATATAGAAGTACCAAATATCATTAATATTGTTATTGGACTGATCATAATTTTAGTAAAAAAAAATCTAACCTGGTGATGTTCAATTTTTTTTCGAAGATCATGATTATGAATTCGATGTCAGTTAAGTGGCACCATCGATCATTATGAAATTTTTCCACCGAGTCCGAAAAGTTGCCATTCTTTTTTAGGGTTGCCATTTATTCTTGTCGGCAAACCTAGACCATAAAAAGTACAAATTTTTTGAGGTCAGTGCATGAATTGTATCTCCTGTATGTATTTTTGAATAAATCAGTTAAAGTAATACCCTATATAATGGATGGGTAAGGATTTTACTCAAGATAACTTTTTATGATTCTGAGAATCTCTCCTCAATCCCTTCATGGGATGTTGTAGGACAGCATTTTTTTTTTTTATTTTTTTCTAATCTATAATTTTTCATTTTGGTTGGTCAACTCTATACACAATAAATGTCAGTAACAGCTTTCGTAGGATTGGAGTTATGTGATTAAACAAAGTTTTAATTGATATTTTGTGGGCAGTAATTTTTTTTTGTGTACTATTCAGAATTGATTTCGGTGCTCTAACGAAACTGATGCCACATGACCAGTTATGCCGGAGAAGCAAGTCACAATTTGTTGTGAAGTGCTTCGGGCGCGAACAACTTTTGTTGAGTTGGCTCGTCTTTTAAGTCCCGTACAAGCGATTGCTGTTTAGTTTGAGGACCACTCGAGACCTTTTGGAACGCCGTCATTGACCAATCGACATGATGTTTTTTTTTTTGAGCGATTGACAATTTTTTTACGGCAAAATGTTCATGCTATTTTGAAACTATGGGAGTGGAAATAATACCCAAGATTGTGTCTATCTCACGGTATGTCACATTACGATTTTGCAATGCCAATTCATGCACACCATCGCTGTTTTCTGGAATAACAATCGATCTTGAACGACCTGCACGAAGTTCGGCCTGAGGGGAACGTCAGACGCAATTAAATGCATTATACTAGTTTTCCACAGTACTGTAGGATCATCCGCATATAAATATTTGAGTTCATCAATGCACTCTTCTCTTTATAAACCTCGTCGAAAGTTGTTGAAAATAATCGCACAAAAATTTTCACAAAATCCAATTCCACTTTTTGACTGAGATGCATTTTCAAGTCATTGAAAACACCAGAAATATTGCCCCCAACACGTTCTGAGTGCCGTTAAACTAAAATCGGTAACACTTTGCCACGGTGTTGCCAGATGCACCTGGCAACGCTTAAAATTGCCAAGGCCAGAAGTATAAATGGCAATCCTCGTTTAAAAAGTATTCATTCTGCTGAATTAATAAATAATTTTTCACAATTCTGCTCTTTCACTTTTTTTAACATTAAATTCCTACAAAAAAAACTACATGGTCAAAAATGAGACTAAATTAACTGACAACAGTAAAGATTGCACATGGTGCAAGAGATCTTTTAAGAAAAATGTATGTGATTCTGTAGCTTGTACAAACAATGTCTGGAAAGGTTTTCCGAGATAACTGTATAACTTAAAGAAATCAGTGGAATCAGTGGACATTCAAAGTAAGAGTTGTTCAATATGAAAATTTTTCTGTTTTTTGATTTCAGTCAAGAAATCAGCGCTTTAATTTTCTTCTCTTTTCTTTTTCTGCAAAAAAATACATAACCAAAAATGAGTCTGAGGGTTTCATAATTCAAGCAATTGAATTTTTCAAATTTTAAGTATTTTAATTAACATTGAGTCGGACTGAGAAAAGTTGACTCCAACTCCTACTCCGACTCCTGGCTAATTTCATGAACTTCGACTCCTAAACTCCGACTCCACACAAGAACCGCGAACACTAACCATGGTAATTCAATATCACTGATAGATTACTATCGTTGATATGTGTGACTCACAGTGCCCTTCTGTTAGTCAGCTCCGATGTATGAGCAGCCATTACATGCTGCTTAAAACCCTTAAAACAAATATGAGTTCGGTTTCTATCCCTTCTTGTGAGTTTGACGCCAATTTTGTTGGAAGTACGAAGTTAGGTACGGCCATTATTTTTTGTCAGTGTCATATATCGTTTAAATTCAACAAATTTCTTCTTCAGAAATTTCTTTTCAACATGACTAATTTATCACATTTTATTTGTGTCCCAGATGAAAGATCAACTGATTAATCTCCATCTTTTGAGAAATGCCTAAGTAAATCGATCTGAAAAATATATTTCAAATACTTGGTGCTGAAATAATTGCTCATGTCTATGAAAGACCAGTGGGTTCAAAGTTTCAAATAAAGAGATTTTATGACGAATCGTTTAAAGAAGTGATAAGAACAATGTGACGTTTGAAGGTACATGGAATTAGACCGACTTCAAATCGGCAAAAAAGAAGGTGTTCCCATGCCCACCTTAGCAAGAATTGCAATGACAATAAAAATGTCCAAATAATTCATTATATTTTTGCATTACGATGTCTGAAGGCCCAATTCAATTGTATAGAACAGGTGTATATGTGGATGCATACAACCATATACATCCATATTTGCTATTGTTCGAATACGATAAGAAATTATCAAATTGTCAAATTGCTAGAACAACTTAAGCGATTTCAAACAATAACGAATGTGGAAGGTCAATAATAGATTTTTAATTCAAGTAATTACACAGCGATGGATGTAACGGTTAGTTAGTTAGTGTTCCGTAACACTGATTGGAAATCAGCATAACATTTATATTACTGATTGTTCGACAGCAAACAATTAATTATCTTCTGCTGTATACAAGACGTCACAATTCAAGTTATTAAATTTTTTAAAACCACATTGATGAAGATTTTTATTGCGACGCGATTCTTGTTCATGCCTCATTTATATGTATGTACTTATATATGTATAGAAGAGATACCTTATATGAAACAGATTGTGGAATTTAATGTTCAATGGGGGTCATATTCCCAGTCAGTAACAACAATGCTTCAAAAGTTAAGGCAAAATTGATGCGTTGGAAATTTTAGAATCAAGTTGCCACCATAAATTTTGGATGTACTGTGGTACCCCTCCAAACAGAAATAATCATTTTTATAAATCTATTAAAATACAAAATTTATTTAAAAAATATTAAAAAAATATTGTCACACAATTTGAGATATCGATTATTTATGAAGGATAACTGAAGGATAGCCTACAACCTAATTTCAGTAAGATCGGAAGTGTTTCTCGCGACTTATCTCATTGACAACCCGGACGACCACCAAGCTTTTGTATGGGAGGTACCAGAATGCGCGTGGCAACCTAGCCAAGTTTCTCCAGTAGGCCAATTACGTAGCTATGTATGTACAGACTATTAACCAATATTTGAGTTGAAGCTAATCACATCTACCAGAAAAAGGTTTTAAATGAAACATTGATTTCGTACTAAATGTGTCGATTTGTATGGGAGGTACCAGAAGGGGAGTGGCTGAAACTCCCATTTTCAAGCCTAACCTAAGTTTGGACAAATAATGGTCACTAAAATAATATCATTGTGGAAGGCAAAGATTTACGGGAGTTATCTGACCGAACAGCCAGTCGGCCGAACATCTTTTGTATTTATTTATTTGTCCAAGGTTAGCTACTAAAATGGGCGTGGCAAAACCACCTTTGTCTTAATTGGTCACTAGCGTTTATTGACATGAATCCCAATACCCAATTTCATTAAGATTGCAAGTATTTCACGCGACATATCGCATTGACAGCACGGATGACCACCAAGCTTTGCATGGGAGGTATCAGAATGGGCGTGGCGACTTCGCCCAATTTCTTCAATTAAGTAGATATTTACAGATTATTAGCCAATGTTTGAATTGAAGCTAATCACATCTTCCTGAAAAACGTTTTAGAAGAAACATGATTTCATACTAAAATGTCTAGGGGCGTGGCCAAAACGCCCATTTTCAACCTCAAACTAACCTTGGACAAATAAATAATAGACAAAATATCGCTGTGATCGATAACGATTTCCGGGAGTTATCGTGTTGACCAGCCAGCCAGTTGGACATTGCTCAATCGGCTTAAAAACTCCCAAAACAAATTTCGTCCAAAGATACTGAGGGTTTAATATGGCTCCTTCTATGCGTTACATTTTTTTCCATATTAAATGATATATACCCCCATCCTATGGATGAGGGCATAAATATCCGTCAAATGGCCTCTATGGTTCTGAGAACAGGTCATTACACTTTTCATGAAATTTTCCATGACTTTTCGCAGAGATGTGGCTGTATCTCAGCGATGACGCGTTGGATCCTGGATTTGAGCTCAGGAATTGTTTCTGGTTTATTCGCATAAACCCGAGATTTCACAAAACCCCAAAGAAAGAAATCACACAGCGTTAAATCGCATGATCTTGGTGGCCAGTTGGCATCAGAATTTCTTGAGGTAATTTATTCTGGAAATAGTTGCTGCAATAAATCGATTGTTACATGCGCGGTGTGGCAGGTTGCGCAGTCTTGCTCAAATCACATGTCGTCCAGATCCATGCCGCCCAGTTGAGGCCACAAGAACTCCGTTATCATGTTCCTGTAACGAACGACGTTCTCAGTCTCTGCAATTTCGGGGCCTCATTTTCAAACAAGTAAGGCCCAGTCACGCCGCCTGACTAAAATCCGCATCAGACAGTTGCTAGTTGTGGATGCATTTATTTCTCATGGATTGCATGAGGATTTTCTGAGCCCCAAAATCGACAATTTTGAGTATTCGCGAAGGCATTCAGATGGAAATGCGCTTCAACGGAGAAGAGGACTTTTTTCGAAAAATGTACATTGACTTCACTTCACCATTACCCATTGAACAAATTGGCGGCGCTTTCCATGGTCTGCTGGTTTGAGCTCGTGAGTAAGCTGAATTTTGTACGCCTGAAGGTGGAGGTCTTTTGTCAAAATTCGCTGCGTAGTGCTTCGTGGAATTTCAAGTTGTTGAGAACGATGCCGAATTGATGTTTTCGGGTTTTCAGCGAGAGTCTCGTTTACAGCAGCAATGTTTTCGAGAGACCGACTGGTACTTTGACTCACAAGAGTCTTATTTTCCATAACCTTCCCAGTTTCCCCAAATTTCTTGGCCACTCTTCGAATGGTTGACACATTAGGTTCACTTTCACGACTGAAAATTCTTCGAAGTTTGCGAGCGGTTTCAGCATAAATTTAAAAATTTTCACAATTATAACGCGCTGTTCTTTCGTGAAGCGTTCCATTTTTAATAATCGGAATAATCATAGCTGACAGCTGCCAAATTTCAGAGTTGCCACTTGCACAAAAAAATGCCACTAAATTTAAAAAGTGTAATATTACTCAGAACATGTGTACCAGAATTTTCAAAATTTTTGCGAAATTCGAACGCCTATGTCTCTGTAAAGAAAATGTTCCACGCACACGCAATTAAAAAAACGTCTATTGCTCGGCGGCCGCAACAATACTCTGATTGATTTGTATTAATTTATTAGTCGCAGCCGTTCCTGTAGTTCTCCCAAATAAACTCATATATCGCAGATGTGTATCATGCTGTTGCAAACGAGTTCTCGTTTGCATCAAACGCGTACCAAATTACATTTGTCGCAAATTTTAAAAACGTTTGCGATAACTGAAATTAGCCATTTTTCTAATGAGAGCTCAGATTGCAAAGAACTTAAATTTCTCTCATTCTGTCGACTGTGTACATACTATAGTCTTATCCACTCGTTTGGCATAAACACTCAGGCATACACTTAATAGTGATCACACACTCCAATGCTTCTACCTTATCAATATATCTTGGATGGATTATCAATATATCTTGGATGGATAATTGACGCTTTGTAGTTGCTGCTCTTTTAGTTGTTATTTGAATGCAAGGCGAGACAGACGTGTAAGTAGACAGTGAAAAAATATACAAATATGCCAACTTTTTTTAAAACGAACTTTTTGGGTAAAACCAAAATCATAAAAGTTGGAAATTTAAACAATAAAGAGCTTATGAAAGTAAATAAAAGTTTTAATTACAACTCGGTTGCTGTAACCGAAAGAACAGTTGGTGGAACCGTTTTTCGTTTCTTGCAAACGTTTTCTCAGCTCTCATTTTCCGTAACTCGTTTACTGCAAACGTTTTTCAGCTCTCGAAAGGGTTTTTATTTTGGAGTAACTAGAACACGGTTACTGTAACCGAAACAACCGTTGGCGGAAGCGTTTTTCGTTTCTCGCAAACGTTTTTTCAGCTTATATTTTTCATAACTCGTTGGCTGCAAACATTTTACGATTCTCCCAAACAAAATGACATGTATGGATTAACAGAAGTTCGTTTCTCCCAACTACAGTCCCCAAACGAACTTCAGTAATTTGAGATTTCGTTTGGGTCGAACTAGTTTCTCTTTGCATGCAGGTATAGGGCAGTTTTAAAAAAAGACTGAGGCTTTTGCCAAAAACAAACTGTCCGATTTGTTATGTAATGATTCGAAAGTCTTTCCCAAATCCCGAAGCAAATATTGATAATAAAATGAAACACAACAATTTCATGGACAACATTTAATTGATAATCTTATTATAAAAGATATTTTATTTTTGTGAAATTTGGATATTTTACAATTCTGGGCAGTTTTACCTTAAATAACTAAATAATTTATAATCATATACAATATTTATGTCTTGTCTATTTTTAGTTCTTCCATATGCAATACATGTTATATACACAAGTATATAAACTAATTATAGAAACTGAAGCGAGAGAATACATGCATATACATACATACAAATTCATATTTTGTACAATTCATAGTTTTTATTGCGCAGATATTAAAATATTTTAAAAAAATTCTTAGAAAAAAACTCGAAATGTCGACATATACAATATAAAATTAAAATACAAACATAACTAGGTTATACTTCCATCACAGATACATCTCACATTTACACTATCGTACAACATTTGTCATAAGAAAAACTTAACAACTTAAAGCTTTTTACTATTCTAGATATCTACATACAAAGATCGTAGATTGGATTAATTTAGTTTAATTAAAGATCTTAGAGTAAAGACTAATTTGAGTTACAATTCCTAAGGGAGTTTCTACCTCATAGAGTTTACCAGTTCACGTAACGTGCTGCTTTTGAGACAAAATTCAGTACATGTTTATGCAGCTGTAGGTGAAATATGTGGCTCCATTTAAAAATTGGCCGCTTTTTCCATTAAATACCAAGGCAAGAACACACTAACAGCCACGGCCGCCACACAGGTGGCACACATTGCCACGGTGGTCGAGATGTTTCCCATTGTCAGGCCACTTTCGTGATGTTCGAAATCTTCATGTGGATGCTTTTCAAATTCTAAAACTTCGACATCAAATCGAAAACGTATGCGGGCACTGGGAGACTCTTTGCGCCACACCAGGTGTCCGGAGGATTCACGCCGTTCCAAACTCCATTTGGGATCATGTATACCACCGGCCATATCCATTGATTTCAAGTGATGACAAAATCTGTGAATGAGAAATGTGCAATGTTATGAAAAAAGAAGCGTCTAAGTGATTTTTAAAGCTGCAAATAAATATATACAGATATTTGTGCTGCTAATTGGCAAACTATCGCAGTGCTTAGCTTTGCAGTGAAGAAACTTATGTTGCTTTAGTAGTAATTTTGAACTTCTTGTCATTCCCAATAGTCTAATGACAACCTTTTTAAAGTTGTGTGTCTGCCTAACTATTATTTACAATAGAGTATTTAACAATTTGTTTTCAAAAGCATTTACCTAAGTTGACATTAGTAGTTTAAAACACGTACGTATTTTTAATACTTTTTCATTAAAATTCATGGACACACAGCCTCTACTACTCGCATTATTACACTTATTCAACTTGCCAGTTTTGAAACGGCGCACAGTAGTTCAGAATCGATTTCCGTCGGTAAAAATGCAACACCTTTTAATTGAGCAAACATTTTTAGTTTCTGTAAACACCGATTGTAGTCAAGGATTCAATGATTATTGCGATATAAAAACATTGAAAACCGGAAAGTGGGGTATATTTCAGAAAAATTTTCAAAGTTGGCTACCTTTTGTTTCTTTCGTATTCCCAGGAAATAAAAACTTTTGCTTTTTTTTCGTTTTAAGTTTTTTTTTATCATATTTTGAGACAATTGTTCATAATGCCCATAAACAATTAAAAAATGTTTCGTATTACAGATATTCGCTATTTTCGAATTTTGGAAATCGAAAATATTTGATCCCTTTTTTCTAATTTCTTCAACTGTATCTCATCCGATTTTACCGATTTTTTACAGAACTTAAAAATGTTTACAAGATCAAAACATATTGTATTTTGGGCGATGAAAATCGATTCTCAACCAGTGTGCGGCGCATGTGACTTAAGGTAGAAGCACAATTTGGACGAACGACGAATTTAACGTTGCGAATGTTCGTCGTCGAAAATGAGAATGCACACAATCAGTGCGTCGACCGAAATGCGTCGTGCGTAACGAGCTGTGCGAACGACGAATAAATTGGTGCAAGGTGACCGTTTTTCTTTTTGTTATTTAAGTGTTTTTGTAAAAAAAAAAGTATTTTTAATTTAAGAATGGTTTTCTTTTTTATTTATAACATTCAACTATTTATTTGTGTATACAAATTGCAAATAACTTCAAATGACGTTTATTGACGATAATTTTTGTTCGTCGTTATTGTGTTTCATACGACGAATTTACGCATCGAATTTTTACCGACAAATTCGTCATGCTATGCGAAATTCGTCGTTCGTCTCAATTGTGTTTCTACCTTTAAGGTGTGCAAGTTTTTGAAAAACATTTTGGAAAACATATGCGGACTCAACGGATTTACACTAATTCGGGTCCTACGAATCGAACTGCATAATTAGTTTGGCATCATTAGTTAGGTTGGTTTCGTACAGAATTTTTTTTAATTTCTTACTCAGAGGCTGCGATTTATAGCTAATTTTTTGAGACAAGTTTATACATATATATGTCACCATTGTTAAACCATCATTATGGGACAAAAAACTAATGATGCAGTTCGATTCGTAGGGCCCGAATTAGTGTAAATGGGTCGAGTCCACTTCTGATTTTTTTCGACTTGTACAGTGTAGTTAGTTATATGTCAAAATTTTCAATTGATGGGAACTAGAGTTGTGTGGTTCACGAACGAACTAGTTCAATTGAACCATTCATTCTTATGAACTAGGTGCCACTGTTGCGTCCTTTTGTTGCAATAGTTCAATTGTGTCAGCAGTTTTTTACATTTCAGTGGTGCAGTTCTCTGCGCTATTTTCAAGTTCATGCTCTCTGTCTCACTTAATTTGCACAAAGATGCCTAATGTTATAATCTTTGTGGAATGGATATGTAACCGGCTTCTACACACTAAACCGGAAATGGTATAACCCAATCGTTAAGCCGATCTTCAGTAGGATGATTTAGTATAAACAAATATCACAGTATCCAAAACTTAGGAATCTTCAAAAATCAGACCATTTTCGAGATTATTCGCTTCGATTGAACTAAAACTACAAGTTCAACTGAAATGAGCACTTTAGTTCACAGCTCATTTGAACTGTTAAGCTGAAATGATACAATGAACGAACTAGTTCATTCTATTGAGCTGAACTAAAAATAGCGCTCACTTGAATGAACTAAAATTCCCAACTCTAATGAGTAGGAATGAACGATGAATGAGGAGAACGATTTACAAAACACATTTTAACAGATCTGTTGGATTTATCTTATTTTTTCATTTCCTAAAAAAATAATGAGTGATCAGGGTTGCATTTGGAATGAAACGAACAAAAACAACGAAAATTAAAACTTTTATTTCGTCGCTTTTCTCAAATGTTAAATCTTTGTTCTCAATATTCTTTGTTCTCTATTCTGTTCTTATTTTATAATTGTATAAATCGGAAGCAGACTGATCGTACGATATCTTTCAAATGGAAGAGAGTTTCATGCCATTGATCAGATGACACACACGCGGACTTGAAGTGATGGTGCCTGGGTTCAACTCTACTTCAGTATTAAAACAAATTTCTTTTTAAAATGGTGTGAAATACTTATATTATTCAAGACAAATTCCAACCAAAATAAATTCTATTCAATGAAATATAACTCGTTTGCGTTAAAAGAAAAGGTCGTGTGCCGTAAATATTTTTCTATTCTAGTTAAATTTTTTTTAGGTTGGAGTTAATATAACTGATTTGTTCTAAACGAAGGAACTGTTAATAGAACAGTTTTTCGTTTCCCGTAAACATTATCTGGTTTAACAAAAACCATTTTTTTCAGTGTGGCCGTCGTTGGTGCAATGGTAGTGTGCGCGACTCTTGTTGACTACGTGGGTTCGTTTCAATGCTCAGACCACCTAGCATTTCTTTCGACAGCGGTCTCCTCGCTTAGTGACGGCGACACTATCGAGTATTTAGCCATGAAAAAGCTTCTCAAAAATACCGTTCGGAATCGGTGTAAAACTGTAGGTTCAAATCAGTGACTGTTAGACTACAGCGCGCACATCTCACTGGTTGTGAGAAGCTCTTCCCAATCCCTTCCCAAAATAATCCCAGTAGAAGCCAATTTTTTTTCCTTCTCCATAATTTGGTATTCAAGCACGAGGCTTTAATTGTACTTATATATATAATTGTATAAGTATATACAAAATTATCCCTGCTAATTTTATTTATTTATTTAATCAATATGTCTTCCTTCTTTGAAAGACATCATCATGAATTTTTTTGTAGGAGAATGAGGAAAGACGGTGTAGCGCTGTATTATGTTCGACATAAACTATCATACGTACTCGCTGCAAAATCTATCTTTTTGTTGTTTTTGGATACAAATATATATATATATTAGGGCGGGTTAATTTTTTTTGATGAAGCGTATAGCAAAAACGTAATCTATAGGTGATTTTGAGAAATTTTGCTCAAGAGACCATAGCTCTAAGTCGGATTTGGAGCCCCCCAAAATTTCAAAATAGATATTTTTCCATATATACATAGAATAATTTAATTAAAATCGTCATAAAATCGGATAGAATTATAATAGATTTCTTATTGTATTGAAAGGTATTTTTATCACCTTTCAGAATCTGTATTAATACTAATATTTTTTTTTTTTATTTTTAGTTGAGATATTAGGAATTTTTTTTGTCGAAAAATAGCCTAAAATTAACTTTTAACTAATAAATTCTGAATTTTCTTTTTCATATAATGAAAGTTCAGATAATTTCCAACAACTTTTATTACGATAAATTTTTTTGTTTTCGAACTCCTTTTGTAGGAAAATCGATCTGAAAAAATCAACATTTTCAAGGTTTCAACAAAAAAACACTATTAACACTAATATCTATTTTGACAATTTGGGGGGCTCCAAGTCCGACTTAGAGCTATGGTCTCTTGAGAAAAATTTCTCAGAATTACCTATAGATTAGGTTTTTGCTATACGCTTCATCAAAAAAAATCGTTCCATACAATTTGACCCGCCATAATATATATACATATATACTTGTGTCCAAACACATTGTGTTTGCCACCCAATATTACATGTTGGAGACGCAATGACTAATATGTTAATATATATGTTTTTGTGACCAAAATGTTGAAAACTAAAACGTGAAAGACAAAAAAAGAAACAACAAAGCAGCAGCTCCGCAATTCATGAAAAAAAATTCTTGCACGTAATGATATGTATGTTCCAAACATATACATGGATCCTACATAATGTTACAGGAGCCGCTTTTTGTCAGTGTCTAATAGAGAATACACTCGCCGGAAGCTTTAACCATATACTGTCCCGTGTACTGAAGAACGAATTCTCTCTGTAATGTATATTTCGATCTAGTGCGCGAATGACAACAATTGGGTGTGATTTTCTGGACAATCGCCTGTACGGTTAAAGTTTTTATATCTCGGAGGAACACTGCCAATGGAAATATGGATGGGCAAGTAATGTACAGCTTATATTTCGACTATATTCCAAGGCGATAACAGTGTAGGCTATCCTGCTGTCATCTATTTATTACCATCAACTTTTGTATACAGTCAAGAAGCTGCAAGATGGACTTAGGACCCACAGTTCAAATGAGAGATTTAAATTCCATCTTCTTACGAATTTATATGATTAGATGTTGCGAAGGCCAGACTATGTGAAGAATCTCTTACGCTTCTTTCTACACACTAGGGCTTCTTTCGACACGTTAGATATGTATTTATTCCAGCGGATAACACACTGTACTTGCAGGCCCATAATATCAATAGCTTCCGATTCTTCAATGTCTACAACACCCATAAAACTTGATGATAGAGACGAGCCAATTGTGCGCTTGTATAAAATTCCGTAACATTGGATTACATTCGGCTCGATTCGCTTGATCCCTCTCTGTAACCAAATGTATTTTCTACAATATTTAAACCCCCAAACTGGTTAATCTGCGTAGCTATCTAAACACTGGTTTGAAAATGGAGCTACGAATGGATAAAAGTTGACAACCCCTACTGAAACATTTTCGTGAAACAGTTGAATGCCCAAAAGTCTCGCTTCAAGGAAGATTTTTGACATTTCTCGAAATACGAAATACGGATGAAAAGGACACGTAAGGAATTGAGAATGAGGATTCAAATGTCCCACGAAAAAAGGTCTCATTCAATTATACTGCAGAAGTTATATCTCGAATATGTGATACGGTATTGACAAACATAATTTATTGGGCATTCTCCAATTACTATTTCGTCTCAAAATAAAAATACTATCAGAACATACAGAATGATGAGACTTAAGAGGCTTAATAGGGAGATTATACTATATAAGGCTTTCATGGTGAAAGAAATCATACACCCCCCAAAAATTTGTTGCACTGTGTAATTGGCCCGAGTGAAATAGTAATCGGTGGCAATTTTACTTATTTATTTCCTGATGTTTGCGTAAATTTATTCAGTTAATTACTCGAGTAATTGACTCAATTAAAAAGTAATTGGATCGAATTTTTGTGTTTACACAAAGTCGTATTGATATTTTTTGGGCAATAATTTTTTCTTGGTAGTAGTTGATTGTTTTCTGGCAAAGAAGTGTTGTTTGCAAAGATTTCAACCAACAGATTAGCTTTTTCTCGAGAGTCAGTAAATAAAGGGTGCTTTTTTTTTGCTTAGATAGAACTTACGAAAGGTTTAACTGTCAAACGAACTGTCATACTGCGCTCACTTTTTAACATTTACGATCAGCACACTCTTGCAAAACATAATGAATAGACTCAAGCTTGAGCAACGCTACCAAATTATCCAAATTTACTTTGAAAATCAGTCATCGATTCACGCAACTTCTAGAGGTCTTCTTGATTTTTTGGCACACAGAATCGTCCAATAATCGCAAACCATCCGTCAAACTGTGGATAGATTTCATATCACGCAATAACATCAACCCGTCGAAGGAATGTGCGTACACGCTGAAAAAAAAACGGACCCTGTAACATATTCTCCCAAATATTTTCTGGAGGAACCAGGTATATGTTTCGAACACATTCCAAACATTCATATATTTGCAATTCCTAAACTCCCTTATATATAAATGCAACCATTAACATGTTAACTTGCAAAGATACATACTTTTACGGGGAACCATTCGTGTGTTTCCCCCCAAACGAACGATGGACGACTTAATGCATGCAACTAAATCGCAGCAGATCAGGCAACATAAACACTCAATTCATTTGAATGTGCATTCAAGAATATGTATGGATCACTGACTGAACGAATAATGCAAAAATACAGTACACTGGAACAACATTAACCGTCCACTACGTGGAAAATATTGCGCAAACATCTTAGACTATATATCTACGTAAGATTCAGTTGGTGCAGGAATTAAAGCCACGAGACCGTCATATGCGTCTTTTTTCGCCGAATTTGCTCTACAGCATTTGGAAACTGACCCGATGTTTTATCGCATAATTGTTTGGCTTAGCGGGTTGGCTTAGGGTCAATACACAACAATCACTACAGACTCCATTATACGGCTTTTACACCGACCATGAGTAACGCATTTCGAAGGTTAACTCCGTTAACCCATTCCAACCCAGAAGATTACTTATACAATTTTAATCTGAAAACTAAGAAGTTTAATTTTTAACCTCATTTTAAACTGGTGTACATTTTGATGCAACACTGTGAGTTACTAAAAAAAATGCAACCTTAATAAAAACATACATAAATAATCAGCAGTTTGACAAACGGAAGCCGGTCGAAAATTTTCCGACGCGTCGCCGCTACCAAACATTTTTTGAACCTCACGCCGCCGCCGTTATAAATGGCTCTTATTGATTTAAAATGTGAGTCGATTTTATCGACGGTCTCGATTTGACCGACTGATCCAATTTTAGAGGTTCAGTTACATCCCAAATTTGTGCCGCCATCTTTAATCATTTAATCACGGAGTTGCCACCTGAAATGCCAATTTAAGCTCAAATAGGGCGGTATAAATGGCAAATGTTATAGAACAAAGTTATCGCTATCGTTTGCTGTGGTGTACACGCCGGTGGCATCATGAGACCTACAGGTTTACACCGGTCCCGAACGGTATTTTGAGAAGCTTTTTCATGGCTAAACACTCGATAGTGTCGCCGTCTCTATGTGAGGTGACCGCCAAAAGAAATTTAATGTGGTCAGAGCAGGGACCGAACCCAGAATCTCATGTACAAGAGGCGCACACACTAACCATTGCACCACCGACGGCCACATCATTATCAGCAGAAAATTGAAACTATGAATGTCCTTGTTAGAAACTATGAATGTCCTTGATCCGGGCGATCGACCCGCAGCCATCGATTTAATGAAATTAAAATTTGGTAATAAGTTGAATTCCATAAATGCACCTGCCAACATACATTTCGGTGCCAGTATGTAATTAGCTATAAAAGGCTAGGAAATGCACTCAATAAAACCGTCCGAAACCAGAGTAAAACTGTAGGTCGCAATCAGCGACTGTAAATCTAAAAACATCATGGCTTGTGAGAAGCTCTTCCCTCCCCTTCAAGGGATGTAATGGGAATATATTTAGTTATTTATAGAGGAAGAAGAGGTACCCCTTGCTCCTTCAGCAAATGACCTAAAGCTCTGTCTTCCCATGGGAGATGGAAGAAAGAACTTTAGCACGAAGGCACGTTTCCTACAGAAACTCTTCGTGTCTTAGGGTAGTATTCTAAAAGTCCCGAAAGTTATCGTAAACGCAAAAGACAACGTGAACGCCAAAGTAAAAAAAATTTAGTTTATACATCACTCCGCGCTTGCGTTCGCTTACGAAAGCTGTCACTGACATTAGTGGTTTACAGAGTTGCCCAACCAAAATTAAAAAAATATAGATTAGAAAAAGTTATCTTGCGTGAACAGTACCCAATGAAAAAGATTACAAAAGTTAGCTATATTTCAATAGATGAACAGATTTTAAGAATACTGTGGTTTACAATACTGCAAATACCAACAATATTTTAGGAAATGCACATAAAGTGTGGAAAAACCCTAGATTGTTTGAATGGCAATGCCGAATAAATTTTCCAATCTATATAAAATAGTTGTCTTTGCAAAAACCATGTGACATTCTCCGCATTTAAAATGTATTGGCACTTTTATTTAAGAATGCCTTAAACTCAATTGATGTCTATAATGTTTTTTAAATATAATTATAAAATTTTGCAACCCATTATTTATTATAACTTCGACGTATCGTCGCTACGCCAACGAAACAGTTATGTGTTTTTTATTAACTTTTAAGGAAACCAAAAAAACTAAAAATTTCTTGGAACATTTGTTCTACAACTCTCTCTTTGCCAGTGCCATAAACAAAATAACAGAAATAACAGAAAGAGCTGCGTGAGCTTATGTATAAATGCAAATGATTTTCAATTGAGCAATAAAAATTTTTTCAAAAAATTAGACATACTCCTTTTCGTTGGCGTAACAACGATATTTCTTTCAAATTGTAAATTTCTTCAACTAACACCAGGAATTATGGCGTGTTGAATTTGGCAGCTGAAGTGATCGAAAACGTTACGCTGCGTTTTACAAACTACCCATTAAATAACGTAACTCAACGCAGGTACTCACAGAACAGCTGTAACGTTTGATAAACTAGAAAAACGGCAAAAATAACGCGAAGTGACTAATTCACGACTTGTAGAATAACACCCCTAATAATATCGCACATTTTGATCTTGCCCACGTGCGTACAGCATCCGTAGCAGGACTTTTTATTTAAATTACAATTTATGAATATTTCTTCTTTGAATCTGGCAGCAGCTCTGTATGCCTGATTAAACCAAGGATTATCAGAAGATTTCATCGAAATTGTTTTGGAGGGAATGAATAAATGCAATCAATTCGTTTTATTGAAATTAAGGGAAAATCGAGTGAAATCCTACATCTTCATTTAAAGTTCAAAAAGCCCACATTGAAATTTAGCAGCATTGATAAAAATTCCTAAAATTCCTAAATTTAGGAATTTCAATTGTTATTAGGAACTCAAATTTAAATTCAGAAAAAATAAACCAAGATGTATATATTTAAGATGCAAGCATTAGAATAGCTGATTCAATTTTTTTTCATATCGTTGTGGTCGGAAACTGTCACATTGTTCGTTTTTGAAATTTTTTATTCCGTTTTAATTTTGGTACACATTGCGTTAAATTTGACAGCTTCGGCCTCCCAAACAAAAACAAAATGGTTGTTGTTGTTGCTTTCAATTACCACATCACCTTCTGCTATCACCTGTTATAAATCCATATTGAGATAAGCTTTTTTTCTGGAGCTTTTCTAATTTTTCCAACTGTTTACAATTGCTGTGGGGTTTTTAAAAATAAAACATCTTCCGTCGTAGTTTTAATTTTTAGATCTTTTTCTTAAACACTTAAAACATATTTAATTTAATTTTTTTTTTAGCAAAATAGCAAATGTTTGTCCTTCTTAAACCGATTATTTGTGTTCTTTATTCCAGTTATAAATACTCAAACGTTATCACACTTTATCGCATTTTATTTATATTTGCTGATTTTAATTAAAAGTGTTAACCACAAAGCATTTTTTTTATGCAACACCCTGTGCCCGGCACTCATATTATTTATTCATTTGATTTTCAAAATATACTATGTAGAGGCATAATTCTTAATTAATCTCCATACTCATTTTAGACCGGATATACTAAACCAAAACCGGATTTGTCTCTGGTGTACGTGCGCATTTAGTATGAAGGATGTTGTTTCCAAAGTAAAATCTAAAAAAAAACACAAGTTCTCAAGTTGTTCTGAAGTCGTTCACAATTTCAAAGATTGAATTTACTAACTACTGCTTAGTGCTGCTGCTGACTGTAGTTTTAAATTACAATTAATTTCAATTAAATTTTTGTTGTTAACCCAATCGAAAATGTTGCCGTAATTGTCGAATTAAACCAAATTCAACTGTTTTTTGTGTCGCGTGATCTGAGTTAGAAATCAATAGTTCCGTAATTTTTAATCACGTAAGTCACAAGCAATTAGCCCTTAAGTGAGGTGAAAGTGGCGTGACAGCCGGTAATGATGTTCTTACGTTTTTAAAAGACCCAAATGGTTAAACTCACGCCGTTTTAGTTTTTGTTTACAAATATCAAAGAATTGTTTAAAAAAACTTACGATACTTGTACCCAACACAATAGACTGGCTGGCTGGCTGTTCGACACGTAATAAAAGTCAGAATCAATTTTAAACTGACTAAAATTATTTTCGTGTTTGTGTCGTCGAATTAGCATGAACTTGAGTGGCTTGAAATGAAAAACAAACATACAAAACCTGAAAGACCGCAAAGGTTAGTACAACTGCCTCCACTTGATTCTATACCAAGTACGGGCATAAATAACAGTGGCGCAGTTTGTAGGCAGTTGGTTGGTTGAATTGTTGTTTTCAATTCAGAACCTACAAACTGCTGTATTTTTATTTACAAGCGGTTGTAAAAGGTGTAAAATTTTGGCACGTTGGTTCTTATAAAATGTTTAGATTTATGCCCTTTTCAATTTTTACAGAATGTTTTAAATGTGTTTAAATATTTGCCATCATACTATAACGGGTGGTCCAAAGTCAGGTATCTTTTTGAATCATATGTTATTTCTTCTGTTTGAAATAATATGTTATGATATTTTTTCTGTTCGAAATATTGCCTATCAGTTAGTATCATACCTCCGCGGACCAAAATGTGTCTCTTCACGATGAAAAATCTGTCGTTTTTTGTTGTTTGGGTGAAAATATAACATGTGTTTGGAACTTGTCGCAAATATAATATACTTGTGTCCAAACGCATTGTGTTTGCTATTCAATATTACATGTTTGAGACACAATGATTACTATGTTATAACATATGTCATTACGACCCAAATATATCTGTGTTTGTGATACAAATACAGCTGTGTTTATTGTACTGTTTATGCTGTCTAAAGAGCATGAAAATATAAGAGGCGAGAGAGTCTATCTCCTAAGTGTGTGTGTGTGTCTGTGTGGCTGTGTTTTTGCATTATTCTCTCAGCCAGTGATTCCTAAACATTCCGGAATGTGATTCCTAAACATTCCAGATGAAATCAATGTTTCTTATTTTGGCTGATGTATTGCGTTGTAGTTTCATGTATTCAGTCGTCAATGGTTCATCGGGCAGAGGATATCAAAAGCGTTTGATCAGGAAAATATAAATAATAGGCTCGAACGGTTAAATGGTTTGTGATGTTGCTTTGGTTGTTGTGTATGTGTGTCGTACATATGAATGTGTGCTACCAAAAACAGCGATTTTAATGAAAGATACTGGGAAGGGCGACAACTTAAAGAAAGCCCTTTGTCTGACCAAGCCATTACTGAGAAAATCGGACAAACACAAGTAATTAATACACGCTTGGCTTGCATGAACTAGATTTGTACATATGTAAGTATATTATTTATAACCAACGCATAGTGATAACCAACGCATAGTTGAAACCTTCTGAAAACAAAAACGGGAGAGACAACAAAGAAACGAGAAGAAAAAAACCAGCAGATTTTCATTCCATGAAAAAAATATATTGCATTCAATGCAAGTAAATGTACAAAGGCCTGTTTTAAATCTTATGATTATTTGTATACATTTTTTATAAATGTGGATTTATATTAACAAAATTAATTATAATAAATAACACATATATATTGAAATCAAAGAATAATTCTTTTCTAAATATTATTATGTTTGGGAGGAAATACGCATATGTTTCCACATAAGTATATGGAGGTTTTCGGGGAAACACGCGAATGCTTTCACGTAAGTATATGGATGTTTGGGATGAACAATGCATATGAGTCCACGTAAAAACATACATGTTTGAAATACTGTTTGCATTTAAATACAAGTGAGTTTGGGACTTGCAAATATATAAATGTTTGAATTTTGTTCCAAACATATACGTGGTTCCTGCAGAATATGTTTGGGAGAATATGTTACAGAGGCAGTTTCTTCCGCGTCTTTACACTTAAACGACCTTGCGAAATATTGCATACTTATTTCCACAGTGAGTGAGGGCTGTGTTACCCAAGCCAGAGGGTTTCGATGGCACAGCTGATCGAAAAGGCGCTAGGGATATGATGTAGAATGAGAGACCAAAGAAGACATACAGATTATAGACCATGCAGCAAACTAAGTTTAAAAGTGTTTGCTTGATACTAATGACAGACAAATTATGTTTTATGCTGTTCGCATCTAACAAAAATACGCATTCCCTTTTATTTCTGTCCGTATTATGCCAACCAAAGAGGACATTACCAAAGCAACTCGAACTCGATGAAATGGCGCTACTACCTCGTCGTCACGAAGAGAGGCATAGAAGCTCTTTTCTATTGCTCTGTGCTCAAACTGCGCCTTTGTTGAAAATAAGATTTGGCCGAAATGAATGAAGCACCCACCGGGCTGTACACCAGATTGTGTAAAAAGTTTGTGAGACTGGATAATAGTGGACAACTTACATGGTCCCCATCGTCGTACGGTGTGTACCGAAGATAATGTGCCTGTTATGGACGAAAGTGTGCAACTCAATCCAATATCGACTCGTTATCAATCTCGAAAATTCGGCATTTCACGCACCAGCAAGATCTCGGATTATTTGCTTACGAACGACCTACCATCCTTCACTACGGTTTCTCAGTTTGGGCTTTACAGAATCTCCAATTGAACATCAAATTTTTCCGAAAAATCATATTTTCTGACAAGGCGCATTTTTATGTCGGCGACAAACAAAATTACCGCATCTGGAGATTGCAAAACCCGCACGTCACTGTCGAGAATCCAATGCATCCACAAAGAGTGACAGTTTGGCGTGAATTTTGGAGCTGTGGCATCATTGTACCATTTTTTTCGAAAATGCTGTTGGAAACACCTTTCCTATCAACAGACGAGTGCTACAGAGCCATGATTACAAACTTTTTAATTTTTGTATCAACGTTCTAGAAAATTGTATCGGTTAGAGGAAAGTCTATTGAATTGATCGGTATCCATAAAATGTTCGTATCAAGTCAAATTTTTGAAAAAAAATTCTCAGATTTTACAACACTTTTTTGAAAAAAAAAAACGATTTTTTTTCACATTTTTCAGCATAACTTTAAGAGACTCCAAATTTTCCACTTAAAATATTACGCCAAATTGTAGCCATGGTAAAGTTGAACAACTTTTGAGAACATATTAATACAATCTGAACGGGTCTAGTCACCCTGAATAGCTCATCAAGCCCACTTTGTAATTTGTATGTATAAGTAAGTATATGTAATCATTAGTCGAGAACTACGAGTACGATTTTATCCAAATAAATTTTAAAAAATGTAGAATTGTAATACCTTTACTCTATTCCCACACTATTTCTCAATGTAATCAACAGTTTCGCAGTTATCTAAATAATAATGGTGAAAATAATATTTTTTTGAATAAAAAATTAAAATTTTTTATTATTAAAAAACCAAGAACGTAAGAAACCTTAAAAAGTGTAAACTTTTATTAATTTATCCTAAAATCACGTGACCTATGAACAAAATGAGACATGAATCTTGCAAATCGATGGACGCATTTAGCTCTTATTCACAATCTAGTGAAGGATCTCATTTTGTCCAGAACTGTGATTTTTTTTGTTTGGGTTGCATATGATGGGTATCAATTCATGACAAAATGTGTCCATCGAGAAATGTGTCCATCGATAGAACCACAAACCAACAACAAAGTAATGGAAAATTGGATTGACAGGATGAGCTACTGCGAAGCCAGCCACGGCAGCCATATGAATGAAATCGTGCTCCATAAATAATGGGGATATTTGTTATTTCTAATAAATCCATATGCTAAAGAAAGAAATACTAAAAGCAATTAACTTCAATTCATTTTATTTAATTTTTAAAATGATACTTGTATTTGAATCACTTGTTTAAGTACTTTTTAGAACAATTTGTGTATTTTGATAAATTTTGGAACATTTTTTGTACATTTCAGTACATTTAGAGTATTGTTTAGTACACAATGTATAATTCTTAGTGCGTTACGTGCTCCTATTACTACACTACGTTTACTATTTTGCACACTAGGTGTACTTTTTTGTACACTATGTCTACTTTCTTGCACTATGTACTATGTTTTTGTTTGATACTAGGTGCACTTTGTTGTACACTATGTGCCCTTTCTTGTACATTTGTGTACTTTTTGTGTAACTGTTAATAATTTTGGTGCGCGCTTTAGTATATCTTGTGTAGTAATGAGTTGACTAAATGTGCCTTTAAATAAACTCTGTGTACTTTTTTCTACACTTGTTGGTCTTTTTAGTACACGTTGTGTACGTTTTACTGCACTTTTACGTTTTTAGTACACCTTTTGACAATTTTGAAGAAACGTTGAGATGATACAGGATACATTACATTGATAACATAAAAATGTGAACAATGTCTTTTACAAAACTTATTTCACCACCCACGTAATAGGCTCGTCCACAAGTGGCATAGGCCATTACAAAACAAAATAGTATGCCACAATCAAGAGGGATCAAAAGTTCAAATTGAAATAGTTATTGTTATTATTATTATTTTTTACATTTTGTCATTCTCAGTCGAATACACACTTTCGTCAAAACAAAGTTCAATATATGACCCTGCTCTTTTCCGATTACATGAAATGACTCAGGGTTAGGTACAACATTTACAAATGTTGAAAAATATTCCACAACATTTGTTTGTTATTCGAATTTTAATGCCACGAGACGACGTCATAAACAAACCAGTTAAAATCGTTAAAGCTTAATGACCAGAGAATCCGAAATTAAAAAAAAATAAATTCACAATAAATTCAAACCCTTTTCATTAACACTGGGCAACATGATTTTTCAGTCACAACTGTTACTTTGGTTTTTAAATGGTTGGATTTTTTGAAGAAAAATTTTTTTGTTTTAAATTTTTTTTTTCGGCCCAAGAATTGTATGACAAATATTAGTTTAAAAAAATCGTAAGAAGTTCTTAATGAAACCACCCACGTACTGCAGTACGAGTAGTTCTTATCATTGACAAACACTTGAGTTTTTGCATGTGTACTCAATTTATTATACAATATCAGTAATTGTTGTAGTTATTTATTTGCCAGCTTCGTTTGGCCTGTATGAAAGATAATGCAATAACATGGGTGTCAATTTTTATCAGATCTTTATACTAGTTACTGGGTATCATGTACTACTATTGTTATCTTCAGTGAAATGAACGTTTTACACTAGGTTGGTTCATGCACTATTGCTTAAGATTTAAAAAAAAACGCTTTATTTGAGCATTTGGATGAAACTCCAAAACGTGTTCAAACAGCAAATAGTGCACCTACTCTATGTGTAAACTCTACATGTAAACTCTATATTTCGAGTGGCCAAAAACAGTGTTGCTCCTTAGATTACGGAGTTTTTGCTCTTGTATATTATGCCTTGAAGCTAAGAGAACAAAATTCTCATAGAATCGCGTTTTAACGGGGTCAACATAATTAAATGCAGTTGTGTAGCTCACGAACGAACTAGTTCAATTGAACGATTCACTCATGTGAACTAGATAAACTTGTTCATACTGTTCCTGTCTTTTGTTTCAGTTGTTCACTTAATGCAGCAGTTTCTAATTTCAATTCTTCAGTTCTCTCTATCATTTTCGTTGCACATGTGTTACCTAATTTTACCGTCTTTCTGGAATGGAAGTGTAAAATTTCTCACCCATCTCCGCAAATAATGCTCTAAATATCCCGATTTATTATGAAAAGATTACAATATTCGAAACATTTCAGAAATACGCAAAAAATCATATAATTTTTGCGATTATTCGCTCCGATTTTAAGCTATTCTATTCCCGCTCACTTGCATAAACTGTAAACTGCTCACTTGTAAACTGTTGTAAAGAAATGATAGAATGAACTGAATTGAATTGAACTGAATGAACGAACTAGTTCACTCTGCTGAGCTAATCTAAAATGGACGCTCACTTGAGTGAACTAAAATGCCCAACTCTATAATTAATATTATTGTCATGTTATCGGTTTCTTATGGCCAGTTCTTTGAAAATAAATTTTTGTTTGATAAATTGTGGATAATCATCAATTGTGTCAATTATTTAACCTCCTAGTGTTGTTGGTTAAGCTGTAGTCAGAACCATGTGATTTTGACAATTACATTACTGATTGTCAAACTGAGAAATGTAAGATTCTCTAAAATACAGGTTTCTGTTTTGAGTATTTGTGCACCGATCAAATTCATTAGTTGTGTAGTTAGACAAATACGTAGTTGATTTGTAAACAAAATAAATCAACTACGATAATCATTTGTAACCATCGCCTTAGTAGACATTAACTTTTAGTTAATTTAATTTCATCACAATGTAAGCGAAATTTAAAACTTTTACCGAAATTAATTCAAACCTTCTCTGTCATAAATCATATAGTATTGAACGAACCAACTATTTTAATGGTAAAAAATGCATTATATGGTTTCATTAAAACTCTTAAATAACATGTGGGGATAGCCCGATAAACGCGGGAATTCAAATATAAGCTTGAAAATACATATATGTATGTATGCAAATGTTTGTATAATTTTTGGGCGAAGTATTTGGAAGAGTTCAGAGTCCGAGTGATTAGCCATATCAATCACTAATCCCTTCAGTCTAAGAAAGTTTTTGTAAAATTGTATGATTTTACTAAACAAGTTTAAAAATTACATTACTTGTGTTTTTTATTGATTGTCAGCTGCAGTATTTAATAACCGAACCTTCTACTTGACTACTAAGGGCAGTTAAATGCAAAGAACTACGCCGTAGTTATTTGTTACCACGGACCGGCTTATATTGTTTTTTTTTTTTTTGATGTGTTAAGATCTATAGACGCGGGTAGGGACTAAATTCACAAAGTGGATACATCCAAACACAGTTTGTCCGACTGCGATCACAGACTCCTCCGAAACGGCTGGACTGATTTGTATGAAATTTTGTGTGCATATCGGGTAGGTGTCAGAATCGGCCAACATCTATTTTTCATACCCCTAAATGATAAGGGTGACCCACCCCTATATAGAACACAGATTTGTCCGGCTGCGAAACACAGATTGTCAGACAGCGAAAAAACACACTCTGATGTAGCGGCAGCGAATAGTTGTCTTGTGTGGGTGCGGAGCCCTCTCAGAGCAAAGAGAATAATGACGTGGTTATACGTATATAAACATGAGATAGCAAGTGAGCAACGAAAATTGTGTGAACTTGTGTAGCGTATGTACGAACATAACAATGTATGTATGTACATGGGTCTGTTGCTTTGCATTCTCTTTGTTTTTTGTGGGAATAAAACAAAAAGTATTAAGCAAGAAAATAATGACACATGTGCTTGCACTGGTTTTTAAATAATTTTAAGTATTAATATTATTTAATTGTAACGTCATCATATGATTGAACGCTGTTTGTTATTTTCCTATGTAACATTTACTAATGTGTTCATAGAAATCGAGGAGGTACCGTGTAACAAAAAGGTGTTAACACATCGCCCGTGAGTTCGAACACTCATTCAATTTTTTTTTAAAAAACATTATAAATTATTTATTTATATTAAAAACATTTCGTTAAATCAACTACATATCGTTGACAACTTAAAACGTTTATCTTTTCAAAAGCGTAGTTATCATCAACCAATTCACATCAACTACGCAATAGGTAGACGAACTACACCTGCGGCGTGGTTGAAACTTTGTTCATTATCAACCACGGAATTTGTTGGGTGTATACATATGTACTTTGAACCTAGATCGTTAAATTCTTGGGCCTACATAGTTTTTTATACATTTTTGTTAAAACGACTTCGATTTTATGCATTTATTTCTTATTTTACATAACCATAATTCCATTCCCTTCTTCCCCTTTGTTGTTTCGGTATTTAGCCCAAAAGCAGATGTTTTTCTAATACGAATCAAAGATGATCAAGAAGTAGACCACCAGGATATGTGCGCTATTCGGCAACCCTCGTAAAATAGGACCAAAAATGGTACCATTTCACTCAAAATCATTTCTCTCTCGCGTCATATCTTGATTATTTCATACAATTTGCATAGTTTATGTAATTTTACTTCATTATGGTTGGAATTTGTATCTTTCTTTATATACATATATAATTCTACTGCACGTGTGTTAGTGACTGAGCTCCTCCTAAACTTCTGGACCGATTTGAATAAATTTTGTTGTATTCGTTTGGGTGGCGCCCTTGGTGGTTTATGTTTACTATTCGATCCAATTGGACAAAGGGGCGTGGTACCTCCCATACAAACCACAAATTAAAAATCCATTATTTCTGCTCGCTTGAAATATTATGCAGGAAAACGTCTGCCGGGTCAGCTAGTAGTTATATATAATAACACTATCAAAAAGCTGCTCGTGTATTGAAATATGCAAGAAGAGGGTTAGAGAGAGAGCAGAGAATGATTAACGCTTCACTCGTTTTGTTTGTTGGAATTAGAGTGTAGAGAAATTTTAACTGTCTAATTTAGTACCTCGTTTTTGTACGAATACAAGGGTTGCCATAACTGTTAACAATATGACGTCTTACCAAAGAGGATGTACAGCTAAAGAAGAAAAAAGTGCGCAATTTGGCAACCCTCGTAGAACAGAACCAAAAATTCGATGCGATTCACTCAAAGGCATTTCTCTCTCGCGTCATATATTGATTATTTAATACTTTTTACATACTTTATGTAATTTTATTAAAACATGGTTTGAATTTCTATAGTTAGATATAATAACATCATAAAAAACTGCTCGTGTATTGCAATATTCAAAGATTTACCTTGAAAATATTTCATTTATAATACCTCTACGCACTCCATTTTCTTTTGTTAGTTAGTTTTGGTTGTTAAAACTATCGAAATGTCACCCAAACAATTATCAAAATATTGATTTCGTACGAAATAACGTCGCGTAACAACCCTGTAATTGAATGTGACTACGAAATGTTCGCAAAGAGCTGAGTAACAAGCAAATGAAATGAGAGCGAAATTTCCGGTTCATGAAATTACAGTTATTTTTTATTCATGTGCTTCTTATGGCAACGAAAATTTCATAAAAACTAAATACCGGGCTTAACACGCCACTGAAATACAAAATGTAAAGTTAACCTCTAATTAACATTTAATTACGATTAGGTCATCCGATATTTAACTACGTACTTAAAAACTGACCAGTAGCATAATTTCACAAAAATGTACGCTTTAATTATATTATTATTAACGGATCTAGTGCGTACTGTGGTTTGGTTGCGTGTATACCGTAGAGTGCGATACGTTCGTATGACACAGTTCGTGGTAATGATCCTCAAAGAACTCAGTTTATGTTTTCGATTACTCTGTTTGTAGCGTCTCTTCGTTTACCTAAGTCTTGTGTTTTGTCCATCACGACAATTGATCGTCGTACAAAAAGTTATACTCAAGGAACTAACAGTTTTAAAAGATGTTGTAGCAACCGTAAACTCGCATGTTGGCACTGAATTGTGGTTGCCACAACCGAATTTAGGTTGTCACGACTGAGTATAGTCACCACAACTGAAATTCGATTGCAGCCACCACAATTCATAATTGATTCTGTTGTGACTGACAACTGAATCTTCAATTATACTCATTATTTCAAAAAAAATTCTATAATTTCGGTTGCAATAACCGAACTTGGAATTAATTCAGATGCAACAACCAAAATTGGTACCTAATTCGGTTACAGCGACCGAATGTGGCATCAATTTATGTGCAACAACCATATTTTGACATCAATTCGGTTGCAACTATCAAAATTAGTAACAATTCGGTAGCAATAACTGAATTTGTTGGTTGCAACGACCGAATTTGGCGTCAATTCGGTTGCTGTGGACCAATTTCTCAAAAACTCTTTTGGGACAACCGAATCAATTTTTAGTTCGGTTACCTCAAGATAATTCTATATATTTCAAACCTGACGCAAATATTATAATAAAAAATTTAAAAAATATATAATTGGTGCAGTCGAGGTGATATCAAGATTGTTTTGGTTATTAGGAATGCAAGTAAAATATTATAACTATTGATCCTGCATTGAAACGTCATATTTTGCAGAAACCTTTTACATTTGTCAGCGTGTACTGTCAGCTGTCAACAGTTCAATTTTTCAATGTCGGTCGTTTGATATGTGTTGCCATGGTCCTTTTATAGAATGGTTTAGGACCTAAATAAATCAGAATTGGCTCTGATGGTCGGAACTTCAAAAATTGTTACCTTAAAGATTACTCTATATGAATATTTTCTCGCTTTGTAATTGTTTATGAGAATACAGGAAAATAAATCATCACTAAATTTCAAAATTCAGTTGTGACACTATCTTAATTCAGATGTGATAAATTGTCTATGAATACTTCTAATTCGGCTCTGATAACCTCTAAATCGGTTAACCTCTAAATCAGTTGTGATGAGAACCTCAAATTCGGCTGTGGCATCAGCTGTGAATTCAGCTGTGAAAACCTCTAAGTCAGCTGTGACAACCACTAATTATGTTGTGACGACCTCTAATTCGATTGAGACAATATCTGATTCGGCCTTGATGACCTATAGTGTAGTTGTGACGCAACCTCTAAATTCGGTTAAGGCTAATTCCGCTGCCTCAACCGAATTTTTCTGTGAGTGTAGTTTGGGAGACCCTTTGAACGCTGCTTTAATTTCATTTCACTTCTAAGTGGCCGTCAGTGGTGCAATGGTAGAGTGCACTTCTCTTGTACATGATAACGTGTGTTCGATCTCTTCTCTGACCACCTTAAATTTCTTTCGAAGACGGTCACCACGCCTAGTGGCGGCTACACTATCGAGTATTTAGCCATGAAAAAGCTCCTCAAAATACCGTTCGGAACTGGTGTAAAACTGTAGGTCCCAATCAGTGAGAGTAAACCTAGAAAGCGTAAAGTTTACTCATTATGAGAAGCTCTCCCTATCCCTTCATGGCATATAATGGGAAACCATTTGCATATGAATATGCATGGTGGTTTGGGATATATGTATGTTTGACTGGCTCTTACTGGTGTCGTTCTACTACTAGTGCTATTGATCCGAAACTTGGAACGCTATTCAAAGGTTGGTACAAAATATGTCACAAGGTATCTTATTTCTCACCACATGGAGAAATAAGGCCATATGGCATTATTCCCATACAAGAAGTACAAAAACAACATACACTCCGGTTCACTTATTTAAAGGCACTAAAAATTCCTTATTCAGCAAACTGTATCTTTGCAATTTGTAAGCGATTGCAGAATTTTAAAATGGAAATGGAAGCTAGACATCTTGAGATATAAAAAAATCAATTTATAAAAAAAAATTTTTTTTTGTTTTTGTTCACTTGAATAAAGGCACTTTAACTAATTTTAATGAAAAACAGTCCGGCATCCCTTGACCGAAATACGAGCTTGATTCTCTCGCGAGATGTTTGCAATTCCAAATTTGCTTCCCCAAACTCGCACTTCGTAAAGGGGTTCGAAACGGAACCTCCAAATTACAATTTCACTGATTGGCTTTTTTATGTTTTTACGGACTGGTAACGGATCCACCAACCCGCAATTTTACTGATTCGCTGTTTTATGTTTTTACAGACTCGAACGGGTTATGTAGTGCTGAAAGCTATCGGGTGTTTACACGTGTACAACGAATGTGAATGTTTTGGTGTGTTTGCCCTGAAATAAATTTTAAGTTGTTGTGTATTCGCGGAAAGAACCAAAACAAACAATCATCATCAAAACAATTACTCGTTGGTTCTGTTGCTACAAGTATCGGGACTGTATGATTACTCTGCACTAGAAACAGTGAGCAGTGATAATTTGACACTAACATACGAAGCCATGTATGCAGTCGTATTCATGCGCTTTCGCAAGTGCCCAATAAGCACAAAGTCGGACTCGGATCCGACTTGAGTCCGACGCGTCGGATTCAGCTTACGCTGAACCGATTCGGAACGGGTTTGAGTCCGTAACATCGGATTTCGTTTCTCTGATCCGAAGGGATGTGATGGAGTGGCGCAGTAAAAAATACTTCCATTATGCCAAAGATCGACTAACTAAGAGAAGCAAATACACTCCAAAATAAATTAATTTATAAAAAATGTACATGTTTATATATTCGACGTATAAATTCTTCACATTGATTTTGTTTGCGTTTTCATTTTCCGGTACAAATTTTAATCCGAAATTATTTCGATTTACACATCAGATCCGTTCTCGTTTGGAGATCTGGTCCATTCTCGATTTCGAGATCGGATCCACTTCTCGTTTCGAGATCGGGTCCGTTTTCGAGATCGGATCCGACGTCATTTCGAGATCGAACACATTTCTCGTTTCGAGATCGAAGGAGGAATTGCGGTCGCCTTAGTATCCGATCTCGAAATCAATTCAGGAAAGTCGGATCCGATCCGGAGTCGATTCGGATCCGATGTGCTCATTGGGTGTTTCGTTTGTTATGCTCCTAACAATAAAACTAAAAAAGGTTTTGGAAGAAAGTAGCTTGTCTGTATATTACAAGAGAATCGCTAACTGTCTGTTATGTACTTCCTTCCAGGATTTTGTACAGCTTTGGACGGCCGATCAAGAAATAACTGCCTATAAATGAAATTGGGTGATACATTTCAAATCTAGTATATTTAAATATGAAAAGGTTCTAGAAAATCATCTGAATAAGTTTCAAAACTAATTTATATAGCAAATAGCAAGTGCGTTTGATATTTGACGTCACGCTTGTTTTTTTTTTATTAAATTACTTGAATAACATTGTTGACACGAATTGATAACATTTCTTAAATAATAAATAATAAGACATTTTTATTTTGGAGCACATAATTTCAGTGAACCTCACAGGGGGCGAATAACATTTAATATTAATTCCATATTTCTCCAAACAACATTCAAGAACCGAAGCAACGGGTTGCATAAATTAGTAGTACCTGTAATTGTTTCTAAGATGACCGCATGAAATTGTTAATTGTGTGTTAAATTAATTCGTTTCCTACGTGAACTGGCATTAATTTGTAAGCTTCGTATTTTTGTTATTTTAGATATTAATTCGAGGCAGTACCTTCAATCATAAAAAGCATTTGTTTTTATTGCACCGCTTAAATAAATTACTTAGCTGAGGCAAAAAAAAACAATATATTTACCCACTTAACTGGCAGTGCATTAAATTAAGCCATGTGACGCAGTTCAGACCTTTGTTCTACATTTCCTAACGATTTGATACAATTGCCCTCCAGATAACTCAAATAATTTTGTGACAAATTCTTTGTTTAAAAATGTTAACAAGTATCGACAAATCAAACATAAACACTTGTTGTCACCGCTGATAAAATAATCAGTCATTCATTCATTCAAAGAGTTTGTGACACGTTTTGTGTTACCAACGGGATGTTTTAATAAATTAAATTATAAATCTAAATTTAAGTTTGAGATATAAAAGGAAAAGTACTTTCACTTGGTTGTATTTGAAGTTAAATGAAATTGAATAGCAAAGGTAAATTTTACGTTAACAACTGTTGATTAAAATTAATATTTATAAACATGTCCTCTTTTCTTGGATCAATTTTCAATTTTTGATGTGTTAACATCTATACAACACACAGCGCTACAATCACATACGTGGTTGTTGTACAACACTAGTCTCTGCCTGAAAATAAGTATGATGGTATTGATGTAGCGGCAGCGAACAAACAAGCAGGTCGTTGTCGCCAAAGAGTATTGAAAAGCATAGAGGACTCATGGAACGAAGTGTATGACTCAAAAGCACCGGTGACATTGTCATAACTTGGTCCATTCATAATTTTGATATGAATCATTGATGCCTTTGAATCAGTTATGCTTTTTGTATTGTTTCATGTAATAACATTGTCGAAATGGTGCATTTATATTGAAATATTCTATAAAGAGAATAAGACTCGTTTATGCTCTTTTACTCAGACTTTCTACATGAGAGCAGAACAAGAGTGCAATAACTTCTCTATACTATTCAATACTTTTTGTCGTCGCTATGCTTAGGACAAAACAAAAACAATTATTTCAGTGAGCTAAATATTGTTTTTTTATTTTAACTATATTTCAATGTTAAAGCAGATGTAAGAAAAAAGAAAGTGCAATAGCAAAAGAGCCTTCAGGACAAAAACTATAATTTTTTTGTATTTTCCAATGGAACATTTACTAATGTGTTCATAGAAATCGAACAGGTACCGTGTCACAAACATGTGTTAACACATCGCCCGTGAGTTCGAACACTCATTGATTTTTATGAGAGGTATTTGGCAAATGAGCGTTGCACGCATGGCTATGCTACAGTCAGTGGGAACGTGAGCCGGAAAGGAGCGGTATACGCAGGAAAGTAGAGAGGAACCCCGTTTATTTAGAAAGAAAAGTCGTTGTGGAGAAAGCTCGAAATTTTGCAAATTGAAACACACAGAAGGAGTACGCGCATATACCGAAAACTAAAAAGTAAAACCAGCGGCCATGGATCATGTCGCCCATTCTGTCTATTTTATTTATCCCAGGAGACACTATCGCAGATGAAGCAGTTGAGCAAATACAAGGCGATACAGTGGATTGCCTCCGTCAAACCAAAAGGAGGTTTGAACTGCATTTTCCCGGCTTAAGAACAACAAAGTCGCAGGTGCTGATGGACTTCCGGCTGAGATATTCAAGGATGGCGGTCTGGTGAAAGACTGCATGCCCGAAGATTGGAGTCTTAGCGTACTGTGTCAGGACAGAAGAGTATCATGCATTTCAATACAGATGGTGCAAAACTTTACGATAAAGTAGGATTTGGTTTCATTTCTCAAGAAAAGATTGTAATTGTGAAAAGATTATCTGTAGTGTCTACAAGTTGACAAATCTATATTTTTTTCTTGTTTAGATGTAAAAATAACATGTGTTTGGAGCTTGTCGCAAATATAGTATACTTGCGTGCAAACACATTGTGTTTGCTATTCAATATTTCATGTTGGAGACACAATGATTACTGTATTATAATATACGTTTTTATGACCTAAATGTGGCTTTATTTGTTGAAAACTGCTGAAATCAAAAACGTGACAGACAACATAGAAATAAAAAAGCAGCATATCTTCTTCACGAAAATAATGTTTGCAACATGTACGTTGTTCCTGTAGTATGTTGCTGGGCCCTTTTCTTCGGTGTGCAGCCATACCTATATAACTAACGAATTCGTTCTAATTTCATGTGTGATATTTTAATTGAATTCGCATCCAATCAAATCTGGTACAATTATATGATTGTATTTTTACGATTTACTTAATTTAAATTGGGTTCAATATAAAAGGCTTTCCTGATATTGACTGAGTGTTTATTAAAACATTGACAGTTATGATGTATGTATATTCAGTAGGTTCTTCATTGACCTTTGAAACATTGATCGAATGACAAAGTTTTGATCATTGAATATCATTCCCATTTAATATGTGACAAATACAAACAAAATATGCGCATTTAATTTATCTCGTTTGAGGATATTTCTGCATTAACATTTGTTTAACAAATGTAAAAATCATTTAACTTAAATCAGTCAATATCTTCTATTTGATCAATGAACCTAAATTTAGGTGATTTTTAAATAGAACATATATAAATACGCGGAAAGAAACACGCTTCGGCGCAGGGTTGAAACATATTGGTTTATCTATTTACATACACGCTGAAAAAAAACACTTGTTACAAAGTTATGTATTCGATTTTTCATAAGAGGCTTTGCTGTAAAAGAGAAATTATTTTTCAATGTTACACGAGGACTTTACAGAAAAACTATTATTTTAAACAGAAAGTGAGAAACAAATGTGTGAAAAAACAATAAAGTACATAAATGTCATCCCCCGAAAAATATGGGAAGTAAACATATTCACATTTTACATCGTATAGACCCAGGGTTTAATATGCTGTGGACTAAAACAACGGTTGACATATATTTTTCTATACGAAATCAAAAGGAGGTCATTAAAGTTCATGAATATTTTATTATTATCGACAAGACGAATATGCCCAGTTTAAATACCTCACCACTCTCCTTTTTGAACCGCATATATATTTTTTTTTTTGATTTTACTAATATTACCATAAATTGAGGTGAAGTGAGACTTTTAAATACAATCGTTGAATCTGACGCCACTATTGACACCTTCACAAACATGCAACAAATTGTGGACACCTGCCTGGAGGATGACACATTATTGTGGATGACACAAATTAACTTAAACATGCATGTAATATTTTGAAATTATAACTGATTGTATGTGGTTACAGAGTTCGTAGCTACCACTCCCTCCTCCCCTCCCTCATGTGTAACCCATACATTGGAACGTTGACTCAATAACCAGAGGGTATAGGGAAAATAATGGGTAGCTATCCACGAGGATGGGAAATTTCTCTTCATGATTATCCATTACACATGGGGAATGGGTAAGCTGCCTTCACACATTACCCACGGCGATGGGTAATGGGCTACCCAGGATAACCCATCTCCATTTTTGATCGAAAATGTGAAAAATTTATAAAAAAAAGTTTATATCTCATAAACGGAGCATCCAATCGAAAAAATAACTAATTTTTTAAGATTTCTAAGGGTTTTTCACATAGTGGTCCAATTCGTATGGAACCATTTTTTTTAAAAAAGTTGTCAAAATAAGGATATCGCTGAATTAAACAAATGCCTATAATTCGGAAACGGCGCGTCCAAAAAAATCGCTAAAACTAAAATGTCTCGAATCAGAAATCGCTAAAAACCCTTATGCCAATATCTCGGAAACGGAGCGTCCAATCGAAAAAATAACTAAATTTTTTTGGGTTACTAAGGATTTTTCGTAAAGTGGTCCAATCGTATGGAAGATTTTATTGCTGTTCCTTTCTTGCTTCGTAACTCGGGTGTTTTAACTATTATTTATACTGCCAACTCAACATCATATCCCATATGACGTATTTGCTGTTAATCAATGTATCTCGAATACTGGTTCCTGGTTGCTTCCCGCTTGGCTTTGTGTTTTTGTTCCTGATTTCGAATTCTTCTCCTTCATCTTGTTACCGGTTCCTGCTTCCTGATTTTGCTGTTTGCTTTTTGCTGTTTCCCTATTTTAAGTTTTTATTATATTAATTTTGTTTTGTTTTTAATTTCGCTATTCATATGTATTTGCTGTTTCTTGTTTCCTTATTTTAAATTTTTATTATATAAATTTTGTTATTTTTTAATTTTTTTTTATGCTAACCAATAAATTTTTTCCTGCTCAATATTTAAAATTTTATTTAAATTTTTTATATTTTTTCTTCTTTGTATTTTATTGTATTTGTGAGATATTTATTGTATTTATATATTGTATTTATAAGATATTTTTATTTGTAAATTTTAGTTTAAGATGAGTTTTGAAAAAATTATTCCACCTCCAGCTAGACTTATTTGTAGCGGAGTAAATAAATAAACAAACAGCCACGTATAAGAATTTTTTTTAAAAAAATCACCAAAATAAGAAATCGTTAAAATAAAAAATTGCTATAACTAGGAAAAGGTGTGTGTAATCGCAAAAATTATAAATTTTTTACCTCCATAGGAGGCTTTAATCTATGGATGTCTTGAATCGGCATCACTTTAATTTTCAAAAAATTCGCGAAAAATAAAACTTCTCGAATAAAAATCGCTAAAACGCGCTTATGCCAATATCTCGGAAACGGAGCGTCCAATCGAAAAAATTACTAATTTGTACGAATTTCTAAGGGGTATTCATAAACTGGTCCAATCATATGAAAGAAATTTTTTAAATTTAAATAAGAAAAGTGCTAAAATAAAAAATGACTATAACTCGGAAACTGTGCGTCCAATCGCAAAAATAATAACTTTATTACCTCCATAGGAAGGATGTCTATAATACGGCATCACTTATTTTAAAAAAAGTCGCTAACTCATATGTGCATTTTAGCGACTTTTTATTTCAAAAATGCTAATTTGACGGATTTAAAGTTAATGCCTCTTATGGAGGTAAAAAAATATTATTTCTGCGTTTGGACACACCGTTTTCGAGTTATATCTAGTTTTTTATTTTAGCGATCTGAATTGGATCACTTTATGAAAAATTTTTAGTAACTCGGATCAATTGGTTATTTCCATTGAACGTTCCATTTCCGAAATATAGACATAATGGCGTTTTAGGGATTTTTTATTCGAAAAATGAGAGTTTTAGCGATTTGTCGAAAAAAATGATGACGCATTAAATACATTCATTGGTTCCAGCCTTTATGGAGGTCAAAGATTAATTATTTCTACGACTCGACGCACTGTTTCTGAGTTATAGCCATTTTTTTATTTTAGCAATTTTGTTATTTTGTCGATTTTTTTTTCAAAAAAAATCGTACATACTAAAAACGGGCCACTTCATGAAAAACCCTTAGAAACCTGGAAAAATTGATTATTTCAGAAACACGTATTTTATACAATCTAATATTTCCAATTTGACAACCAGTTATGTGATTGTCAAAATCATATGATGAATTTCATTTAAAAATCGAGATAAAACTGAAATTTTGAACCCGACCACCTCAGATATCGATGAAATTTTGTTCATAGCTAAATTTGATCAATACAAATAAACTCACATTTTTAGAAATGACAGTTTTGGGATTTTTTGGGCGTGGCACAGTGGGAAAGTTTTCGAAAAAACGCGAAAATGGTCGAAAAGAGCTCCATTTAAACTACAATAACTCAGAATCGGCTGAACCGATTTCCATGATCTTGGTATCATTAAAAAGATATTTTAACAGGCTTTATGACAGCCGATTCTGAGTTATTGTAGTTTAAATGGAGCTCTTTTCGACCATTTTCGCGTTTTTTCGAAAACTTTCCCACTGTGCCACGCCCAAAAAATCCCAAAACAGTCATTTCTAAAAATGAGGGTTTGTTTGTATTGATCAAATTTAGCTATAAACAAAATTTCATCGATATCTGAGGGGGTCGGGTTCAATGCATCTCGATTTTTACATGAAATTCATCATATGGTTCTGACTACAAGTTAACCAACCACTGAAAAACACAGTTTGACGTTTAACCACAATGTAACTAAGAATCCGAGATGACCACTCACTGAAAAAGTAACCATTAGAAACCCAGAAAAATTTGCTATTTTTTTGATTCGATGCTCAGTTTCCGAGATGTATTTATTTTTCTACTTTTTCATACTTATGATTAAAACTTGGGACGGGGTACCCTACCCTAGGTAATGGGTTATCCTACCCAATACCCACGAAATACGACCCTGGTTATAAATAATAATAATTTTGTTTATATTTAAACATAAATTTTTATTTTTTTTTGTCATAAAATTCATAATGGGACAGTTGTGACAGCCATTAAATTCAATTAATTAGCTGAAGCAATATTTATTTTGGTACAACCGAATTATTTTTTATATTTTTCATTGATCCTCCAAATATAATAATCACCACTACAGGATAATTTGATTCCTACAACTAAAACTCGATTGACAGATCACATTTATTTATTGTTGCTGTGGCTTCAACTAAATATTTCAGTTCTTGCAACCAAAACTGAATTACAAATCAATTGATATGCACAACAATTGGTGATACTGAACACAATTATTGGTAATCACAACAGAATAATGTGATAGTCCAATGAACCGGCAAATTTCAGTTGGCTGTAAATAAAGTTGTGACAAAGAATATCTTCTCTGGGTGTACAGGGCATATGCAGGATTTCATTGAACGTTATTCAAAAGAGAAACAACGGTTGCCATGAGATTGGCGTTACAGTGTACCGTCTGCGTGTGATATCTATTTATGTTTGTATTATTCGATCTTAATTTTGTCCATTATTAATTTTATTTTTCTCGGATTATTCTCGGATTTTTTAGAACGAAGTTCCTTATCGCACGTTGCGGGATGGGGACTAAATGAAAAAAATTATACAACTTTTTTGTAACACTATTATGCTAAACCCAGTATTATCAACTATATTGGATACTTTTGCTTTGGTTTGTGTCTAGACTAACATATGTTGGTAAATTTCTTGTTTAATGGAAAGTTTTCTAGGTGGAGCCTGTAACCAATATTTAGTATATATTGTAGTTTTGAATGCAATAAAAAGTATATTTAGAAAAGCCAAAGTGAAAGAAGTTTAAAAAAAGAACATTTTCTTAAATAAGTTCTTAAAACAAGTAAATTTTCTCAAAGAAAATACCTATTCATGTTTTTAAACAAAGTACCTTTTTTTTAAAAAAATACCTTATCTTAAAGAAGTACCTTGCTTAAAAAAAGTATTTTTTCTTACAAAAAGTACATTTCTTAAAAAAAGTAATTTTTTTTAAATAAGTACCTTTTCAATAAATAATCTATATTCTCCGAGCTTGAGGTCAGATTTGCTTTTCTTGTATTTATTTTCCTCGATATTTCGCTACTCCATTGTGTAGCATCATCAGGAGATATAAGCAATATGTAACAATTAAAACCAAATAAAAAAAATACAAGAAAAGCAAATCTGACCTCAAGTTCGGAGAATATAGATTATTTATTGATAATGAAAAGGTCGAACAAAAAATACAATTAAGCACCTTTTCTTAAAAACAGGACATTTTCTTACAACAAAGGAAGGAACCTTTTCTTTAAAGAGTACCTTTTTTGTGGAAAAAAAAAGTTTTCTTGAGATACGTACCTACTCTTAAATTTTGAAAAAGGACCAATTATAAATAAAATTCCCATTTCTGAACAAAAAAAAACTTTTTTTCAAAAACTACCTTCTCTTAAAAAATTCCTTTTCTTAAAAGTATCTTTTCTTAAAAATAAAATAACACTTTTTCTCTTCTTTTCGTGAGATAACTGTAGCCTTTCTGAAAAATAAGTATTTTCTCAAAAAAGTACATTTTCTTACAACAAATTGCATTTTCTTAAAAAACTACCTTTTCTTTAAAGATTACCTTTTTGTGAAACAAAATAATAACTTTTTTTGAGATAAGTACCTACTCTTCAAAATGTACCTAAAAAATGGTTTCCCATTACATCCCATGAACGGATTAGGGAGAGCTTCTCACAAACCTCACAGAACCAGTGTTCTAGTTTTACACTCACTGAATGTTACCTACAGTTTTACACCGGTGTCGAACGGTATTTTGAGAAGCCGTGGAAAGAAATTTAAGGTGATCAGAGCAAGGATCGAAAAAATAACATTTTCCTAAACAGAGTACCACTTCTTTAAAAAGTACCTGTTCTTAAAAAAGTACTTCTTTGTAAAAAAAAAATGCATACTCTTATGGTTTTTTTTTACAGAAAGTACTTCGTCTCCAAAATAGTACATTTTCTTTAAAAAACATTAGTTTTTTTTGTGTAAAAAATACATTCTATAAAAAAAAGTCTTAAAAAAAGTTTATCATTATCATAATAGTATTTTTCAACGGGCGACTTAGGCGTGTTGTAACTTACTAGTACATAATACATAGCGAAAGGAACTTCGTTCCAACCGGGTGTCCCCTGACACCTCATGTAATTTTTTATTTGTAAATTGTCAATCTTTTAGTTTGAATTGGTTTGGGCCCACACCCGAGCCGAAATCTGCTTCGCGTGTCGGAAGCCAAAGTTCAGACTGTCGGCTCACGAGGCGGCTCTCTAATTTCGACTCGTCGTTTCTCAACTCGAGAGTTGGCTCGCAAATTTGCAGACCAACTCGCCAGTTGAGAGCTACCAGATTCAATTGTGGTTGAGAATTACAGCATTTACAAACACAGGAGAGGCTCGATCGAACTTTGATTTAAACAACTGTGCTCCGACGTGGGAGTTTCATTCAGTCTATTCATATTTTTTTCTGGAAATATTAAAAAAAAATTGTTGTTTATTCGTACAATGAGATTTGTTGACGATCATACAATTAATAGAACAATGTGAACTAATCGTACGCATACGACGTATCGGGCACCTGCTAATCAGAACGCAAATCACTCACACCAAAAACTGTATTGGCCTCTGTACTCACATAATTACATAGTTGGAAATATATGGCGTTATTTATTCGACCTAGTACAATAAACAACAATAATGCGTTGTTTGTTTAACAATATGCGTTAGGGTGTTTCGATTTTAATTTATTTTTACTTTGAAACCCCAAAGAAAGTTGGAGGTATTAAGAGCCAATAATGCGGTCGCAAAAAAACCAAATTCGTATCGGGCCAATTTGCAAATTTGCATTACTTTAACATTACAGGGAGAGCAAAGCATTGTGCGTTGTTTGGCATTTACGGAGTTGGTATCTACATCCCTGTCTTACACAACATATTCCACTAGTTACGGTGGTTAAATCAGACCTGAAATACTAATATGATCTGGAAAACTGCGCTTATCGTCCTTGCGTGACCCTACCAAATTCTTACACATTTTTTTACTTTTTACAACAGACACATGACTTCAACTTTTTTTGTGATTCCGTAGTAAAATATAAAAAAATCGATACGCCCTAAAATACATGCGAGTATCATGTGTTTTTGTGCTAATGCCTACGTGCATATCTAAAATTTGGGGGCACGCGCGTTGAGAAACAAACTACGAACGCACACTTCAAAATAATACGAGTACGAAGATCAAGCCCTCTCTAAAGGGGGTCCCATGATACGAGTATGATTCAAATCTAATCAGTAACTAATGCTATTCTATAAACCAAACAGGGGCAAGCATTTATATGTGTGACTGTATATTTTGTTATTTTCATATACATTGTTGTTGTTCGCATTTCCTGATAACTAAAGTGATAAAAATGGACTTGAGAGAACTTTGAACGAAAACAATATACAAAATGTACTATACAAGTACATACGTATGCATAATCGTATTGTTCCTATTATGAAAACAAATCATTTCGTACAAGGCTCATGCGTATATACTTATATACAATGTTTACTTTATATAGTAAAGTTTGCTAATTTTAAATAATAATGTCATTGTATCTGTATTCCATAAGAAAAACATTCGTATATAATATAAAGTATGACTCCTATCCATACAAAAGACTATTGTGATTGCAGGCAGTGGTGAGTGAGTGTCTTCTGTTATTGTTCATTGTATTACTTTTTTCCATTCGATTTATTTTAATTTAATCGATTTTACTTTGCAATTGTTTTTGTTACTGAAAATCGATTAAATTGAATATTTGATAAAGGCGAACATTTATACGTCCACACATACAGGGTACAGTGGTTTGTAATACCATAGTTTTCTAAAGAAGCGAAAAAGGCATCACGCATAAGGATTCACATCATTAGAAGTGGCAAAGCAACAAATCCACTTGTGAACCTACATTTATTTATTCCTTTCGAGGCGGTTATATTAAAAGATTGGCCACCACACGCAGAAAAATCTGTATTTTGTTGTTGTTTGGATGCAAATATAGCGTGTTTGTAATTTGTCGCAAATATAGTATACTTGTGTCCAAACACATTGGTGTTGATATTCAATATTATATGTTGGAAAGGCAATGATTAATAAAATAAAAAATGGTTTCCCATTACATCCCATGAAGGCATTGGGGAGACCTTCTCACAACCAGTGAGGTATGCGCTTTCTAGTTTTTATACTCACTGATTGGCACCTACAGTTTTTACACGGATTCCGAACGGTATTTTGAGAAGCTTTTTCATGGCTAAATACTCGATAGTGTCGTCGTCACTATGCGAGTTGACCGCCGCCGAAAGGAATTTAAGGTGGTCAGAGCAGGGATCGAACCCAGGATCTCATGTACAAGAGGCGCGCACACTACTCATTGCACCACCGACGGCCACAATGAACAATGATTAATAGGTTATAATATATGTTTTTGTGATATATGTAAATGTGGCTTTTTTGAAAACTGCTGAAAACAAAAACATGACAAACAACTAAGAAACAAAAAGGCAGCAGATCACCAATTCCTGAAAACAATGCCTGCAAACATATACATGGTTCCTGCAATATGTTGCTGGGGCCGTTATTTTTCAGCGTGCAGTTTGCGAACCGACCAGTTTTGCCAACTAGGGATTAGCACATATGCGTACTCCGGTGTTGTAAAAGTAATGACGCACTAAATTTGCCCACTTAGCGATTGAGGGACGTGTGATTGAGCAACGAAAAAAAATCCAATGAGTGTTCGAATTCACGGGCGATGTGTTAACACCTTTTTCTTGTTGATTTAGTTGTAGTTGATTTAACGAAATGTTTATAATATAAATAAATAATTTATAATGTTTTTTAAAAAAAATCCAATGAGTGTTCGAATTCACGGGCGATGTGTTAACACCTTTTTGTCACACGGTACCTGGTCGATTTCTATGAACACATTAGTAAATGTTACATTGGAAAATAACAAACAGCGTTCAATCATATGATGTCGTTACATTTAAATAATATTAATACTTAAAATTATTTAAAGACCAGTGCAAGCACATGTGTCATTATTTTCTTGCTTAATACTTTTTGTTTTATTCCCACAAAAAACAAAGACAATGCAAAGCAACAGACCCATGTACATACATACATTGTTATGTTCGTACATACGCTACACAAGTTCACACAATTTTCGTTGCTCACTTGCTATCTCATGTTTATATACGTATAACCACGTCATTACTCTTTGCTCTGAGAGTGCTCCGCACCCACACAAGACAACTATTCGCTGCCGCTGCATCAGAGTGTGCTTTTTCGCTGTCTGACAATTTGTGTTTCGCAGTCGGACAAATCTGTGTTCTATATAGGGGTGGGCCACCCTTATCATGTATGAAAAATAGATGTTGGCCGATTCTGAGACCTACCCGATATGCACACAAAATTGCATACAAATCGGTCCAGCCGTTTCGGTGGAGTTTAACGCCAAACAATCTGTGATCGCAGTCGGACAATCTGTGTGATCGCAGTCGCATAAACTGTGTTTGGATGTATTCACTTTGTGAATTTAGGCCGTAACACATCACAATTAAAAATTAAGACACATAAATGTCCTTGCTGTGGCCACGCAATTTCTGAGCGACAAAGCGACGTTTCTTTGCATTCAATTTTCTTTTAATTTCCTAATTTATCGATGAGCGTTGATAGAAGAAGATGCAGATATACATTCAAATCCGCATTGTTAAATATCAGGACAGCCACAAAGAATATAAAATCACGAATCTTCACTTTTTTCCGAAGATAAATTCACTCTGTAACATATCGGCCCCAGCAACATATCGTAGGAAACATGTATATGTTTGCAAGCATTGTTTTCAGGAATTGAAGAACTGCTGCTTTCTGATTCTTTTGTTTTCAGAAGTTTTCAACAATCAAAGCCTAATTTTGGTCACAAAACATATATTGTAACCTTTAACAATCTGTTTGGACACAAGTATACTATATTTGCGACAAGCTGCAGACACATTATATTTGCATCCAAACAACAACAAAAAGACAGATTTTTCAGCGTGCATGTCAATATTTCTTAAAAGGACTTTCTAGCAATATACAGGAGGGACCATTTGAACCTTCCTAATGGTATTTGGTAATAATAAAACAACCCAAATTACTTGCTGTGAAATGATTTGATTTTGATTTTTCGTTTATTTTGAAGAGTGCAAATTCGTTTTGATCACATGTGGAATATTATATAGCGTGCATAGTCGCCACCAGGCCAAATGACGCAATGTACTCCTTTTTCAGCATTTTACATCACTTTTCGCAGTGTTTCGTGCTGTTCATGTCAATTATTGCCATTCCAGGGTCTGTAGCGGTTCAAGCCCTGCACGCAGTTCCTGCAAAATGTTCGGCAGGAACTTTGTCATTTATATCTAAACGCAAAATTTTGTTTCGGATAGTTATCACCTATCTTTGATTTTCCTTGCAAATATTTCATTTATAATTCCTCTACATTTTATTTTTTGACGTCTGTGGTGTTACTTTTGGCTGTTAAAATTATCGAAATGTCAAAATTCCGGTATCAAACAACTATGAAGCAATTGTTTTCATACGGAATAATTTTGGTGTAACAACTCTGTAATTGTTTTTGCCTACGAAATTTTCGCCAAGAGCTGAGTAACAAGCAAATGAGAAGTGTCCGAAATTTTCGGTTCATAAATTTTTGCTTTTTTAAATTCTTTATTTTAACTTCACCTGTCTGTATGCCGAAAAAACTTTGGATTGATTTTTACCCCTTTTCCCGTGATCCAATCGAGCTGAAACTTCGCAGGCAAACTAATGGCAACGACAAAAATGATGGGTGGGATTGGACAAAGGCGCGTGGTCATATGTCATAAACTATGTTTTTTAGGAGTTGGTTGTTTTACTTCTTATGGCAACGAAAGTTTCATAAAATCTGAATACCGGACTGTACTCGGGAGATGCAGTAGCTTTAAATAGTCCTACCTGTACTTCAGCGAGCCGTACTGTACAATTGCATTTTACTCGAAAGACATCGAAAAATAGGACGACCATTGGGTATTCCCTGTGAGAGCTTGGTGTTACCAACTGGAGGAGAAAAACTGAAGATCAGGCCGGTTGGAGAAGCATGTAATTCTAATTTTGTAAAGCCTTTGACCCCTCTGGGTTAAATATTTTTAAAAAATTAAAAAAAATTTTTTAAAAAATTTATTAACATTTTTGAATAGTTCACTTAGTTATCAAAATATTGCAAATTTAAGTTTGAAATTTGTGTCTGCTCTTCTGCAGGATTTAAATATTATTTTATTATCATTTTATTATATTAATTAAATATTAATTTCCCAAATTTCAACTTTTGATATCTCAATATCTAAGCCACTAATCCGAAATATAATTTAAGTTATGGAATTTTTTTAAGTTTTCCTAAGAAACCCCACCCCACTTTTGAAGTTAGTGGCAAAATAGAAAAATATTAAAGTTTTGGAATTACGAGGAGGCATTTTGGGAAACTTCTTGTTTAAAATCTATATCTCTATTAATAGAGATATAGAATTGTCTTGAGCTTGAATGCGAATCAAACAATCACTCTGAACAATCAATAATAAATGTCTTCGGTTAGTGACTTGTGTAAATACACACCGCAGTGGCTTAACGGGCGAGACGCTGCTGAAGATGATGCTTCACAAACATCGAAACGATCGTCCAGCGAATGTGAGTTCGAATCCCACCCGTGGCATTTACATTTTTTCACTAACCGGAGAAAACATGATGTCTTGGCCTTAAAGGTAATTACAACTTTGAAAATTATAAATGTTTAGTTCTGAAACTAAAACTAGATTATTCGCTGAGTTATCGGGATGTCGGCAGCTTAAATTTAAAATTAGCTTTTTCAGATTTAGATTTTTTTTACTACTGGAGTATATCCAACATCATCTTCACCACTTCGGCCACCACAGTTTCCCCAAGTTAAATCTTATTTATGGCATATTCTTGAAGAAAAAAATCTATCAATTGTCTAATCTTAAACTCTTGATAACTCAATAACTAAGCTAGTTATAATCAATTTTCGTTTACTTTTTTCAAATTTAAAAAAAAAAACATTTTGAATTTCTGTGCGCTAATTTCAAAACTTATAAAAAATGCAATAGCTTGCTTAGTTATCAAGATATCGATAGATTAAATTTGAAATTTAATTCTGCTGTTCTGCAGGATTAAGAGATTATTTTCTCCGGTGTATATCCTACACCCTCTAAAACTAATTTTAAAATTTTAACAATATTCTATATTTTAAAATATAGAATATATTTATATATTTTTTAAATGTTTTAAAAACTAGTATTGAAATTTAATTGAAACTGGATCACAACCAATCAAACCACTGTGCCTTATTGCATGTTGCTAGGCAATTAATATAGCGATACAATGAAGTTATAAATGATTGATTTCCACGACAAGTGGCTATGTAGGTTTTTTCAGTTCAATAACCAGTGTGATTAATTATATTCAATCGAACTTTTTCTGGAAGAACAGTACTATAAATCAATGCACTACAAATGTAAACAAACTTGTTCAATATGCAGTTAAAAGGTCGCGTACGATTAGACAAATACTAGAGAATACGAACATACGCAATGTTAGACATTGAACAAAATTGTCTGTGTAATATTTATGAAACATTCTTCATTAATCCATAAAGTTTTTTGAAAACTTTTTAAATATTATGAAAAACTTTAACGTTTACTTTCAAATATATTCAAGCTTTTTAATATAAAACTTCCATCAACAAATTTACAAAACATGTCCAAAATACAAAACTTTCTAAAATATTAATCATTGCTTGAATGAATACTTTTCATTTTCTGTGTCTTGTGTTTGGCTTCATAGATGTCAGTAATAAATTTCATCAATTTCATATATTTTATTTCATAGAATCTATGAAAATTTTTCTTACATACTATAAAATGTTTCATAATATTTAGGAAGAAAACATTGTTCAGTGTACAGATATTTTAATAGAGTCAACTAAGTCGCATCATTGGTAACCCTTAACTTGACAATTTCGTGTAAATTTGCAGGGTTCCTTGTATAGATGTTATGACATTAGAAACCCCAAACTGGGCCGGCTCGCATTTTGATGAAATTCATCTACATTGTTTTTTGCTTGGTAAATTAGAAACGCCGATCGTGACTGCCACGCCTTAATAATGAAAACGTTTTAGGGCATCTGAATGATAGATGGTTTACAGGATCACAACGCAAGTATGGTTAAATTTGACCCGAATAGTATGCTAAACTTGATATCCATTCTTAGACAATATATCTCTATGCTATTTATCTGTTATCACGGGACACTGTTTGATTGCTAGGCACGCGCCTAAACATGGAATCTCCGCTCATGATTACTATGGTATGAAAAGGAGAATGAGAGCGTCAAACATCTCATGTGCTACTGCTCGGCCTTTTGTATGACGATGAGACAATCTTATTATCTTATTCGTGTTGGATCAAACAGGCATTTAGCAGAATAATTTTAGCACCTTTTTACTACTTGCTTCACCATTGTTTGCCAGGGATGCTGAATTAGTTTTATTATAATGTCAATAGGTTGCCAGATAATACAATGAAATTTGAAAACAGCAATATGGTAATTTAGAGCTACACTCAAAAAAAATTTTAGTAAACACAGAAGACTACTCTGCTGAAAAGAGGAAAGCAAACATATTTGCTATTTCAGCAAATATAGATTTGTTGTTTCAGCAAATAGTATGTCAGGTATCTTATGTTGTTTTGGTTTTAGATCTTTTTTAATCAGTACAAGCTAGAGAAGCAAACTTGTTCCCGGAATCATGTTACTATACGAGTATTCATCCCTTAACTATGTACAGTAGGGTGAACTGTAAATATTTTTGTTTGAAGCGAGAGGCCTCAAAAGACAAGTAACTGATTCTGGGCCGTTGATTTTGGTCAATATGGGGATCAAACGACGTGTCATGATGAGCATAAATAGAATAATATATATTAATATATAATATATTTCGTTTTGGCAAGACACAGTACACGCTGAAAATGGGTCCCAGCAACATATTGCAGGTAAAACGTATATGTTTGGAAGAATTGTTTCATGAATTGTAGATTTGGTGCATTTTTGTTTCTTTGTTGTCTGTCATGTTTTTGTTTTGAGCAGTTTTCAACAAACTAAAACATATATTATAACCTATTAATCATTGTATTTCAAACATTTAATATGGAATAGCAAACATAATGTGGTTGGACACAAGTGTACTACATTTTCGACAAGCTACAAATACATTATATTTGTATCCAAACAACAAAAAAAACTTATTTTTTAGATTGTAGAAATCGAAATTGCAACGACCGGTATGAGACAATAAATACCCCCGTATAAAAAAGTTTGAAGTTCCCGCAATCACCTCTCAATACGCATCTGTTGATGCCACCATGTTTGAAATTCTTATTAAAATCCCAGTTTTCAGTACACCCTAATGTACAGTCTTTTGGCGCACCCTTTGCGGCATAAAATATTGACTTTCAAATATCCAGAAATTCGAACTTTTTACACTTCAGTTACCTGAAGTTCAGTATCAGTTACCCCTTGGTACTGATATCAATTAGTGTTGCCCCATTTCTGATTATATATGTTCTTGTGAGAAAAAGGACGAGATTCATTTAATATTTGTTAGAAGAAACTAAAACCGCTGATTTGTGAAAATTATTTATTGATTTAGTAGAATGAGTAATTGTTATACTCATGTGTATCTTCTTAATTGGTACTACTAAACAAGGAAAAAAAACAACCCGTAAAAAAATATATTGACTATAAATTCTTTACATGTGACCACGCCCCTTTGTCCAATCCCGCCCATACTTACAGCAGATATTAGAATATGTACACTAGGGTGTCCCAAAAAAATTTTCTTTTTCGATTTTCATGGTTGCTCAAGCTTAAATGGAAAGCTTATAAGGTGAAGTATTTTTGAGATTTTTTTCAGATTTTTCGGAAGAGGTGGTCGCACAAGTCGAATTTCCCCAAAAATCGGGTATTCCGGACGTTTTATGAATTTTACTAAAAACTTGGTCAATAACCACGATTCTCTTAGTTTGTAAGTCAACAGTTTTAAAGCAAAACGTTCAAACTTTTGTTGTATATACATAAACCACCAGTTTTTGGCAATGATTTTGCTCAATAAGGTACCACGTATTAAATTTTATTGTACATTTTGGATAAATATTGTAAATAACGCTTTATATCTTTTAAAATTCCTATGCAAATTTAAAAGAAAAACTAATGATGCGTTCTACAAGACGGATAAATTCTAAGAAATTTTGTAGAAAAAAATGTTTAATTTCCTGTTATTGTTCCAGAGTTATGCCATTTTAAAACTCTTTACCCATTGTATGAACCTAATAATATTATAAACTGTTTGCTAATTTTGCATCGGATTTGATTTAAATTTCTATTGAAATTTAAAACACTAATGATGCACTTTCAAAGACGGATAAACGCCAAGCAATTTTGTAAAAAAATTTTGAATTTGCAGTTACTGTTCCAGAGTTATGCCATTTTAAAACTCTTTACCCATTGTATGAACCTAATAATATTATAAACTGTTTGTATTTTTTCATCGGATTTGCTTTAAACATTGTATTGTCTTAAAAACCTACATTTCTAAGTTACCACAAAGAATTACACACAGTAAAAAATGGCCCCGGCAACATATTACAGGAACCATATATATGATTGCTTGCAAACATACATGTGTTTCCTGCAATATGTCGCCGGGGCCGTCGTTTTCTGCGTGTAACTCTTTGTCGTTACTTAGCGCATGTTGATTTTTTCATGACTACAATGTTTAAAGCAAATCCGATGAAAAAAGACAAACAGTTTATAATATTATTAGGTTCATACAATGGATAAAGAGTTGTAAAGTGGCATAACTCTGAAACAGTAACTGCCAATTAAAATTTTTTTTTACAAAATTGCTTGAACTTTACCCATCTTTTATAGTGCATCATTAGTATTTAAAATTTTCATAGAAATTTAAAGTAAATACCTCTGGAACAGTATCTCAAAAATACTTTACCCTATAAGCTTTCAAATAAAGCTTGAGCAAAAAAAAATTTGTTGATGGGACACCCTAATGGACACCTAACCAACATATCCAATTTTGTTCATACCCAAAATCTGCTCAAAGGAGCAGAAATAATGGATTTTTAATTCGTGTAATTTGTATGGGAGGTACCATTTTTGTCATTTAGTTTGCCTGCGAAGTTTCAGGTCGATTGGATCACGGGAAAGGGTTAGAAATCAATCCAAAGTTTCCCCGGCATGCATGCATACATACAGTCAGGTGAAGTTAATATAAAGAATTTAAAAAACATTTAAATACATTTGGTTAATTTGTGGAGATAGAGTCAGAGTTTTAATATTTGAGGAAAACTTCACACACCTGGATTTTAGACCATCAAAATCCGCGCCCTGATCGCCATGTTACTACATTATAGGAGCTGTGTCAGGAAGTGAATAATTGTTACATAGCTTAAAAAGAGCATGGATATACGAGGCAACATGGATAGAGGCAACATATAGATAAAAAAAAATCTAAACACAAATTTTCGACAGCCTGCTTAGTTTGTGAGATTAAAGAGAAGTCCTCTTCTCTTACTGTCCACCTGTGGCCAGAGGACCCTTGCTTGTTTGCAAGTTGAAGTAAGTCTCTACTTGTCCTTGAACATATTATCGGAACATTGCCTGTTCTGCAAACGGCAGGTAGAGATTGACATACTTACACCTTCTTTTGCCGGAAGAACCTGTGCCGTAGTGCCCTGTCTAGCTAACGCATCCGCTACGCAATTGCCTGGAATGTCGCTGTGTCCCGGTACCCAGATGAGCCTGATGTCAAAATACTCTGCCATCACCCTAAGTGATGAGTGGCATTCTTTCACCGTTAGGGACGTAGCAAACATGGCTACCAGGGATTTTATGGCAGCCAGGCTGTCTGTGTAGATACCAATTCTCCGGAGGGTTGTGACACTACTTTTTAGTACTGCAGCAACCTCCAGTATGGCGGTAATTTCCGCTGAAATACACTACAGTGATCAGGCAGCTTGAAGGAGATATTTATATTTAGGTCCGGAGAATGGACCCCATAGCCTACTTGCTCGTCCAACTTTTATCCATCCGTGAAAAATCTGATACTACTGATATCTCCTTCCAGTGACTTTTCCCAGTTATTCCTGTTCGGAATATAAGTCCTTAGATTTGTCGCTGGTGTTCCTGTTCGGAATAGAAGTCCTTAGGTTTGTCGCTGGTAGAAGGCTGGGGATACAGTAGTCCGTTTTTACGGGAATAGAGTTGATCCGTTGTAGTAATTCAGCGTGTCCGGAATGCCCCGATGTCAAAACTATACAATCTCTGATTATCACCAGGGATGTATCGGCTGCCGATTCGGCCATTTTTACGGGAATAGAGTTGATCCGTTGTAGTAATTCAGCGTGTCCGGAATGCCCCGATGTCAAAACTATACAATCTCTGATTATCACCAGGGATGTATCGGCTGCCGATTCGGCCATGATATCAGGAGTACAGATGTTCAGGATAGCACTAAGTGCAGTACCTGACGTCGTGTCCATTGCCCTACTAACGCTAATCAGTACTGATCTTTGAATTTTCATCAAGGAATTCAGAATATATTTCTTTTGGAGGGACCTAGACCAAACTACGATGCCATAGAGAAGTATTGGTCTGACTATTGCCGTATAAATCCACAAAGGTAGTGCCAAAGTAGTAAAACCACAGAGATTTAATGAAATCTCTGCCGAAACAAAATTCAAGCTGAAACTTGGAATATTTCTAAGAGCTACTAATTTAATTTGTTTTAATTTGAGTTATTAAAATTTTCAGATTGCGGAGTCTTGATAATTATACTTCTTCCAATCATTAGGTATTAATACGAATTCTCCACACTGCAGTTTGACTTCTGTTTTAACAAAAAATACACACACACAAAATACTTTTGCTTACAAGCCCCCAAAAAAAACAAAGAACTCTGGGATCTGATCGCTTGTTGACCAATCGACCAAACCAATCTATAAAATACGAAATCTACAGAGTGTTACAAATGTTTACACATTCATACATGCAGGCTAATATTTACATTGTTTACTCATCCACAATGGTTTCAATGTTCAATGTCTGTAATCGTATTAATATATGCGATATACAAAATTACATATAGACAGACAACCTAGAGCAATATGAATCGTACGACTGCAAAAAGAACCGGTAATTAAGAATCTTTACATGTCGTGTGAATGAACGTGGCGACTACGTGCATGATAAAAATAGCATTGTCATTCAAAGTGGGCATTCAAAATTTCCCATTTTGCATATAATGTCAATTTTTAGTTCAACAAACTTTTCATTGATAAATAAATGTGTTGATAAATAAATGTGATGCGTTTTTCTTTTTAAATATCTATTTTTTGACGTAGAATACGTCTTACCTTACAGTATGAGGAGTCATGTCAGGTTTTTATTGTTGTAATCTTTATTTCATTGAATTTGAGGAAACGGCTGGATGAATTTTTTTAAAATTTTTTTTTTATCTTTCGTTTGATATACATTTCATATTGGTTGATATATTTCTAGTATTTTAATTTCTCAAATGAAAATTGTTTAAACACATACACTCAAACATATGTGTGGTGTTTGGTTGAGTGTTTTTGGTTGCTCAACATTGCTTAGGAACATGTATCTAGTAAAAAGTGAAACGAACAGCAAGCTAATGTTGCTTGGCAACATGTATCTAGTAAAAAGTGAAACAAACAGTAAGCTAACGTAATAAAGCTTTTTTGCGAAAGCTTCAATAAAGCTGTTGTAACATTAATTTTGAATTGTAAAGCGTAAAGCTTTCACACAACGCTCGAATGCTAATGCGAAGACTCGATAAGGTAAACCTTTTTTAATATTAGGGCGGCCCTCTCAACATTCGCAGAACTTATTTCAATAAAAATATTAATTAAAATACATAAATTAAATTAAGTTTAAAAAAATTTAACATAATATTTTTTTTTTTAAACGGACTTGAATCAAATGCCGTTGGTAAATATAAAAATTACAGCAGACAGTTGGACTGTCCCTGCAGGCTGTGTCAGAGACACGGCCATTAAGTTTAACGTAGAATACGCCATCCGACAAGACAGAAAACATATATAACAATAAATGATAAATAATATAAGCAAATGAATTTATTGTTATATATGTTTTCTGTCTTATCGGATGGCGTCTTCTACGTTAAACTTAATGGCCGTGTCTCTGTCACAGCCTGCAGGGACAGTCCGTGGCCGAAGGCCTCGGACAACTGTCTGCTGTAATTTTTTTGTTGATTTTAATATGATATTTTTGTTTAAATTTTTACTCATAATGGAAAAATTGGTTAACAAACCAACAAACTTTCAAAGCGTCATAATGAAAAATTTGGGCTTAAGCTATGTTCAGGCATACTGCCATTTCGCAGTTTTCCCGATTTCATTTCCATAAACAGCTGATTTTTGTACGGCATAACAAACCTAACCAACCGTCCCGCTTTTGGCAGGATTGTCTCGTTTTTTGATGTCCCGTCCCGACTTGAATCTAAAATAATAAAATGATAGTATATATTTCGTCTTATTTTAACTAAATACTGGCATTCTATTTAATGTATTTTTTTTTAAACAAAACATTTTGCTTTTTTCCAATTTTTGGTCACAACCAGTTGGTCAGGTTAGGCATAAAATATGTTTACTGGGTTGAAATTTAAAATACTTCGAAATCGCAGTATTTCCCTTGGCCTCATACGGGATACAATTTCTTGTTGCACAATGTAATTTTATTTTTGAAAAAGTTGTCATTGAATCCGTTTCAATTTCGTTTTATTTTGCTTTTTATTTTACCATTTTCAAGAAATTTAAAACATTTACCACCAAATAATTTTTGGTTGTTTATCGCGGAAATTCTACGCACTGAAACATCTGTCTTTTTTTGTTGCGTGTTTGTAGCTTGTCGTAAATATAGTATACTTGTGTGCAAAACAAATTGTGTTTGCCATTCAATATTACACGTTTGAGACACAATGATTAATAAGTTATAATATATGTTTTTGTGACCTGAATGTGGCTTTGTTTCCTTAAAACTGCTGAAAACAAAAATGTGAAAGAAAGCATTGAAACAGATACGCACCAGATCTTCAACTCATGAAAGCAATGCTTCCAAACATATACATGCTACCTACAATATGTTGCTGGAGCCGTTTTTAGAGTATAGGAAACCCAATTACCATTAACTTGAATTTACCATGAAATCGTTGCGAGAGAAACATGCATATCTTGCGATTGCAAAGAAGCTTTAAGTCATGCTCTTGTACACGCTTAAAAACGGTCCCTGTAACATATTCTGCAGGAACCATGTATATGTTTGGATACAACACAAATATTCATATATTTGCAAGTCATAAACTCACTTATATTTAAATGCAAACATTAGCATGTTTACTTGCAAATATGCACACTTTTACGTGGAGTCATATGTGTGTTTCATCCAAAACATCCACATTCTTATGCCGAAGCATTCGAATGAACGATTGACGACTGAGTGCATGAAACTAAAACGCATCAGTCAACATAAGAAACACTCAATTCATTTTCGAACGCATTCAGGCATATTTATGAATCACGGACTGCAAAAATAGTGCAAAGTACAGCTTTACACTTGTAATAACATTAACTTAGACTGAGAATAATATATATTTGTTTAGTATTTTGTTCTCGACAGAGCATAGCGACAACAACAAACACTGCTGTATTTGTATAACAAATAAAGCTGTATTTGGATCACAAATACATATATTATAACATATTAATCATTGTGTCTCAATAATGAAATTTTGAAAAGCAAATACAATGCTTTTGGACACGAGTATACTAATTTGGGAGAAGCTACAAACACTCGTTATTTTTGCATCCAAACAAGAAACAAAACAGTTTTTTTTTTTAGAGCGTAATAATGTGGAGGTTGCATAAATACTCGTTAAGACCTAAAACTTCTGTTGGAACAAGATTCCGTCCGATCAGAGATAGTCGTTTTTTAAAATTATTAAATAGAACAGCTACGTTTTTAAAAACTTACTAGCGATTTGTATGGGAGGTACCACGCCCCTTTGTCCAATTGGACCGAATAGTAAATCTAAACCACCCAGGCCGCCACCCAAACGCATACAAAAAAATTTATTCAAATCGGTCCAGAAGTTTAGGATGAGTTCAGTCACAAACACACGTGCAGTAGAATTATATATATAAAGATAGTTGACATACAACACAAATTCGTACATGGTGCAGGGTATAATATAGCATTAGTTGCATTTAACTTTACACCTGCCCACTTGTTTCAGTCTTGTTTTTCAGTGCCATTATTATTTTTGAACAGTTGTACACTAAAAGCTTCTCGTTGCATTTAGAAATTTCGTTGCACATAGAATAATGCATTTTTTCAGAAAAATTACTGATTTCTGAGGAACCGTGTCTTGATTTGAAATAGTTATAGGGTTGGCCACAGATCACAAAGATGCATTATAACCCTAAGATATGTTTCATGAAATCTATGAAACTGTTTCATAGATGTTATGAACCTATGTTTTAAATCTCGTTCTATAGATTCTATGAAAAAGTTTCATAGATGTTATGAACAAATTTCATAGAACTTATGAAATTGTTCAATAGATCCTATGAAATATTTCCTTGGCTGACAATTAATGAAGGAATTCATAGAATCTATGAAGGATTTCATAATATTTACGAATAAATGTTTTTCAGTGTGTCATCCAGCATCCCGTTTGCCACTGGTTCATTTAGTGTTCATTTATATTAAATATTTCCCAGAAAAGCACATTGGCTTTATCATCTTATTACAAACACCGTGTTGATTTAGAGATAAGGAACTGAATTGTTTACAGAATTCCTTTTTTACCTTTTTGATAAAGTTCGCGAATATGAGTTTAAATCTAAAATTCAAAATAACGAGACTGTCAGTAATTGCTGTTAAATCGAGATGTTTTTTTTTAAAAAAATGTTCTTCATTATTTTACTTCTGCCAGTTCTATTAGCATAGGAACAACAATTTCGAATTGTAATGCACTGACAGCTCATATTATAAGTATAAACCAAATTTTACACTATCAGATCAAGTGGTATGATTTGCAGAGAGAAAAAGGTACCTAACTCTCTTTAACTAGAGAGGAATCGCGTCCTCAATTTTATTTCAGATTTTCACAATCAGTTTTGGAGAATGCAAAAACCTTCTGTCTGCAAAGTAACCACCAAATTACAACAATTATAAAATACAACTGGAAAAGAGAGAAGAGGAAATTGCAAGCAGAGTTCAAAAAAAAGCGACATAATTAAAGTTTTTATTCCCGTTTTCTTGGTTTTTGTTTGGCTCATTCCAATTGCAACCCTGACCGCATAATTTTTTGACGAAAATGTAACTGCCTTATTCATGAAAAGTTATGAGAGGTTTGAGAGACGATTTATCATACAAAAAACGGCTCTCAAACCTCTCACAACTTTTTATGAATAAGGCCATAAAATTATCAGTTTTTGGTATCTGGTTTTCTGTAAACCGTGCTCCTCATATTTACACTAAACCATTTACAAGTGTTGACATATCCAAAGATTTTTCTAATAGTGTAACAAAAGCTTAAGAGAGATTTAAAACTGATTATACATAATCACTAATATTTAAAATTATAATACACAATTATCACTTAATAACACCGGAAAGGAAATAATTATTATAAAAACGTTGCCATCAAGTCCTAATCTCGGGTAAACCCCAGTAAACGCTTTGAAAAATTTATATTTTAAATTATTGGACTAATTACAATAATTTATTTGAGCAAACTCTTTGGACCAGTATCCGACTTGTTATTTAAATACGCAATAAGTTAATTGCAATTAAATGCAAATAAGTCTAAAATTTGAATTGCGATTTTCTTAAAATAAATCAATCATCTGTTTGGCGTGTAGATGTGGCAACATCGTCAAATACCAAACATAAATATCGACATGTGTCAGAAAAACAGCTGTGAAAGCTGATGAAAATGTTTGAAGTGTGTTTGTATTGTTATCGAATATATTATATTATTATTATCGAAATTATACTTTTCTCTATTTTATTTTTTTTCCAGAAATTTATTCTTATATTCATATGTTTCAGTACAAAATTAAAAAGCATTAAAAGAATAACGAAATTGAAGCTTTGAGAAAAAGTATAAACATTTGTCAAATGGTTCGCAACGATTTCTAAAAAAATTTAATCGACGACCACAAACTGTAAATGAAATCCAATTTTATGTTTTTAATATCTAAATCATTTACTAAAATTTTTTTATTAGTTTCTGTCTTGAAACCTAACACCAACCGGACCGAAATAATTAAGTAAGGTAGACATTTCGAGGTAGTTTAAAAACTCCGTGACTTTTGAACTTCCCTTGTAGTTCCCTACCATTTGTTAATAAACTACTGTACAATTTTAAGCAACCTGCGTCATTTGGCATGTGTATGACAGCCATTGCTAGCAAAAAAGTGAATTTCGTGTTCTCATCAAGCATTACTTTTTGCGCTAAATCCGAATCCACGGAGAGACTTGTTAAATACTATGGGGACTCTGTACCATAAATTTCAATGGTTTATTGAATTCCATTTTCGTCGTAGCAGCACAAGAGACCTCGAATATTCAGGTCGCCAAAAAGTTGTCGTCGCTCCAGAAATCGTTGATAAAGCGCATGGAATGGTAATAGAAGAAGTAATAATAATGGAAGAATGAAGATGTATGACGTGGCTGAGGCTGCAGAAATCTCAAAGGAGTCCACGCTGAAAAATCAATCTTTGTTTCTTGTTTGGATGCAAATATAACATGTGTTTGGAGCGTGTCGCAAATATAGTATACTTGTGTCCAAACACATTGTGTGCTATTCAATATTGCATGCTTGAGACACAATGATTAATATGTTATAATACATGAATGTGTGATCCAAATACAGCTTGGATTGTGATACAAACACAGAAGTGTTTGGTGCATGCTCTGTCTAGAGCAAAGTTATAAAAAAGGGACAAAAAGAGAAATTGTTCTCAGCCTAAGTTAATGTTATTGCAAGTGTGTAATTGTATTTTTGCATTATTCTTTCAGTCCGTGATTCATAAATATTCCTGAAATATGTCAATGCATTGAGCAATTCTTATGTTAACTAATCTTATGGTAAAATTACGAGAAGGTACACTTGTTTGAACAGCTGATTTCATTTTTTCCATGGCATTAATAGTTTAAGTTGTCAAACTCATATGTACTTTGTTTTTGTACTTTTTTATATTCCTGTGTTGTTGGTATACTTACGTGTGTAGTTAATCATCTTAAGTGATTGAAACAAAAACAAAATCAATGTTCTTTATACTGCTACTACTTGGTTATTTTACTAGGACTGATCTGTTTCTGTCATAAGTATATAGATGTTTGGGATGAAACACGCATATGGCTGCACGTAAAAGTATACATCCTTGCACGTAAACATGCTAATGTTTGCAGTTAAATATTAGTGAGTTTAGGACTTGGAAATATATATATGAATATTTTGAATATACGGTGTCAATCACATCGACTTCCTGGAAAAGTATAAACGTTCACAGGCGAATGTTATTCGCAGATATTGGACAGATTCGACGTGGTTTGAAGGAAAACCGACCGCATTCGGCGAAGGAAAAAATGGTGTTCCACCATAACAATGCACCGGCGCACATATATGTAGTCGCCATGACAAAAATCCAGAATTTCCCAGCAACATATTGCAGGAAACATGTATATGTTTGCAAGCATTGTTTTCATGAATTGAAGATCTGCTGCATTTATTGTTTCTTTGTTGTATGTCTCGTATCTGTTTTAAGAGGTTTTCAACAAAAAATGCCACATTTGTGTCTCAAAAACATATATTATCGGCTATTAAACATGTTATATTGCATAGCAAACACAATGTGTTTGCGCACAAGTATAGTAAATTTGCGATAAGCTACAAACACGTTGTATTTGCATCTAAACAACAAAAACAGACAGATTTTTCAGCGTGTACCTCATCCGCCATATTCTCCCAATGCTGACGCCAGTGACTATTTTCTACTTCCAAACCTGAAGAAATGATTCGACGGTAAGAAATTTGAGGACCTTGAGACAACTTTTTACTTTGGAGGATAAACAAAATTGGAAAAACGACGTACTAAATGTATCGAGTTAAAGGAGACTATGTTGAGAAATAAAACATTTTGTTTGCCAATAAAATATATTCTATTCAGAAAGTGATGGAGTTCTCGTTATGGTTTCGTTCAAACTCTTAATTACCATGTATGTGTGCCCCGATAACTGCGTAAATTAAAATCGAATCTTACAAATTGATAAAAATTGATTGGCTTTTTGAAAATGTTGGAGCATTACGAGGGTATGCGAATCATTATAGAATTTATATGAATATTGATGTGCTTATATTTCGCTATTGTTATATTTACTGCTTTACTTACTATACGCTGAAACTAATGGCCCAACAACATATTTCAGGAAGCATGTATATGTTTGCAAGCATTTATTTCATGAATTGAAGATCTGCTGAGTTTTTTGTTTCTTTTTTGGCTGTCTCGTCTTTGTTTTGAACAGTTTTCAACAAGGAAGCCAAATTTTGGGCCACAACAAATTATATTATAAGCTATTAATCATTGTGTCTCAAACATGTAATATTTTAATAACAATAACTGTGTGTTTAGACACAAGTATACTACATAAGCTACAAACGCGTTGTATTTGCATCCAAACAACAACAAAGAGACAGATTCTTCAGCGTGTAGGTATCAACATATTGGAAATATGAGTACATTTGTTCAAGTCCACGTTTAAGTTATTGTTAAAATTACAATACAGCCTTTTAAAAATTACATTTAACACCAAGCTTCTAGTGTATACCAACTATAAAGCGTAGTTAACCACAAGTTTTTTGTTTCTACGCACATGGTTATATTGCTTATTTCAAAAATAATTCCGTTATAATCAACCACATATCGATGACAAGAACAATCGATTTAGTTAAAACGCTTATTTTTTTTATAAACGTAGTCATCATTAACCAATTCATATCAACTACGCAATAGTCAGGGGAATTTCAGCTACGTCCTGGTTACGTGATTGATTTGTAATCCAAATTGTAAAATTTATAATATTTTTTCACGACTTGCAATATCAAGACAATTATAGTAAATATATGATGGGTTGTTTAAAAACTTGCTACGACTTTATTTTTTTCAAGAATATCAATTTAGATAAGATTGGCCTGCCAGTGGGCTTTTCTATTTTTACCAAGTCAATGTTGCATAACTGCGTATTTCTTGTTATGTTCTATAAAATATAATAGTTTCAAAAAAAAGAGCAGCTTCATATAACTTGATTTCAAGTCCACTAATCATATGAAACAATAATGTGGCTGTCACAAAAACGTGTGCATACATAAATGTATAATATAACAGTTGCGTTTTTTTTGTAACCTATATACGTTTTCCCATACAAATGCTATCGTGTATATGATAACGGGGAGAATTATATCTACTAAGCATAACGGGGATACGTTGTAAAAAAAAGTACTAAAAAGGTATTGAGAGATTCAGATGTTACCAAATTATCGCACTATTTTGACAAATGTCTATTCAAAAAAAAAAAAAACAGGAAGAAAAAGTTTAAACGTACTAAAATATTATTAAAAAAAATCAATTTTAACGAATGCCGGTTATGGTCCCGTTGCAAACGCCCCAATGAGTACAAGACTTTATCCGCGGCAGATGAAGCTTTTGTTCTGTTCCTTCGTGGCAACCAACATAGATCTATGAATGCCACTTTGGGTTTTGCGGCCGACGTTATGGTAGCTTCTTCATTTTGGCCATAGAAATGAGCGAAAATGATCTGTACATAAATCCTTACCCGTGTTGAATGATGTTATGTTGGGTACCATATTAATTTTTTCAGATAACTCGAATAAATATAAAATATAGATGGGGCTGATAAGGATTGGGTGATGACAGATTGTGGAATGGAATCAGCTAAAACAATGGGCAACTTTTCGGAATCCCTAAGTGTTCAACAGAAAAATGACGCATGAAGGTCATCTTTGATATTGAAAGTACCGATTAAACCTATCTCAACCAAATGAGTCTTTAAAAAAAAGGTCTTTGATATCTTCCAAAATGCCAACCACTATTCGAGATTCCTTTAAGCCCGAGAGACTTGAAATGTTTAAACACATTTTGATTTGACTGGATTAACGTTTTCCCGAAAACTTCCAATCTTGTAGTAGTTCCAGGAAAAATGTCATCACAAATGTAGCTGATCTCCAATACAAGAGCCTGATTTCTCGACGAGAACAAAGTGGTGTATTGTAAGACAAAGTTTACTGCAAAACACCTTTATGCTAAAATCGCGTAGTGCTTTTCTTTGGAAACTTGCATTGAAATACCGTTTGCAATAAATTACATAAAATTAAAACAGTCCATTTATTAAAACACGAAAACATTTTAGATGATCAAATGAGTCTTAAAGAGTCTTAAATGAGTCTTAATGAGAGCTTAAGGGGTACATTTGCTTGATTTAAGCAACCAACAAGCAGCCACTATCAGTTTTCTTGATCTCGTTTTCTGCCTTGTTGGAGGAGTAGTTGGCCTCAACATTGACATCGAGGTTTAGCACTTGAGCGCGAGCCAATAATTTGAAATAAGTATAAACATATACTCTCTTACTTCCTTTCACCAGATGCACAGCGGCATCCTATATCACCTCCTGCTGAAACCAACGCGCATTTTGGTAAAGTTGGCTGACCAAAATTTAAATGTGGAATTTTTCTTGTAGCCGACATTTACTTTTTGAGACCTGCTCGTCTTATCAAATTAAAATTTGATATTTAAAAATTTGTTTCAACAATGGTGATATGTTTACAAATGAAAACTGACAAATATATAAATAAAAAATGACTTTATATTACAGTGATGCCAAGTTATTTATTTTTAACCGGTATACGTTTTTTGTATCCTACAAAAAAACGCAACCAACATTGTATATATATATTAGGGTGGCAATGAAATGTATGGAGGAAAATATATTTTCGAATTTTAATAAACCCCAGGCGGATCCAAATCCGAAAACTTTGACTAAAATGCGGCACGGCTTCGAGTTGTCCGATTCGGCTCAAATTTTCACCAAGTCAGTTTTAGACCATAAGGTACAAGAATCCGTCTGAGGTTTAATAAAAATCCGAAGTTGTGTTTTCATTGCCACCCTAATACATATTGTACATTGGCATTTCCACAGAAATGTCAACTTTTTGTTACGTAACGTCAGCCTCGTTAATTGCTTATATTTTACGAACAGGCAGTTCGATAGTTTTCTCTTCTTTTACTAAATATAAAATGAAAAGCGAGCCAAAGACTTGCCATACATGAGCATGAGCTTGGTCGATAACTTTTAATCTGACTGATGAATTTTAAAAAATATTACCATAAAATTTTGTGAACATGACAGTGATGTGAACAACTTCGATTACATTCTTGTTTGGTATCAGGAAGGATTGTAAACCGACAATAAACATCAACGATAGCTGATGTTCATGCTCATGAATGACAAGTCTGTGGTTCGCTTAAGTAGCTCCATATCTAGTAATAGAAGAGAAACAGTCCAATTGCCTGGTCCTAAAATATAATCAATACGTTGCAAAAAGTAATTTTTTGTGGAAATGCCCATAAGTAAACCACATTTACTTTAGACATATTGCAGATATCGGATGTGTTTTCCAACAAAACAATTAACCTTTGTTGTAATTTTGTCAGTCATAATGTGCTGACTATGAAAAAGCAACAGCAGACAAAAATGTACTAATGCCTAATGAACGCATAGTCATTGTTTACTGAATGACTACAGCTATTGCTTCACCCATTAAAATTATTGGGACAAAGTGAAAGTGAAATTCACGACTGCGGCAGAAACACAAATCGTAGTCGACAGCAACAGTCATTCGGAAAAGAATTACAAATGAATGCGGTAATCGAAACAAAGTTTCCGATAGCAAAAGCAACAGTCAATGCAATGTCTAAAATTACTACTGAATGCATAATTAGTCTATCAAGGATTTGAAATCATAATAATAATGTTGTAATTATAACTCTATGTTGAGCAATTTCAGTTTCCTAAACTATTTTCTGTGACCACAGATTTTACAGTTCTCGATTGCTTTCGGATTAGTGTGGTTTGGCTCACGCCGGAGCAACGTTTGTAAATTATTGAAATTTATTTTGAAAAAAATTTTTCAATTTGATGGTAATCTACGCACGCTGGTAATCTACGCGCGATGGTAATCTACGCACGCTGAAAATTTTTTGTTGTTTGTCTGCAAATATAACGTGTTTGTAGCTTGTCGCAAATATTGTATGCTTATGTCCAAATACAGCATGTTCACTCTACAATAATACATGTTGGAGACACAATTATTACGACAATAACACCGTGAACTTCCTCGTAGTTCTATGAAATGCAACACTGCTCTCATTAAGTACCACCTGTTAATAGGTTACTGTCAAAGATATAGACTACTGTTAATAGACTACTGTCAGAGAATTCAATGGATATTTGAGCAAGTTCCGTCATTTACTTGAAGTTTAACAGCTGTTCAAAACATACAACCTCGTGCATTTGTTTAAAAATGGAAAACAGTGAATTTCGAGTGCTCATTAAACATCATTTTTTGCGAAAAAAACCGTCAATCAAACCAAGGAAAAGCTTGATAAATACTATGGAGACTCTGCACCATAGATTTCAATGGTAAAAAAATTGGTTTACTGACTTTCGTTGTGGTCGCACAAGTACAAATGACGCTGAACGTTCTGGACGGCCAATTGAGGTCAATACACCCGAAAATGTCGAAAACCCCACGATATGGTGTTGGCCGATCGAAGAGTAAAAGTGCGTGAGATTGTCAATGCCATAGAATTTCATAGGGAAATGTGGTTTCGATTTTAAATGATCAGTTGGATTTAAGGAAGCTGTGTCCAAGATGGGTACCGCGTTTACTCTCAATTGACCATAAACGTAATCGTGTGACTACATCCAAGGATTGTTTGGAGTTGTTTAACCGCTATTCGAAGGAGTTTTTGCGGCGTTTTGTAACTGTGGATAAAACATGGATCCACTACAACACTCCGGAGACCAAGCAGCAGTCTAAACAATGGGTTCCTCCGGGTGAACTGGTCCCGAAGAAGGCCAAGGAAAGTTTGTCGGCTACCAAGGTGATGGCAACAGTTTTTTGGGATGCACGCGGGATAATCCACATCGATTACCTTCAAAAGGGAAAATCAATAAACGGCGAATATTATGCCAACTTATTGGACCGATTTAACGAGGATTTAAAAAAACGAGTTTCAACAAGATAATGCACGGGTGCATACGTGTGTAGTCTCAATGAAATTATTGATCAAAAACAAATGCCTATTTTATGGCCCTCTAAAAATCCTATTTTTTTGGAAGGGATACAAAATTTGGAGAAACGTTGGACTAAGTGTATTAAGCTAAAAGGAGATTATGTTGAAAAATATTTTTTTTTGCAAAAAAAAAACTGTGCTTCATTCAAAAAGTCACGGACTTATAATATATGTTTTTGTGACCCAAATGAGGCTTTGTTTGATGAAGACTGCTGAAAACAAACAAGTGACAAACTACGAAGAAACAAATCAGAAGATCTTCAGTTAATCAAAACAACGCATGAAAATATATACATACATGTTTCCTGCAATATGTTGCTGGGGCCGGCCGTTTTTTAAGGGTGCAAGTCTTTGTCGAAACACCATTACATCAAAAAAGTCACTATTTGGTGATCTTAAAGGCCGGTGGAATCATAGGTCCAGAGCGGTGCAGGGTAATGTTTACTAACTTGTTCGTGCCTCAGTTGGAAGGCAGTAATATGTTGCATATATGTGGTTTCAGCAGGCCGGCGTCATGATTCCACACAGGGCGCGATACAATTAATTTATTGACACAAGCATTTGGCGAACGATTAAATTCATGTAATGGACTTAGTAGCTGGCCACTCGTTTATTTTCTCTGGGGCTGTGTAAATTCGACGCATTGTTGCCGAAATACAGCCTGATTTACAGCAAAGAGTCCATGAAAATGTAACCTTCAGATTATGCCATGCAGCAGCAAGACGCGGTAGCCACATGACCGAAATCATATTCAAAAGTTAATGCCTTAAAATTATTTTTTAAATAAAGAGAATTCAATGGATATTTAATCCATTATTCTATAATTTATTATAGTTTAAAGTTAGAAATACAGAAAAGAGCAGTTAGAAATGAACCCATTAGTATGGGATAGAATGTTTCGTAGAATATTTCTACAATATTGATGAATAATTTCAAAAATTTGCAGAATTTTAAAATGGAAATGGAAGCTAGACATCTAGAGATATAAAAAAAATCATGCCAATAGTGGTTTCTTAACTAAAGAACTTTTTGGAGCAATTTATAAAACAAAGTCCAAAAATGTGCTATTTTTTGGTTCACTTGAATAAAGGCACTTTATTATTTTTAAAGTAAGCGATGATTTTTTGTAGGGATCGTTTGTTTATTACAATTTATTACATCTTAATCATTTTACGAGTCAAATTGGCAAAACATAAAATTTTAAATCTATCGGAAAAAACTAAAATCGATGTTTACCGTTTTGAAGATATTCTAACCGCTCAATAGCTAAAAAAATTGGACGGAGCCCAACAGTTGTCGACAATTACATCAAGGACCCCGAGGGGTATGGAAAAAAATTTAAAGGAAGGGTTTCATTGTCTTTATCTAAAAAAATAAATGGTTTCCCATTACATCCCATGAAGGGACTGGGGAGAACTTCTCACAACCACTGTGAGCTGTGCGCTTTCCAGTTTTCACTCACTGATTGGGACCTACAGTTTTACACCGATTCCGAACTGTAATTTGCGAAGCTTTTCCATGGCTAGATACTCGAGAGTGTCGCTGTCACTACGCGAGGTGACCGCCGCCGAAAGAAAATTTGAAGGTGGTCAGAGCCGGGTTCGAACCCAGGATCTCATGTACAAGAGTCGCGAACACTAACCATTGCACCACCGACGGCCACATCTACGTATGAGAAAATGACTTCTAATTCTGCCTTATCCTTGTCAAAAATAAGAGCTCAAGCTGGAGTGGAAGCGAGCAAGTCATCACTACGCAGAGTAATTAAGAGCTGTGAGTATCTTTAATACCTGAAATTACAAAAAGAAAACCGTCACTTAATGCTCCTCGTAAGGAAAAGCAGCTTCAATTCGCAAGAGACTACATGGTATGGGATGTGCAGCCAAGAGGTCATGTAAATGACTGGAGAACAGTTGTATTTACGGATGAGAAGAAGTTTAATTTGGATGGGCCTGATGGCTACAACTATTATTTCCATGATCTGCGCAAAGAAAAGCGTTTGTTGAACCGACATCACAGCCGAGAGGGCGGCGTTATGGTGTGGGGTGCTATTACGTACTATGGCACCATCGATCTTGCAAAAATTACTGGTCCAAGCTATAAAGCGTTATTGAAATCGGCTTTTCCGAAGTTCAGTGAACTATTTTGTCCCATATCTTGGATATTGCAACGGGATAATGCCCCAACACCAGAGTAGTAAAGGAGTTCATTGCAAGCCAAAATTTTAATATTCTTAACTGGCCACCCTATTCGCCAGATCTAAACATTAGTCGTGTTTTGGTTACAAGCAAGCGATTGTCGTTTGCTAAGTTGCAAAGATAACGGCAGTTTAGCGATAAGTCATTTTATTCAAAAATACGAATAAGGGTTGAAAACGGTAAAAGATGTAAAAAAAAAATTTTGTTTAAACTTAGCGAAAATAATTCCCGTCGCTAAGTTCTCGCTAAGGCTTTGCTAAGTGCTTCATACAAAACAAGCGAATATATAAGCAAGCGGTGTAACCAAACCACGCTTATTATCGAAAATTACTGGGGTTGGATATGTCGTAAGGTGTATGAAGAAGGCAGTCACTAATTCAGGCCATTAAGGATGTTTGGAATCAAATTTCGTTGGATTACATAAATGCTCTTTATCTCTCAATGGGTTGTACCCATTACTAATAGTTCTTAAATAAAGTAAAATAAATTTCAGAAATGAGGAAAACAGTTTTTCATTAAAATTAGTTAAAGTGCCTTTATTCAAGTGAACCAAAAAAATAGCAAAAGTTTTGGGCTTTTTTTTCATAAATTGCTCAAAAAAAGTTCTTCAGTTAAGAAATCACTATTGTTATGATTTTTTTACATCTCAAGATGTCTAGCTTCCATTTCCATTCCAATTCTGCAATCGGTTACAAATTGCAAAAGATACAGACTGCTGAATATGCAATTTTTAGTGCCTTTAAATAAGTGAACCGGAGTGTACTTTGAAAGGGTGGTCCAACCATAATGCGCGATGTTAATTCTGAGTCACACCTTAACGTCAAGTTTTTTGCCCAACTTAATTTGACATTTCTTTGTTTCAGTGTTTGACACAATTCAACCATGGAGAGGTACACAATTGAGCAGCGGGTTAAGATTTTTGAAGGCTTTTACGAAATACGAAATCAAAATGCATTTCGTGCACTTCGTGATTTTTTTGGTCAGCATGATAACAGACTTCTTGTGACCAGAAATTGAGGATATGGACCGGGACGATATCTGGTTCCAACAGGATGGTGCCACTTGCCACACAGTCAACGAAACAAATTCTCTTTTGCGCGAGAAATTCAATGGCTATGTAATCGCATGTCGTGGCGATGTTAATTGGCCGCCACGATAATGTGATTTGACACCGTTGGACTTCTTTCTTTAGAGATATTTAAAAGAAAAACTTTGGGAAGTAAAAGTGTACGTCAATAAGCCAAGAACAATTCAAGAGCTAAAGGATGACATAATTCGGCACATTAACGACATTGAAGTTCAATTATGTCTCTGAGTCATTGAATATATGGACCATCGGACAGAGGTATGCCATCGAACCCGTGGCGAGCATTTGACCGAAATCTTGATTCACACATAATTGTCATAGCTAAAATATAAAATATTAAAATAATTCTCTGAAAACTTGTTGTTTTACAATTAACTTCGTGCGTTTTCGTTGTACCACCCTTTAATACTTGTAATATTAATACTTACAAGACCGCAAAATCAAAAATTATAAAGTTATCGACCAAGCTCATGCTCATGACTGACAAGTCTGTGGTTCGCTTTAGATATATCGATAACAAAATTATTTAAATTTTTTTTTATCGTAATCTTGGCATCTTTTCAAATAGATAAGTATATTTAAAAGTGTTGTATTGTTTAAACTACCCACCACATTCTTCTCGACACAAAAATGTTGACATATGTAGATAAAACTTCTTTAATTAGTTTGAACGCCCACTGTAGTGTCACATTTCGTGAATACTCTGCGTATGTATATATGTATTATATTATTTACTTTACCATGTATAATTATATATGTATATACGTGTTTATCTAACTAAATTTAATATTATTTACCTATTTGCACACGTAGTTGAAGTTGTATCCGAATTGGGAACAAGTATCCAAAGTTATGATGATGTTTAAGTTTTTCTCCAAAATATTCAACGTCCACCAGTTCGAATCAACTGACAAAGCGCTGATTTATCGACAATGTTGCTGCACCACAGGGAAGGAGGGAGGTTGTTAATACAATTGCAATGTCGTAGTGTCGTTTTTTTTTTTAATTCAAATTTTATTTTTTTGTTTACATCCAAATATGTATTTGGTCTTTTAGTGAATACCAGTATTTATTATAAACAACTCTTTTTGCAATTCCTATATCGTTGTTGTTGTTTTATAAACATTCCACAAGCAAAAAGTAATTACACAAGAATAATAAAACAACAAAATTCAATACCGAATTCAAAATAATAATAAAAACAAAACAATAAAAACTGAATAGCCAACAAGAATTTCGGTTAACTCTCGTATAATTCTCGGTTTCGATTTAAACGTTATTGTATGATAACTGGCAACGAACGACAACTATCATGGTCTAGGCATAGAAGCACACTAAATTATCGGTTTGCAAAAATCTAGCTGAGCCCCTTTTTGGAAACAATAAGCAAGCAATAACAACCACAACAACTTGTTCATATTGCTGTATGAATACGAGTACATACAGTAGCAAGTTGTCTAGTTGAAAGCCAAAAGCCACTCACTCGCTCACTCAGTCACTGCTCACCAACACTGCGTCACAGTTATTAATAACAGCAACACGGCATTCGAAGCACTAAAGAGCTGAATATTCGTCCATGGCGAATTTTGTAATCGCTACGCTGGATGGGCACAGTGATTTTGGAATAATTTATAGGATAGTAATTTGTGATGCCCAGTAGTTCATTTGAAATATGAGGAATGATTTCTGAATTTCTGCCAAATCCAAATGTGTGGGATGTAATAGGATTCTTGGTCGTCTTATTCGTCGGTATTCTTCGAGTACGTCATCGCTAACCTTTGGTTTATCTTTAGTTATTCAATTGGCATTTCCTAGCCCACGTAATAGCTCTATCTTGATTCGCATTATCGCTCTATATTGATTCACTGTTACAGATCGAAGTACTTACGACATTGATATATTTATATTTTTCGCAGGACTTTTACTCTCAAAGAAATCCAGTGTTGTTCGATCTCAAAGAAATCCAGTGTTGTTCGATCTTACGAGATGTCTCTAGATTCCGCATCATATACGAAGGCGGATCAATAAGTCCGTGAGTTTTCGAACTTCCCTCGTAATTATATGAAATGCAACACTGCTCCCATCAATCAAAAAGGATGTACAAGTAGAGAAGAAAAAACTGGCGCAATTTGACAACCCTAGTAGAAGAGAACCAAAAAAGTCGACGCGATTCACTCAAACGCATTTCTCTCTCGCGTTATAACTTGATTATTTCATACTTTTTCCATACTTTATGTAATTTTATTTAAATATGGTTGGTATTTCTATAGTTAGATAGAATAACATTATCAGACAACTGCTCGTGTATTGAAATATTCAACGAAGAGAGTAAGAGAGAGAGAGCAGAGAAACGACACGCTTCACCCGTTTTCTTTGTTGGCATTCCACTCCATGAGTAAATTTTCTTCTCTATACCATAGTTGCTTTATGCATCAATTACCATCTGTTAATAGACTGTAAAATTTTGAGCAAGTTCATTGAACCTCGTTCATTTTTTTTTTTAATTGAAAAAAGTGAATTTCGAGTGCAAATACTATGGGGACTCTGCGCCATCGATTTCAATGGTTAAAAAGTGGTATACTGACTTTCGTTGTGGTCGCACAAGGACAAATGACGCTGAACGATACACGATATGGTGTTGGCCGATCGAAAGTAAAAGTGCGTGAGATTGTTGATGCCATAGGCATTTCATGTGGCAGTATGGTTTCGATTTTAAATGATCAGTTGGGTTTAAGAAAGCTGTCTGCAAGATGGGTGCCGCGTTTGTTCTCCATTGACCATAAACGTAATCGTGTGACAACTTCAAAGGATTGTTGGGAGTTGTTTAACAGCAATTCGAAGGAGTTTTTGCGGCGTTTTGTAACTGTGGATGAAACATGCATCCATTACAACACTCCGGAGACCAAGCAGCCGTCTAAACAATGGGTTTCTCCGGGTGAACCGGCTCCGAAGAAGGCCAAGGTAAGTTTGTTGGCCAATAAGGAGATGGCATCAGTTTCTTGGGATGCACGCGGGATAATCCATATCGATTAGCTTCAAAAGGGAAAAATAATAAACGGCGAATATTATGCCAACTAATTGAACCGATTTAACAAGGATTTAAAAAAAAACGACCCCATATGACCCTCTTCCATCAAGATAATGCACGGGTGCACAAGTGTGTAGTATCAATTGCAAAATTCCACGAATTGGGCTACGAATTGGTACCTCATCCGCTATATTCTCCGGATTTAGCCCCCAGTGATTATTTCCAAACCTAAAGAAATGGCTCGGTGGAAAGAGATTTAGCTCCAACGATGAAATTATTGATCAACCAAATGCCTATTTCATGGACCTCGAAAAATCCTATTTTTTGGAAGGGATACAAAAATTGGATAAACGTTGTACCAAGTGTATTAAGCTAAAATAAGATTATGTTGAAAAATAATTTTTTTTTGCAAAAAAAACCGCGTTTCATTCAAAAAGTCACGGACTTATTGAACCGCCTCGTAGCAAGACAGGTAATACAAGATCCAGATATAGCTCAATATTTTTCTTCTCGGTACAGATATTTGCTTTAAAACTCAAGAATCAAATCAAATTTGTGTTTTCGAATTCACAATCATTCGAAAACACAAATTTCATTTGATTTACAAGCTGACTCAATTTTAGATGTCTTTGATCCGAGTTATTTCTATAAAGTTGTACATAATTCCTTGTAGGCAAACAGATCATGTTTTCGCGGTTAGTGAAAGAAATTTAAATACCGCGGGTGGGATTCGAACTCACATTCATTGGACGATCGTTTCGATGTTTGTGAAGCATCATCTTCAGCAGCGTCTAGCCCGTTAGCTGTTCTTGTTTACGGAGGATCCGAAGTTATAACAGTTGTCAACCACTTACTTCATTTTGTTATCCTTATTTGAAACGTTTATTTCAGAAACCCGTCAAGTGCGCTTTTTTAAATGTTCGGTAAATTAAAAAAAACTTCGAAATTTTAAAATTAGTAAAGGTGTTGGCTGGGGAAAAAATGTCTTGGGAAAAATACAACCCATTGGCAGGCTTGATAGTTCACGTGTTTCATATCATTTGTGGAAAAAATTTCAGAAATAAACGATTCATTTACTGCCAACATTACATTCCCTGGTTCCTTCCCGATTTTTGAAAATACTGAGTTAACTTCTTCTACGGTACGCCCGATAATATCTAAATCTTCAGCACAGGCAACCATCATGGGCCTTTTACTGCTGGTGGGTTTCATTGCGTTTACTACAGCTTTATATTAAGATGTTGAAGACATCGCGCGTGTCCTGGTGTTCTTATTTGTAGCTGAAAAATAGAAGTATTCAAATATATCCCTGACGAACCGATTTATGTTTCTCAAAAAGCACCTAGTAGAATTTGTTAGTTTACCTAAATTGGGTTGAGACAGCCGAATTAGCCGTAAACGAATTTAGAGGTTGTCACAACCTCATTAGAGGTTGACACGACCTCATTAGAGGTTGACACAACCTCTATAGTGGTTCTCACAATCGAATGTAGATAGTGCACAGAAATGCACACTTTTCTGTATTCTTATTAAAAAAAAATATGCAAATCTTTAGGGTAACACATATGTCACTACCGAGCTTTTTGGAAGTCCCGGCAATCACGGGTAACCGCTCCAATTTGGCGTGTTGTATCTGTTGATGTAGGTCCTAAACCGTTTCACACGCAGATGATTGCAGTATATCTCCAACGACCAACCTTGAAAAGTTCCAAAACTGTTGATATCTTCTTGGACATTTTCTGCAAAATAAGATGATTTAATACAAAAACCATAATGAAAATATGTTTACTTACCTTTGTTAATAACCACACAAAAATTTTGATTTCGCGGCGACAGGGAAAATTATGCATTCTTTAACTTCTTTTAATATAATATTTGTTTTTATGATTTTAAACGTCAAGTTGAAACTTAAATTCTGTTGAACCTGCAGAATTCATGAGAAATTCGGTTACAGCAATCGGATTGACGTCGAATTCGGTCGTTATTGCGACCGAATTGATACCAAATTCGGTTGTGACATCCGAATTGATGCCAAAGTCGGTTGAGACAACCGAAATGATGCCAAATTCGGTTGTTGCACCTGAATTGATGCCACATTCGATGTTTCAAATAAGAGACATCGATGTCGATAAAACATCGACCTCAAAACATCGATGTTGGAAACACACAGAAAAACATCGATGCAATCATAGATATAAACCATCGATGTTGGAAAAACATCGGCACTAAAAGCATCGATGTAAAAAGTACCCGATGTTTTTCGATGTCGCAGTCCTAATTCGGCTACTCCAACCGAATTTAGTAGCAATTTCGGTTGTTGTATCCGAATTATTTCCAAATTCGGTTGTACCAACCGGAATTTTGGCAAAATTGGTTGACAGGAAGAATATAATTCAAGATTCGGTTGTCACAACCGAATCAATTAAGAAACGACGTTGCTTCAACCGAATTTCAGTTGTGGGGACTAAATTCGTTTGTGTCAACCTCAATTCAGTTGTGGGATATCCAGTGGGATAGGTACAGTCGTCCCTAGTTTTGTCAGCTCATACACTTTATCTCTTACTGGATATAAAGTGGATGCGAAACAGTTTTGTCATAACATTTAGTGTCAGCAATACAGATGGCAGAGAGTAGATAACGATACGCCAGGCGTTGATGGCATTTAGTCCAACCCAAAGTGCAACTTCTCCGATTACCACCACATACTACAGCAATCTGTTAGACCTTGCGCTACTCCAATATCCAACTCTCTAGAATGGAATTCAAAACATTTATTACCACCTAGTTTCGATTATTCAGTGTAAAAGTCTAAATACATTGCATTACTGGTATTTGTTCATTATACTCTTTCAAATCTGAGATAAGCGCATTTTCGCAGATTCCCTAAAATCATTACGTCACCATAGCGACTTGTGATCCATCGCGAACACTGTTTTAGGCGGATGACGATGCCTATGCCAAGAAAATATTGTGGTGAGAGGTGAATGACAACTTCCAGCCCCTCGTGATGCACACCATTGATATTGTGTGGGCGGACAATATGTGGTTATATCCAGGAAAATATATCCTCCGAGGTAGACCACATCGTCCTCCGATGCGAATATAGGGCGACTGTGATTGTACTAATATAGGGCGACTGTGATTGTACTAATGCCAAGAAAATATTGTGGTGAGAGGTGAATGACAACTTCCAGCCCCTCGTGATGCACACCATTGATATTGTGTGGGCTTACAATATGTGGTTATATCCAGGAAAATATATCCTCCGAGGTAGACCACATCGTCCTCCGATGCGAATATAGGGCGACTGTGATTGTACTAATTCTTCATAATCCATCATTTGGACTTCTACTTCTTTTTATGCCGCAAAATTGTTATTCTGACGTCGTCCTGGTTACGTGGGGTGCAATCGATACCTTCTCCTTATACTCAATTCATTTCGTTCTTTTCAACATTTACCTCTAGAACAATCTGTTTCGACAAATACTTCGCAGGACTAACATATATTCGCAAACGTTTTGAAGTTGTTTAAATAAAAGTTTCGTACATTGGACGATTTAATCGTCGATGCAATGAAAAATTGCATACATAACATCTTTTTCCCCATATTTCGTTTCGTTGTTGCAAAAACTCAATTTTCGTTGCTTCAACAATTACATTTATTGTGCATTTTGAATATAGATCAAAATAATAATAAAACTAGGTGCATGAGATTAGTTTATATTAAATTGATTTAATGACTTATTTATTTATTATGGATTTATTTATTACAGACGACAATTCTGATGAAACAAATACGTTGCTACAACGAATCAGTTGCTAATGCAACGAAACTAGTCTTTTTCAAGATGAAGAGAGAAAGAGAGTCCAAAACATGAGCGAACTTACGAAACAAAGGTCGGCAAGAGAAAACGCTCAGAATTCGAGAAGCTTTACGATCAAAGATCAATTATTGTGTACCAACCGACCACGAAAGATGTATTACTCCGCCATAATAATTTAAATGAGATATTTTTGTCTGAGCTAAATATCTGTTTTGTAAATAGACTTTCTGTTTATAGATAATTTATCGGAAAAATGTAGAAGAGATTAGGGAGTGCCCGGTGACCTTATAGGCGGCAGTCAAGAGCAGGACAGATCTCTTAACGAGATGGCCCAGCACACTCAGAGAACTAATTGTTTGAAAAGAGGTCGTAGCAACCGTAACTTCGGCTGTTACCACCGAATTGAGGTTGCCACAACCGAATTGAGGTTGCCACAACCGGATTGAGGTTGTTACGTTGTGATAACTAAATCTTCAAATTATATTCGCCCAGTCAACTAAATTTTTTAAAATTTCGGTTGAAACAACCTAATTTCAAATTAATTCGGATGCAACAACCGAAATTGGTACCTAATTCAGTTGGGGTAACCGAATCTGGTCTTAACCAACCTCAATTCGGTTGCAACGACCGAATTTGGCGTCAATTCGGTTGCTATAAGCGGATTTCTTATGAATTCTGTAGGTACAACCGAATTCATTTTCAATTCGGTTACCACAACATAATTCTATGTATTTAAAATTTGACGTTTAAAATTGTATAATCAAATATTATTTTAAAAAGGTAAGTAAAATATATTTTGTATTAAGCAGATATCAACAGCAGATATATATGCGGTAGTCTGGATACAAAACGGCTTTGGACCTAGAGCAACCGATACAACACGTCAGAATTAGTGTGGTGTCCCATGATGGCTGGGACTTCAATAAAAGTTGGAAGAGGCATGTACATTAAATGTATTATTCTACTTATATAGATTACCCCATATATCTGACTTTATTTTCTCGCTTTTTAATTCATTTATAAAAATACAAGAAAGTAAATCATCACTTAATAATAAAAAAAACTTTAATAATTCATTTATGACAGTATCTAAATTCGGTTGTAACAACCTCTAATTCGGCTGTGACACCCTCTAATTCGGATGTGACAACCTCTAATGAGGTTCAGTCAACCTCTAATGAGGTTGTACCAACCTCTCATTCGGTTGTGACAACCTCTAATGAGGTTGAGTCAACTTCTAATGAAGTTGTGCCAACCTCTAATTCGGCTGTGACAACCTCTAATGAGGTTGAGTCAACCTCTAATTCGGTTGAGACAACCTCTTAATTCGGTTACGGCTAATTCGGCTGTCTCAACCGAATTTTTCTGTGAGTGCAGAACGTGTGCCAGGGAAAATTAATATTACGGGAAAATGTAGAGCGTATAGCTGACAAGGCTAGGAACTACGTTACAGGTTCCACAGAAACCGCAACGTGTTGACATGACCCTAGGAACTTGTGATCATATTCTGAACGCACAAGACAAATCTGGCCGACATTGAATAAGAGACTCAAGGTGTCAATGCTTGTGTCAGTCTTGATGGGACTGGATTAGAAGGTGTGCGACCAGACGGAAGATCATGGCAAATTACCTTTGCAGAAGTTGTAACACTGAAGAAGAGTCTACTGATGAAGAAGAGTCTTCTGTTCACATGCCGAGAACTAGCTCTCCTGCTATGGGATTCATCTTCTTTGAAATGAGTCGTTTATCGACTGCCACCTACACCTATTCTATAGTTTATTGTTTTTGGTGGAAAAACATAAATATAAGTAGTGTGCAGGCAGTTGGGTTAAACGATAAAGGTGAACTCGGATGAACAAAATTATTCAATTTTAAAAGTGACCGTCAGTGATGCAAAGGTTATTGTGCGCGATTCTTGTATATAAGAACGTGGTCTCGACTCCTGCTCTGACCACCTTAAATTTCTTTCGATAACGGTCAGTGACGACGTGCTTAGTGAGGGCGACACTATCGAGAAATTAACCATGAAAAAGCTTCTCAAAAAACCGTTTGGAACCGGTTAAAACGGTGTAGGTACAATCACTGAATTTAAAACTGAAAAGTACACAGCTCACTGATTGTGAGAAGCTCTCCCCTATCCCTTCATGGTATGTAATGGGTAAATATTGATTTATTTATTTAAGAAATCATAAGAAAATAACGTGCAATATAAGAACAGTTTACCTTACCTGATTTCTACCCCATTTATTGGTTCAATAAAACAATGGATTTCTATCCAGAAGGCATCAAGTGCATTAAGTAAACAAATTTAATCCGGATGTGAAACATAGTCATCGTAGTAATAAAGCCTTCATAGCTGAAATTATACATATTTATTGAAATATATTCATGGCAACAATGGAACAGATTTATTACGGCAAGAGACTTATTCATTGCAACAATGCAATTTATTCATCATATTATCGAAACGTTTTCATCCGTGCAGTGCAACATATTCATCACAGCAATGTTAGATATTCATAGCAGTAAAGAAAAATATTCATTGGAGCATCAAAACGTTAATTGCAGCAATAAAAACCTTCATTACTACAAGGAAACAAATTCATTGTAGCAACAATAAAATTTGACCGCAGTTACAGAAATATATTGTCACCTACTGTGCGTTTCCGGTTACTGAACACATTTTCGTTGCAGTGATGAAACGGTACGCTAGCCCACTTTCGATGACAATAATTTTTAGGCGTACGAACAATTTCCATTCAGTCTAGATTCATTTATCTTGAATCTACTTCGTATATACGAACATGGTTTAAGAATCACCACTCGCATTTCTTTCAACGATTTACTAAGAGATCGTCAATGTGTTGTATATCGGCATATTATAACGTAGGGTACATAATAGTTACAATCGATTGCCATAGTATAACATATGGTGAGTGACCTTAGTCATAACATGTATTTTCTTATATTTACATATGTTCATACACATATAATTAATACACACCCATGTCCATTCGTTCTCACATTTGTATGTTAGTTACAGTGAGTGTCAGTAATATTCGGACATTTTACCATCATTTAATAATTTTTACTAATAACAAATACAGTCCAACCTTTTCACTAATAAAAATTTTATGTAAAGAAAACTTGATATATTTAGCAGTAAGAAGAGAAATTTAAGGATAAATTTTCACAGAAAAGTAAAATGGAGAATAAAGAACAGAGAATTTCTCATTTAACGTTATATTATATTTTTGCCACCAATTAAATTTTTCGTTTCATCATTTTGTTGAATAATGTGATAAAACTCACAAAGTCTAGGATTAAGAATATATAACATAAAAGTTTAGATGGCAACTCTGTGTTATTGCTTGACAATGAAAGTTATTTTTTTGCAATATTTTTTTCGTGCGCAAAATATTGGAATTTTACTGAAAAATTGTGAAATATAAAGTCGAAGGTATTCAGAATATAACTAATAGAATTAAATTCATATTATTTATGTCTTTGTCTTCGTCATTTTGTATTTTTATTGTGTGGTAATTTGGAGAAACATAACCTATGGAGAAATTTAAATTGAATAAGGCATCTTAATGGATTTATTTTAAAGAATATTTCATGGCCTTAATGATTGAATATGATTTCATTGATGTGGCAGCTACGGATGGCGCTAACATGTAATCTGAAAGCCCAATTCTCGCACACTCTGCGCCATAAATCAGGTTGTATTTCAGCAATATCACATCGAACGTAGGCTTCAAAGTGAACAATGGTTTCTGGTTTATAGGCGTAGACATGCGACTTTACAAATCTCCGAAGAAAATAATCTAATTGCGTCAAATCGCACGAATGAAGAGGCCAGTTGTCAGGGCCATTTCGTGAAATTAATCTTTAGTCAGATGTTTCTTTCTTCTGAAACCACATATCTGCCTCATTAATTCCTTCCAACTGAGACACGAAACAGTTAGTAACCATGCCTCTGCGCCGCTAACCGTTGACTGTAATGCTCCAACTAAGATAATTTTTTAAGACATTGGAGCAATGATTCCATCGGCCCATAAAGCGTACCAAAAGGTTAATTTTTCTGGATGTAATAGTCTATCGGCAATGGCTTGAGGACTACCAACGCTCCAAATGCGGCAATTCTGCTTGTTGGCATAGCCATTTAAACAAAAGTGCCCGATAGATAGTAGAATTTAACCATGATTTCCAAAATAAATGTCAATCATTTGCCAACTTTGCTCCGGAGTGAGTCTTCATGATGAATTGCCATACCAAAATAGCCCTTAAACAACCGAGAACTGTGAAACATAAAGCAACTATGGTATAGAGAAGAAAATTTACTCATGAAGTGGAATGCGTCGTTTCTCTGCTCTCTCTCTGACTCTCTTCGTTGAATATTTCAATCCACGAGCAGTTTTCTAGTGATGTTATTGTATGTAACTATAGAAATTTCAACCATGTTTAAATAAAATTACATAAAGTGTTTAAAAAATATGAAATAATCAAGTTATGACGCGGGAAAGAAATGCGTTTGAGTGAATCGCATCGACTTTTTTGGTTCTCTCCTACGAGGGTTTGCCAAATTGCGCCGGTTTTTTCTTCTCTACTTGTACATCCTTTTTGGTCAAATCGGTTGACACTGAAAACAGTGTTGCCACCTTAAAGTTATCCGCCTCTAACAAAAACACCATTGCACATGAGAAAGTTTTCGCTCAAGCACGTTCACTGATTGTGAGAAGCTCTCCTCAATCCCTTCATGGGATGTTATGGGACACCTTTTTTTTTGCGTTCACGAAATTACTTGACTTGCGCCCATCTCTATTGGAAAGTATGGGCCATGTAAAGTTTGGAATTGGATTTAATTTCACTCTAAAACAAAATCTAATAGAAATTTTTTTAAAATATGACTTTATTGGTAAAGCCCACATCATTGACATTTATGAATGCAACGCAACATCGTTCAAATGGCCTCCACGACTTTCTTTACAGTACCTCTTCCAATCTATCCAATATTTCAGAACATTTTCGATTGTTTGGACCTCTATTTCGTGAAGGAAAGCGTGGATTTCGAGAACGAAAGTGTCGATTTCGTGTTTTAAGGCCTCAATGTTTTAAGCCCTTCATTTCGTGCTTTAAGGCATTGTTTGCATAACCCTTATCTTATCACGGCACCATAGACGTACGTGTAATAGTCTCAAGGGGTCAAATCGCAGCTGCGAGGCGGCCATTGGACTTCCAACTTTCGAGTGATTATACGGCTTTCGAATACAGTGCCCAAAAGATCGACTGTAACGTTTGCTGTGTGGCACATTAGAAACCATACATCGTCAATGTCAACCTCTTCTGCGTTTGGGAACATAAAATTCCTGAGCATGGCACGGTAACTCTCGCCATTGACGGAAACGGCAGTTCCTTGCTCATTTTTGAAGAAAATGGACCCATGATGCCGCCATGCGAAAACCCGCACCAAACAGTGGAAGCATCGGCTTCTCCTCGAAGATGTGTGTATTTTTCGAGCCTCTATCGCGACAATTTTGTTTGTTGATGTGTAATGAGCTTCATCGGAAAAGATGGATTTTCGGTACAAATGCTCATCTTTGGATCTCAGAACTTTGGAAGAATGTTTTTAATATTTCTCAATTTTCTTCAAGCGTAAAGCGACCTATTTTGTAAACTTTAACTAATAATCTGTCACTTTATAAATGTCAAATTCGCCATCTGCTTCCAAATAACGGGTGGTTCAAATTCAAAATGTTACTTAACCCACACTTTTAAAAACATTTATCTATGTTTTATTTTAATTTAAAGTGTTTATGCCATTCCACCAAGAAGACAACAAAAACTAAGAAGTACGCCGAATATTAATGACACTCACTGTAAATATTAGTGTAAATACAGACCCAACACTGCTATCGCTTCGGGAAAAAAACATCTGTATAAGTAACAGTTGTATTACATATTATTGTTGTGGCCAACGCAAGCCCCCACTGGCTATCACAAGTATTTGTGTGTGTCAAGTACTAATATTAAATAAATTTCACTCATACTAATGTATTAATTGAAATCATGTTTTAATTAAGCTTTTTAAAAAGGCGCATGTAACAAGGTGTTATTATCTCGGCAACACAGCAACAACCACTGGCGTTTTGGTTTTGTTTTGGTTATGTTTCTTGTAAAATTCAAAACAAATGTGTATCAATAGTAAACAAAAGTACATAGACAATATGCATCTGAATTTGACAGGCTAATGGTGTTATTCTATACGTCGTGAATCAGTCACTTAGCGTTACATTTGTCGTTTTGGTAGTTTATAAAACGTTACAGCTGTTCCGAGTTACGTTATTTAATGTGTGGTTTATAAAACGCAGCGTAACGTTTTTGATCACTTCAACTGTCAAATTCAACACGCCACAGTTCTTCGCGTTAGTTGAAGAAATTACAAATTTATTTGTTTATTTGAAGTAGTATTTTTTTGCAATGCCAATTTTGGCTGAAATGCATTCGAAGGATAGAGCTCAAACTTTGTTTTAAATAATTCAAAATTATATTGCTTACGCACTAAAATTCTTATTTACAATTATAAAATTAGAAATGGAACGTTCAAATAAATAATGCATTGCAAAATAATTATAATTATGTATATTTAAAAATTATAGACATCGGTTGATGTTGACAATAATAAACAAATGAACCAATACATTAGAATCAATACATACCGCCAAATGCCACGTGTTTTTGAAAAGACAACTAATTTAATATAGATGGGGAAATTTATTGGACATTGAACTCCAAAATAACATAGGTTTTTTACACATTTTATGTGAATATTGTTGGTATTTGCAGTATTATAAATAATAGCAATCTTAAAATCTGTTGATCTACTGAAGTAGAGCTACATTTTTTAATCTTTTTCATTCAGAGCATTTCACTCAAGATAACTTTTTCTGATCTATAATTGTTTATTTTAGTTGGGAAACTCTATAAACCGCACAAAGACGATCAAGAACTAGACAACCAGAAGATGTGCGCAATTTGGCAACCCTGGTAAAAGAGAACCAAAAAGTGCTAGAAATTCACCCCAAAGCATTTCTATCTCGCTTTATATCCTAATTATTCATACTTTTGCATAGTTTATGTAATTTTACTTCAACATGGTTGGAATTTGTACAGTTATATACAATAACACTATCAAAAAGCTGCTCGTGTATTGAAATATTCAATGAACAGAGTAAGAGAGAGAACAGAGAATGGCTAGGGTTTCACTCGTTTTGTTTGTTGGCATTCGAGTAAAGAGAAATTTTGACTGTCAACTTGTACATCGTTTTTGAACCGCATTTGTCAGTGACAGCTTTCGTAAACAAACGCAAGCGCGAAGTGATATATAAACTAAAATTTTATGACTTTGGCGTTCGCGTTGGTTTCTGCGTTTACGTTCACTTTCGGGACTTTTATAATACTACCCTTAGAGTAATACAAACTTGGCAACCCATACAGAATGTGAAATATCTTTATTTTAATCAATTTGTGTTTTAATTGCAATCTCTATAAATGATTTTACTCTATCACTTTATATAAGTTTGCTTTATTGCACATGTTACCCCTTTATTCCTCGAATTAATTATCACAAAAACACTATCAGATGTTGAGTTTTGTACTTTTGGTTCAATCCACAAAGGCAAATATGTGAAAAACGCATTAAACAACCTAAATACTTCCAGTCACCTACCCCTATTTCAATTTCTTAGTTTATTCTGCTTGTATTTCCAACTCTAAGGTTGATTAACTTTGGCATAGAACACCCCTGGTCCAAATATACCAATTATATGAAACAAATTGTCTGTTGTTTTAGTAACACCACCCTTTATAAATGCACCTTGCTTTTTAATATAGTAGCGTGTTCTTTTCCTAGAGGCTGTCGTCCAAATGTGTATGTTTATTTGTTGGTTCGTGAGAGTGAAACCAGAAACCATATGTCACATTCTCATTGTATCTTGAAATGACCACATCCAAACATACTACATACGTATGCGCATGGAAACATGTATCTGTGTGAAGAGCTTTACGAGAGTAATTTGTTATTGTTAAGTAATCAACATGTACATTTTTGTCATTTTTGTTTTGATTCCACAAATTTTGCATGTTTAGTTAACTTTTGTAGAGGAGTGACCATATGTTAGAATTGTGAACAAACTGAATATGCCGTATTTTCTTTTTGGTCATGTGGGTTAAAGATGCACCCCTAGAAGTTGATTTAGTATGTACATGTGTATGTATCATACGAAGTAAAAATATAATCAAATTCGAAAGTAGGTTACATTCTCAAATAGTTTAGTGTTTTTAACAACTCTGTTTCACCTGCCAATTCAGACCCATGTTAAGCCCCGTGTTCGGTGCTTTCAAAGTTTTTATATGAAACCGTATACAGTTCTTGCGAAATTTTTCCAATTATCTCTACACGGAAAATAATATTATATATTTCATTTATAATTCCTCGGTGCACTCCATTTTATTTTTAAACTATATGGTATTAGTGTAATTTGCTAAAATTATCGGAATGCCAACATTTCGGTCCAAAACAATTATCAACAATTGAAGCCCCTGGTGGCAGAAGGTGTTAACTCACTTTTTTTCCAAAAACAATATTTTCTTTCTTTTAATGTTTCCATGGTACCTGATTTAAAAAAAAAATACAAACAAATTTTAAAATTTAATTTTAATAATGTAAATATCAGATGTTGACTTATTTCTTATTTAAAGCTAAATCAGATACCATGGAAACATTAAAAGAAGGAACACATTGTTTTTGAAAAAAGTTAGTGAGAACGAAATAATTTTGGCGTAACTATCCTGTAATTCATTTTACCTACGACATTTTCATTTCACTTCAACTAAGTATCAAGCAACCGAAAAGTGACCGGCATTTTCGGTACATGAAATTTAAGATCAAGCGGAGAATTGTGCTTGCGAATAGATGTTATTTTGGGTTAAGCAAGCACTTTAGAGATAAAGTCCTCTCTCGAATGACGAATCCTGGGTCTTATCGCAAGCAGATGAAACATCTGTGGGAGTCTTCGAGAGAAAAATACTCCGGAAGATTTATGGCCCTATAGTGCACAACGGCGAGTATCGGCGACGCACGAACCATGAGCTTATAAGCTTTATCCCGACATCGGCATAGTTAAGCGGATCAAAATAACGCGATTGCGCGGGCTAGGCCATGTCAGTAGAATGGATGAAGACGAACCAGCACGAAAAGTTTTTGAAACCGAACTTGTAGGAAGGCGAAAAATAGGAAGACCAAGACTCCGCTGGAGGGATCAAGTTGCCGAATCCCTGGGTACAGTTGGTATTGCCAACTGGAGAGATAAAGCAAAAGGTCGAACTGTTTGGCGAAATATGATATCTTCATTTGTAAGGTCCCTGACCCCTCGGGGTTGTTCGAGGCGGGTAAGTAAGTAAGTAAGAAATTGAAGTTATTTTTTCTACACGTACTTCTTATAACAACGATAATTCCCTAAAAACTGAATACCGGGAAAGTGCGTGAAATTTTTGCTGCTTTTTATACACGTACTTGTTATGAGAGCGAAAATTTCATAAAACAGCATACAGGTCTTTACACCATGACATTCCTTTTACAGAATTTCGTTTAAGTCTCGTATTCAGTTCTTGCACAATTTTCGTAAGAAATTTTGTCGTTTAAGTCTCGTATTCAGTTCGTGCGAAATTTTCGTAAGAAATTTCGTTTGTCTCTAAACTGACATTTTTGTTGCGAGATTTACTACCTCTCTGTGATTCTGCAAATATTTCATGAATATTTTGTCTTCGCACACCAATTGATTGTTAACGCACATGTTGTTACTTTTGTTTGTCAAAATTATCAAAATGTAAACATTTCACTTACAAATAGCTATTTGTCAAACAATTGTTTTCGTAACTCCAGCGTAACAGCCCCGTAATTGATTATACTTATGAAATCAAAGAGCTGAGTACATCGCAAAATGAGTGAAATTTTCTCTTCCGAAAATTTTCGTTATTTTTTATACACGTACTTCTGATGGGAATGACAATTTCATAAAAACTGAATACGGGGCTTTAATTTAAATTGTAAAATACTCGTGTCACTAATTTATATGTCATTTTCGTTCAACGCCAATATCCACGTGTTTACATCCCGTAAGCGTCCCAGCCGTGTTTCAGATTTGATTTTGTCTTCTAATTCCGACAAAATATATTTGAAGGCCTCTTTGTTAATCCTAAATTTTTTTTTAAATTTAACATACCTGATGTCATTCATTGACAATGTTTCCATCGTGTTGTTTCTTAAGATTTTAAGGAGAATTCGTAGATTTCCCGAGTTATCACAAACATAAAACGCAATGGAATCCATTTTCAATTAAAATATGAGGTTTTGTTTACAATTTTTTGTTAATGACGAATAATTTTCCCAATCAGCTGATTACACCTACAGCTGATTTAATTAGTGATGCCAACAATTTTACAATTTTTCTCGTTAAGTCATCACGAGTATTTTAGAATGCATCGAAAACAGAGTCTCGAAAGTGAAATGATGACTTCGTCGAGGTGAAGCGCGTATTTAGGAATCGACCTGATTGTTTTTAATATCAAGGGCCCAAAAATGTAAGAACAATACGATGTCAAATTCATTATCGTTTTATCGTTAGCGAAGTTTTATGTTTTCCATACATATATTTTAAATGGTTCTATGTACCGACATAATCGACTGTGTTTGGATGTTTGTGATATTTTTGTTTATCATTTTCGACCTAAATAAATTCTCATTGCATTTACAGTTTTCGTTGTATAAAATTAGATGAAAATTTCAGCAGCATTATTATGGTACGCCTTTTTGAGTTCCTTGTTTGGGCGAAATATTGAAATAACGTAATCGTTTTGACTCATGCGATCGGGTAGTGTCCGATCGTCATAGATAATCCTACGAACCAAATTGATTGTTCTATATGAACTATTTTAGTGCAAGAAATTGTGTTTATATTATGTATATATTGGATAACTTTAGAGTATTCATCGTTTATTGAAAATCATTGGAGTAACTTGAAACTGAATTGAACAGCATTATTCCGATCCACCGCTGATGTGGGCTGGAACCTAAATACTACCTGTTCGAATGCACCAAAAGCTATTTAAAGTATACTGAAAAAATTTACCAAAACGTTAGTTAAGAAGAAATTATAGTATATCACAAAAGTACATAAAGCTTGTCAAAAAAGTACTTCTTGATACAAAAGAGTTAGTTTTAATACCATTACCATTGTTGTTACACATTATGCACAATTTTTGGTTCACTTTATGTAGTCTGTGGTGCATTCTATGTCCTTTTTGGTAGAATTTATAATTTTTCGTATCTTTTATGTACTTTTTGTCATATTTTGTAAACTAAAATAGTGTATGTGGGTAAAAACGAGCAAAAAAAGAGCCAAACTACAAATAACGAGAAAATTAGTTTGAAAATGATTAGGAATGTGGTTAAAATTGTGAAAGTGGGTAAAAAGTGCGACGAGTAATTATGAATGTGTTATAATTGTGAATGTGTAACATGGGAAAAACTTCACAATGCGAGAAGAAATTTTATGGAATGATTGGTAATGAGTTTAAAAAAGGGTATGTGGATAAAGAGGAAAAAAATGGGTAAAAGGTTAAAACTTCAAATTGCATGAAAGATCCTTTGGAATGATTAGAAATGTATCATAAATTGTAAACGTGGGAAAAAGGGGCAGAAGCGGTAAAACCTCAAATATTAAAAAAAATTGTTTGAATTGGTAAGGAAGGTATTAAAAATAGAATATGTGGGGAGAATGGACAAGAAAAGGGTAAAATTACAAAATGCTAAATAAATAAAATAGAGCATGTCATGTTCTCCTTAATCCCTGCATGGGATGTTATGGGACACCATTTTTTATGTCACTAAAAAGGAGCAGAAAGTTGTACAAATTCAAAATGCAAACATAATCGTTCGGAATGATTTGGAACCATAATTGCCCCTTTTTTTAATCATGTCAAACTTATTTTCACATCATTTGCAGAGTTGCCACTTTATCCACATACACTATTGTTAACACAGATTTTATTCACACACAATATTTATATTTCTCCCATTTTCATGTTTTACCCTTTTTACGCTTAAAAACCCAATTTTGTACAAATTCAAATCATTTTTTTGTACAAATTCACCATTTCATGCAAGGGCTCTATCGTTCTTGAAGTTATACCCTATTTTCCATAAATTCCCAAACATTAGAAACTAATTTTGTCGTTATTTAAAGTTATATCCTTTTTGTTGCTTTGTACGAACTTTTCCATCTTTTTACTCACAGCCACTACTTTTAACACATTCGCATAAGTACAAAATTATCCCTTAAATTGATTTTCAGTTTTAACTTATTTTTGACATTCAAGTTGAGTTTTGAGCTTTGGTGTGTTAAGAAACTTATAATAGTATAATTTTATGAGGAAAATTTGTGTAGTACATTTTAATCCGTTACACCCCTGTTTTAAGGGTAGAGCCCATATGTTGAGACGGTAGAGGGTTAAAGTATTCCACAAAAATGTTTCTCGTAAATTTGTACATAAAATTGCTGAACACACCTAAAATGTAAGGATAACATGGTTTCCTATGTCGATTCGTGATAAGAATGTGCAAAAAATTCCCTTTAAAAAACCTCAGACGTAAACTTTCAAAACTCCGATACACGCAGTGACGTTCCGTCTAAGGTTAGACGTTCCCTCTAATATCGAAAAAGAGTTAAATGAACCCTTATTTATCGCAGTAATGCTGGATGAAACAACCGATATTAAAAACAAGTCTCAATTATCAATAATATTTCGGTACGTTGGCAAAAAAGGTGTTGCTAGGGAGCGACTCTACAAATTTATGGACGTAAGTGATGATCGTACGGCAGACGCTATTTCCACAAAATTTATTGATTTAATAAAGCTTAAAAATTGGCGCGGCTGTCATGTCTAGTGCATTGAATGGCACACAGGCTAAAGTAAGATAGCAGTTTTCTAATGCTATTTTTATCCTTTGTAATGCTCATGTGTTAAATTTAGTTTTATCGCAATCTGCAAACTTTATACAAGAAACCAAAATATTTTTTATAACATTATCAGGGCTGTCTGCTTTTTTTAATCAATCCACCAAAAGAACTTGTTTCTTCGATCAGGTGGTAAAACGAAGAATCCCTACTGTGGCAACAACAAGATGGAACTATTCCTCTAGACTTGTAAATATAGTCCACACTTATCGTTCAGATCTAATAATAGTATTTGAAGAAATGATAGAAGATCCTGATACTTGGGGTGCGGATGCAGTTCAAGCTATGGGATTTATGCAGTTTTTAGATTCATTTAATACAGTTTTCATGCTAAATACCTTTAACGACATTTTTTCATACACTGATGTATTGTTTGAGATTCTTCAAAAAAAATCTTTTGATATTCAATATTGCTGCGAACATATTCAAATAACTAAGAAGCAAATATAAGCTAACAAATCAAAGTTTGATAATATATTATAATTATGACGAAAGCTACTGCTCGAGTAAGTTTAAAGCGTGGAGAAAACATTGAAAATTTCGATTTGAGGTATAAAAAAACATACACACACAGAGAAGAGATTCGTTGTCACGACCATATTTACAGCCAACTAAAATTTGCCGGTTCCTTGTACTATCACATTACATATTTAGTTGTGATCACCAATAATTGTGTTCCGAATCACCAAATGTTGTGCATATCAATTGATTTTTAATTCAATACTGGTTGCAAGAACTGAAATATTCAGTTGAAGCCACAGCAACAATAAATAAATTTGATCTGTCAATCGAGTTTTAGTTCTAGCAATCAAATTATCCTGTAGTGGTGAATATTCCATTAGTTGGATGAACGAAAAATGTAAAAACTAATTCGGTTGTACCAAATAATATATTGGTATGCTCAACTAAAGTAATTACTTGAATTTGATGGCTGTCACAACCATTTGGTGATACTTTAACCCATTATGAATTTTATAGAAAAAATGTAAAACAAATAATTTTTTATTAAAATTGTGTATTTTATATTTAAGTATAAACAAAATTAATAAAAAATTTTTTCTTTTTTGCGATTTTATGAAAAACAAATTATTTCATGCGAATTGGAACACTGTGAGAAATCCTTACAAACCCGTAAAAAATTGTTATTTTTTCGATTGGACGCTTCGTTTTCCAGATACAAACAGTTTTCTAAATTTTTCATAAATGGCGATGCGTTACCCTTGGTATCATATGTATGTTTAAGTTAATTTGTGTCATCCACAATAATAGTTCCTCCAGCCAAGTGTCCACAATTGTCTGCATGTGTTTGTGAAGGCGTCGATACCGGCGTCATATTCAACGATTATGTTTAAAAGTCTCACTTCACCTCAATTTATGATAATATGAATTCTTCGCTGGCTGATATCTATACACTTTATTGTTTGCTCACAACTTTGTTTATCACTTTCTGTTTAAAATATTAGATTTTCTGTAAAGTCCTCGTGTAACATTCCAATATACGTAGTTTCTCTTTAACAACAAAGCCTCTTGTGAAAAATCGAATACATACTCGTATCTTTGTAACAAGTGTTTTTGTAATAGAAATTAAATTAAGATTACAGTAACTAATATTTGAACACGAAGTCTAATATTGTACTTTTTATTAGTTGGATGTTCCATTTCAGATGAATGATGTTTTTGAAATACTCAACTGGGTTAATACAACTAAAATTCGGTAGTAGCAACTTGTATTTAGTTAGACCGATTTTCAATCTATCAATAACATCGACAAATAATTCTGATGTTTGACAATTACGAATTCTGATCAAAATATAGACTTTAGCAGGGAATTTCCAATGCCTGAATTGATTTCCAACTAATCTTTTCCCTGTGTGTACACTTTTTTACTGCAGAAAGATACATTAAATTTATTTCACTCGCGTTGATTTTTTTCACACCGATAAGTTGTATTTTTTCTTTCGATACAAACCATACATGGGGCAAATTATATTATATGCCAATTATAATTTGTTGTTTAATTTGAATTTCATTTGAAAATCATAGATAAATAAAAAACCATAGATGGTGGAAGATAAGTGGTGGATTTGAAAGTAGAGGGAAATTTTCTAGATGGCGCCGGAGTGGTAGATATGGGCAAATTTCCCAGGAAACAAAAACTGTTGAAAAAACTATATAACCATGCTTTCTGGCATTTTGTATTGTCAACAAATATCAAAAGCGGTGTTCTATTCTATTATTTATATTCTATTTTCAAATTCAAACAACAACTTCGAAATAAAAATGATGTTTGAGGGCTTTATCGTCGCATCCGAGTGAAAAATTGTCGCACGGAAACAGATAATGGTTTTTATTTATCTATGGTCCAAATGCAAATTCAGAAAACTTTCAATACCATTGGCAATTGTACTTATTTCCCATAGAATAATACATGCATAGATAAACTTATTCTCTCATCTGCCGTTTCATTTCACACTCTTCATCGTAGGTTTGTGGAAATGAGAGCAATTAAATTTAAAATTACCTTATACCAGGTGAAGTTACAAAATATGTTCACTTAACTTTTTCCTGTCGTTTTGGTGTAGATCTGAAAAATTTAAATATATTTTGCACTTTTTTATTGACTTTTATCGTTGGTATACATTTGTATTGTATTTAACACAACTAGTTTGCCACAAAAACACGAAATTCGGTTGTTGTTCCTTTGTTGATCGCTGTATACTATTGCCACTATCTGGTATTATTGAATCCATATTTTCCACCATGCAATGTTTACTTTCCATCGTACCTATGACGTTTAATTTATTGAGCGAATAAAACCTTCTATGGTATGTATTAAAAAAAAATAAATGGTTTCCAATTACATTCCATGAAGGGACTGGGGAGAACTTCTCACAATCACTGAGCTGTGCGCTTTCCAGTTTTCACTCACTGATTGGGACCTACAGTTTTACACCGATTCCGAACGGTAATTTGAGAAGCTTTTTCATGGCTAGATACTCGATAGTGTCGCCGTCACTATGCGAGGTGACCGCCGCCGAAAGAAAATTTGAAGGTGGTCAGAGCCGGGTTCGAACCCAGGATCTCATGCACAAGAGCCGCGCACACTAACCATTGAACCACCGACGACCATGGTATGTATTATTCTATGTTATTTACGAGGCAATACCTATCGAAACCACAAATCGCTACATATAAAAAACTTTAAAAACAGAATTGCCAGCAGTCAAACAAATTCAAAATAATTAAAAGCATTCCCATATTTCATTACAATTTGCATACGATTCCACAACCAGCATTTGCATTGCCAGAGCAAATGCAAATTGAAAATTTTATAATTGTCACTGCGAACAATGGTAATTCTTTTGCATTTGCATTAGACAAAGTACTGCAAATTAAAATCCAGTGCAAATTAAAAAAACCCAAGTATGATAAATACACAATCAGTGCCCCTCGTCCATCTATCCCGCATCATCGCTAAAATGCGCGCAGGATTTACTTACAAGTCATCAGAATTCCTGTGGAACTTGTAGTCATGAACTAGGAACTCTTTTGTTCTAGCATTTCCTTACGAAACAAGAGCGTGATATTGTCGATCAAATATTGGGTTCGCTTTCGTTCAGTCTTCCGGAATATAACCAAACCAATATCTATTGACCCATCCAAAACAAGAAAGATGTGTGATATTTTTCTACAAATATATATGAATCTCATTGGTGACATTAGGACAAAAAAAAATTTTAAATACTCTATCCGCCATCATCATCATCATCTCATTATACGTTTTCCTGTTGTCCGGCACTAGTTCGAAAATCATCCTCTGCCTACTATAAAACCGAATGTCGTAAACAATTAAATGGAATGATTAGAGTTTTACGGTTTCATACTCAGACGGCGCTAAGCAAAAGATTACTGCACGACCACATCTTTTAATGCGATCAAAATGGTAGATGTGTAAGTGCCTGATGATTGTTTCAACCCAGTTCAGATGGAAAACAATATGTAGACGGACACACAGACTTTCGGAATATACGCATTTACTTTCATGTCTGCCTGAATGCATTGAGCTCAAAGGCGATTGGCAAAATAATCAAGAGGTAGAGCTTCGCTCGGCTAAATAAAGAGCGTATTTAAAAAAAAAAGATTTCTATTAAGGCAGGTTATCTGAATCCAAAGAAGTTTCGATCAATCAACCTAATTTATTTCTTATTTAAGACCATTGGTCCCGTTGTAGACGACGTGATAAAATCTCACATACCAAACAAGATGCGAGTATAATGCGCCCAAATGGCCTACATCAAAAGGATATGGGTCATTTCATGTCAAGTGACCCAACTTTTGAAACCGATGTCTTCCGATCGGGATGAAACTTGCACCAAGGTTAGTCCTACAAAAACTTTCAACGAGATCGGTCAAGAACTCTCTGAGTTAGAGGCGGTCGAATTTGAACATCTTGGCCAAACAGGTGTTTTTTCCCCATCCATATAACTTTTTACCTATTGTTCTGAGCAAAATTTGTCGTGGGTGTTTTAGATAGCTATTTCTTCAATCTTTTAAAAAAAAATTAATAAAAAATAAAAAAAAATTGTTGATTTTTTTTTGCAAAATGAAAAATTTTTTTAAATTTTTTTTCAAGAGAAGACAATTTTTTTTGTTTGCTCAAAAGAAAGCTTAGGTCTTTTCCTTTAAGAGCTCTATAGACCCTTAGTGGGATTCGACCTTTTTATCTATCAAAATAAATGTTTTGTAACTCAAAACAACGGTTTTTCAAGTTTTAGCATATGCACTATTTTGAATTTGTTTCTATTTTTGTGTAAGTGTTTCTAAAACCTTAAAAATAGATCTTATACTGAGAAACTACACAAATTAACATTTCCAACGGTATGTAACATGTCTAACTAAAGTTTCATAAAACATTGAGCAGGCATTTAAAAATGCGACAATCGAGTCGCAATCCAGTCCTTAGATCAGTTTCAAGTTGACCTGGCATTAATAGACTGGATGAAGCTAAATGTTAAGGAACATGTGGATTAGCTAATTGAGTACAAGTGGGAATTTTCTCTCCCCTTCTTTGGGTCACCACCAGAATTATTCTATTTTGGCCAACGAGGGGTTTAAGTCCGTCTGTTACGCATATGAATGTGGCGATACTTCTTAGGTAACATCTAAACATTCTTTGCACAAGGTCCCCAAATGGGGGGCGGTAGTATTGCCATCAGTAAGCAAGGTGACCGTCAACGAAAAAAATTGTGGCAACAGCAATTCCATGGAAGCAGTTGAATTTCTTTAAGTTACATCCTCTTTTCAAAGAATTAGTGCTGGCGTTTTGCATGGAATTCCATATGAGTGGAAATCTATAGATGTTGGTTAGCTGAAACCAGAAATGGTGATTAAGGTTGTAACACTAAATTCGTATGTTATAAATGTTGGAAAAAAAACACTGGGAAAAAATTGAGAAAAGAAAAGAACATGCCACCACCGCTTATTAGTGTTCCTCAATATTTCTTTCCTTTTTATGACCTAGTCTAGTATAGACAACTAAATCTCGCATATATGATAAGCAAAATTCTACCTCATGATAGTTTTGCTTACCCTCTTTGGTTCAACTACATTCACACTGGGCAAATAGTAAACAAATATATAAAAATAGTACGAGTATGTGCTAGATGCGTTCCAAAAAGAACAGCGAGAGGAAAAAAACATAAAATTGTTTACACTTGATAAGAAGTTTAATAAACTGAATTACTTCAGATTCAATGCAGTAAAATACACACATCTCTCCATGCTCCAGGCAACTTAGAATAATAATTGATATGAATATGAATACATTAATATTTCCCAAAATTATGGTATTAGTTATTTCTTCCAGTTTAAGGACTTGTAACAGCATCATAAAAACATATCACATATCCTGTGTTCACGACATTTCGCGACCTTAGGACGACAAGGTTCTAACTGAAAATTTTTGATAAATTCATTTGCATATCAAATCGTACTAAAATGCGCATATCCTTTCAATTACTGCTACCGCCATAATTGGATCTGTTATTGGTACGAGATATCTACTAGAACAAACTTGGAACTACATATTTTTCTGTAGTAATTACGTTAACAAAGTGGATTCAATCCGAATTTGCTCTAAAATTACTTGGTGCACATACTTATAGGACCTTGTTGTTCGAAGGTGCCGATTTGTCACTTGCTAAGAGTCGGTGGCCGTCGGTGGTGCAATGGTAGTGTGCGCGGCACTTGTGCATGAGAACGTGGGTTCGATCGCTGCTCTGACCACGTTAAATTTCTTTCGACGGCGGTCACCTCGCTTAGTGACGGCGACACTATCGAGTATTTAGCCATGATAAAGCTTCTCAAAATACCGTTCCGAACCGGTGTAAACATGTAGGACCCAATCAGTGAGTGTAAAACTAGAACTCGCACAACTCACAGTTTGTGAGAAGCTCTCCCTAATCCCTTCATGGGATGTAACGGGGAACCATTTTTTTTAAGAGTCGGTGGTACTCCGTGTTAACGTTCTGGCCTATTTTATCGCTTTCAGGGTTGGCTTGCTCAATGTTGGCTACTCTATCGATCCCTTCATAAGATGTGATGAGAAATCAAGTCGTGTTGGACGCCACTGAGGGCGGCTCAATAAACCCGTGACTTTTCGAACTTCCCTCGTAGGTATATGAAAGGCAACACTGCTCCAATCAAGTACCACCTGTTAATAGACTACGTCATTTACTTTGCGTTTAACAGCTGTTTAAAACATACAACCTCGTGCATTTTTTTAAAAATGGAAAAAAGTGAATTTCGAGTTCTTATTAAACATTATTTTTTGCGAATAAAAAACTGTCAATCAAACCAAGAAAAAGCTTGTTAAATACTATGGGGACTCTGCATTATCGATTTCAATGGTAAAAAAGTGGTGTACTGACTTTCGTTGTGGTCGAACAAGTACACATGACGCTGAAAGTTCTGGACTGCAAATTGAGGTCAGTACACCCGAAAATGTCGAAAAAATCCACGATATGGTGTTGTCCGATCGAAGAGTAAAAGTGCGTAAGATTGTTGATGCCATTGACATTTCAGATGGCAGTGTGGTTTCGATTTTAAATGATCAGTTGGGTTTAAGAAAGCTGTCTGCAATATGGGTGCCGCGTTTGCTCTCAATGGCAAAATTCCATGAATTGGACTACGAATTGGTACATCATCCGCCATATTCTCCTAGCGGAATTAGCGGGTTTAGAAAGAGATTTAGCTCTAACGATGAAATTATTGATCAAACTAATGCCTATTTTATGGACCTCGAAAAATCCTATTTTTTGGAAGGGATACAAAAAATTGGAGAAACGTTGGAGCTAAAAGGAGATTATGTTGAAAAATAATTTTTTTTCCCAAAAAAAATGTTTTATTCAAAAAGTCACGGACTTATTGATCCGCCCTCGTACGTATGTATATATTCAACTCCTGCCGTGCCAGATTTGATAAAAACTGTTGATCCTGGTCAGTAAGTCTAAAAATAAATAGGGCAGAACTTACTGAAGACCCTCTAAATGCACCCAAAGATCTAATTGTTGGCGAAGAGGTTGTAGCAACTGCACAACTGAAATTCGGTTGAAGCAACCTCGTTTCATAATTGATTCGGTTGCGACAACTGAATCTTTAAATACATTCCTTCTGTGAACTAAAATTTGTAAAATTTCGGTTGGAACAAACGAATTTGGAAAATAATTAATAATTTGGAAATATAATAATGCAACAACCGAAATTGGTACCAAAATCGATTAGAGTAACCGAATATTGCATCAATTCAGGTGCAACAACCGAATTTGGCATCAATTTGGTTGTAACTATCGAAGTTGGTTTCAATTCGGTCGAATTTAGTCATAAGTCTGTTGCAACGACCAAATTTGGCGTCAATTCGGTTGCTATAACCGAATTTCTCATGAATTCTGTGGGCATAACCGAATTTATTTTCAATTCGATTACCACAACATAATTCTATGTATTTCAAAACTGACGTTTAAAATTCTATATACAAATATTATATTAAAAAAGTTAAATAATGTACTTATAATTAATTGTTGCTGTAAGTAAAAAAAGGTAAAAATATTATTATTATGATTTTTGTACTAAACGTCTGATTTTGCAGAAAATATGTCAACAGTTTTGAAGTTTTACAAGGTCGGTCGTTTGAGATGTGCTGAATTCGTCTGTATATAAAACGGTTTGGGACTTAAATCAACAGAAACAACACGTCAGAATTGGTGCGGTGACCCATGATTACCGGGACTTCAAAAAGGTCAGAAGTGGTAGGTAAAACAAAATGTGTTACGCTAAAGATATAAATGAATTTATTTTTCGCGTTGTAATTGTTTATAACAAAAAATATTATCAAAATAAATTTGTGATACTATCTAAATTCGGTAGTACAAACCTCTACGTCGGCTGTGACAGCCTCTAATCTGACTTTGACAACCTCTATTGACGTTGTGTAAACCTCTAATGAGGTTGTGTAAACCTCTAATGACGTTGTGTAAATCTCTAATGAGGTTGTGATAACCTCTGATTCGGCCGTGATGACCTCTAGTGTCGTTGTGACAACCTCTCAATTCGGTTAACACTAATTCGGCTATTTCAATAGAACTTTTCTGTGAGTGTGGACCATAGAAAATGGGTTGGTTGCAAATATGGAATAGCTGACCTGGTACTTTCTATCAGGAAAAGAAACTGTTGTAAATTGAGCCACCAATTCAATGTGATAGAAATTTTTTTAGGCGGTTAACTTTGCTTCAAACATAACACGTCGTCTGACGTGGGCCTACAAACCGGCATTCCAAAAAATCCAGCTCATGCCAGGTTGGGTTAAGTCAGGGGGTATTCATGACACAGCTGATTGACTTGAAGTAGAAAATTGATAGAAAACAGAATAGATAGACGAGAGAGCAATAAGCAACCAGAAGAAAACCATACTGCAAATTAAGTGTGTGTTTGATTTAAACTAAAAATAAACCGGTTCCCATTACATTCGATGAAGGAATTGGGGCGAGCTTCTCACAACCAGTGAGCTGTGCTCTTTCCGAACGGTGTTTTATGAGAAGCTTTTTCATGACTAAGTACTCGATAGTGTCGCAATCACTAAACAAGTTGGCCGTCGTCGAAGGAAATATAAGGAGTTCAAAGCAGGGATCGAACCCACGTTCTCATGCACAAAAGCCCCGCACACTAGCCATTGCAGCACCGACGACCACTTTAATTTAAACTAATGGCAGCTAAATTATGTTGCATCCAACGAAAATATGCATATTCAAATATGCTTTATTTGTGTCCAACCAAAAAGTAACATACAACAGCAACTCCAACTCGATGAAATGACCTACTACTACCTCGTCGTCATCGAGAGAACGTGAAGAGAGGGATGGCGACACATACTTATTGCTCTATGGTTAAGTTAGATTTCGACAAGCGTCCCTATGTCCCTTCTCTTTGAAAGTCTGATAGAAAACTTCACTAAGGAGGCAACAAGAAAGAAGATGTTAAAGTATTGAACAAAAAAATGGAAAGACAAGAGATAAGGCGGCATAATTAAACATTCTAGATACAAAACCGCTCATTGATAAACGATAAATAAAAGGAAGTATAATATATATGGCGTAGAATGAAGAAAATAACATAATGTGTCAAAAATCGAATTTCATGATTTGGATGATTATGCCAAATCAATTGTCCATGTTATCTCGAAACCCAGTTTTTCGCATGCTAGGTAATTTACTTCATTCCAGGTAACATATTCTGATGATACATAAATAAACAGCTCCGCCAGTAATCTATCGGCTCCTGCGGCTTTGTTGTTCTTAAGCCGAGCAATAGCTGTTCTGACCTCGTCTTGGTAAGGAGGGCGGCAATCGAACCCTGACCCCCGTCGTCCAAATTGTGATCGATTATCTCATCGTCATTGGATATCTCAGGTACCAGTAGCGAAGATAAATTGACTCTCCTGTTTTTCGCATGCTAGGTAATTTACTTCATTCCAGGTCGCATATTCTGATGATACATAAATAAACAGCTCCGCCAGTAATCTATCGGCTCCTGCGGCTTTGTTGTTCTTAAGCCGAGCAATAGCTGTTCTGACCTCGTCTTGGTAAGGAGGGCGGCAATCGAACCCTGACCCCCGTCGTCCAAATTGTGATCGATTATCTCATCGTCATTGGATATCTCAGGTACCAGTAGCGAAGATAAATTGACTCTCCATAATCCCAACATTCTCAGCACATCTGCGATGAGATTTCCGTCCTTGTCTTTACAGAAAGGGGCCGGCCCTGAACCATGTCCATCAGCTCCGTTTTTGGTAGAATTTTCGGGCTTCGTTCTTCCTTGTGTATGTCTCAATTTTCTCACTCTCGCGCTTTCTCCACTGCCATTTCTTACGCCTAAAGAGACGGTTTACCTCTTTTAATTTTTCCCCACGCCGCACAGTGGTTCAAAGTTCACATTTAACGCGAATTTATTAAAATTTCTTACTTCTAAGAATTTTGTTAAATATCGTTTGAATCCAATATTTAGTAAACAAACTATACTACACCGTGTAAAATTTGTCATTTAAATAAGTATTTTAGTGGTCTGGTAACACCAAATTCAACAATGTACACAAGTGTATTTTATAACCAAAATAAACAGTTACATTACTTGAGAGTTTTCTTTGACTTATTGAAATGTAATTTATTTTTTCCATTGTTCATTGAATTCTGTGTACTTTATTTATTATGTCCGCCGAAGAAAACGGTAAGTAGATGTTGTATATTACTAGATACGACCTCACTTAAAATTCATAGTGTTTTGTTGAGAAACGTAAAAATAACGGGGCCTACAAAAAATTGCAGATGATTGCAAGCCTAAAAGACTATTGTGTTAATTAGTTCATATACTGGTATTTTATAATAAAAAGAAAACCGAATCCCCGCGTTACCCCAACATTTGATATATTATTTTTTTCAGAAAATGTTGCTGCAATAACGTACTTGGAGCTATTTCAAGAATGGTTTAAGTTCAAAAATTTAACTAGGGTTGAATGTGTCAAATCGCTGGGAATGCATATATATAACATTATTCATATAGAAAACCAGGATATACAAGGCCAATTAGAAAATTTTGTGAAAAATGTTGAATGTCGCTGGAAGAGACCAAATAATTACAGGGCAAGATTTTTGGAAGTGAATAAAACATGGCTTGAATCAATTATGACTTTTTCAATCAATGAGACTGAGGATACAACAACTCGTATATCGAAACCTGGTAGGCCCTCAAAACATTTCAGCGAATCTGGTACCAGGAGTCAGCAAAAAAAAGTGTTGAATATGGTTAAAGGTAATTCATTAGATCAACTTTCTCGTGCAACTCAATGTGCTTTGTGGAAGAATGGTAAGAGAGATGCCGCACATATGGCTAAAGATGCAACAGAGGGACGATCAGCTTCTGTCAAAAGACGTATGACCAGCAAAATCTCAGAAAAAAATATGGCTGTACCAATGTCTCCAGACGAAGCATTGGCACTTATAATAAACACCAAATCAAGTAAATCAATTTACCTATCATATAGACTTGCTGCAAAGAACTGCAATGCTAATATTTATCCATCGTGGCATAAGATATTATCTGCTAAAAAAAGTTGCTATCCTGATGAAAATAGCATTATAGTGACTAACATAAGAGTGGAGATAAATCTACAAGCTTTAATCAATTTAACAATAAGCCGAATATGTAAACTTCAAGAAGAAGTATTTCTGACCTGTACAAGCAAAACATTTACATTGATTTGCAAATGGGGTATAGACGGTAGCTCCGGTCAAAGTAACTATAGACAACATACCACCTCAAAAGAAAAAGACTCATCTGTCTTAATTATATCACTAGTACCTTTACAGCTACGAGATAGCCAAGATGACACCAATATCATATGGCAAAATCGGGTTCCATCATCCACACGGTTTTGCAGAGCAATTAAATTTATTTTTGCTAAGGAAACGCCGGAACTTACCCGAGCTGAGGTCGATAATATTACACAACAAATTACGAGTTTGCAGAGTTTTAAATATCAGGATAAGAATATCGATTTCAATCTTGTGCTAACAATGGTTGATGGCAAAGTTTGTAATACATTGACTGAAACAAGATCTACACAAAGTTGTTACATATGTTCCGCTAAGCCTTCAGAAATGAACGATTTGCAAAATGTAACTAAAAAATTGCCTAAGATTGAAAATCAAAACTTTGGACTGTCCTCGTTACATTCGTGGATCAGGTTCTTTGAATGTTGCCTGCACATATCATATAGATTAGAAGTCAAAACATGGCAGGTCAGAGGAGAGAATAAAAACTTAGTGGAGTCAAGGAAAACTGAAATCGTTCATAAATTGAGACAAGAACTAGGTATATTAGTTGATCAGCCAAAACCTGGATATGGATCTACAAATACGGGTAATACCGCAAGAATTTTTTTTGAAAATCATAAAAAATCGGCTGAAGTGACGGGTTTAGATGAGAATCTCATACACCGATTCTATATAATTTTGCAAACCATTTCATCTGGATACGAAATAGATGTCAATAAATTTCATGAGTATACTATGGAAACTGCAAGAAAGTATGTGTCTTTATATCTTTGGTACAATATGCCAACAAGTGTTCATAAAGTGCTAATTCACGGATCAGCAGTTATTAACCAAGCAATTTTGCCTATTGGATAGTTGGGAGAGGAGGCACAAGAGGCAAAAAATAAAGATTTTAAATTCATACGAGAACACAGAAGCAGAAAAGACAAAGCAGAACACACTAATATCGATCTTTTTAATTATTTTTTGTTATTATCCGATCCGATCATATCTGAAATAAGCATGCAGGGTAAATGTCGTAGAAATAAAAAATTAGAGTCGGAGGCTATGAGTCTCCTTAAAGCGCCGCATGTAGAATTAAATATAAGTATGTAACATAAATATAATTTTCCTTATTTTTTAATATTAACTTTACTCTTTACTTTTTATTGAAATATTATTTGTTAATTTAACTAACAGCTTATTGTAAAGGACAAATATGGTTTCATTTTAGCAAAAACTACTTTAAGCAATAAGGTTTGTATAATTTTGTGAAGTTTCAACACAATTAGGAATTAATTCGCGTTAAAAATGTATTCTGAACCACTGTGCGCCGCTGAGTCACAGCTCGCGCTGAAATTGACTGAAGCATTGCCATACGTGCAGAGTTATTTTCATCATTTGCAATGCGATACTCTTCATCGTACCATGATTTGTTGCGAAGCGGTTTTTCAAAACCAAGTTGCGACCAATGTTGTTGCGGCAGTTTTCATAGATTCGCAAAAGGGTTCTGTGTCAAAAGTTGCGAGAGCTTCCTTGAGCTTCCTTCCTGTGGCTACCTCTGATAATTGCAGCTTTCCCATGTCTAACTTTCTCTGTCTAGTTCCGTACGATTTTCGCTGTACTTAATCTTGTGCGACTCTTTTCTGCTACCAGGTAGTGATCAGAATCGATGTTAGCTCCTCTGATCACTCGTACGTCCATTACACTGTATGAGTGCCTTCCATCAATTACCACGTGATCAATTTGGTTCTTAGTTCTTTGATCAGGGGATACCCAAGTAGCCTTGTGGATGTCTTTATGCTGGAATCTTGTGCCACTAATGACCATGTTTTTTGCCGCGGCAAAGTCAATCAGTCTCATACCGTTGTCGGAACTGTCAGCATGTAGACTGAAATTGCCAATAGTTGAATGGAACACATTCTCCCTGCCTACTTTAGCATTAAAATCACCTAGTACAATCTTAATGTCATGGCCAAGGCAGCGGTCATGTTTCCTCTAGGCGCTCGTATAATATGTTTTTGACATCATCTTTCTCTTCTGTCGGTGCATGCACGCAAATGAGGGAAATATAAAAATGTTTCGCTTTTATGCGGATTGTGGCTACACGTTCACTCACAGGATTGAACCTAAAGACTAGATGTCGCAGTCTTTTGCCAACTACAAGTCCGCAACCAAACTCGTGTTTTTTCCTTATGGCAACTGTAGTATATGTCGCAGTTTTATTTTCTTGTGCAGCCATGTCCTGTCCATCGCATTTACTGGATAGCGGTAATGTCAGCCTTATAACTTTCGACGACATCTGCCAATTGGATACTTGTACCGGATCTATATAAAGTTCTTACATTACAAGTGCATATCCGTAAATCGTGGTCCTTATAACGTTTGCGGGGGTCGTTAACAAATAGGGATTGTTTATGTTTTCTGTTTCGTTCTTGTATATTCCCTGCCATTATGAACGGTGGCGGGAGGCAAACCCAGTCCACTGGGCGTTTGCGTTTTACCTACTTCCAGCATATTTGATTGCAGCCGCCCATTATGGATCAGACGCTGACCAGGATGCAATATGTCGAACCTGGATTTTCTTCTTTTGGTTTGTATCCGCCGTTGTTCCATATGTTTGGCTCGTTTGTTTCGCGTTCTCACCCTAGTTTGCTTGAGCAGCTCTTCTACTTCATATAAACAAATGTATACGGAGTCAATTCAAGATTCATTGTAAGTCCTTATTATAAGCTTCTCGATGCCAAAGCTGCATGTGAACAGAAAATAGTAGAATCTATATTCCACCATCCAGCCGTTACTCCTGTTGTGTTGATACTGAGATGGAGAAATATAGAACAGGTCTCATTCAGTCACAACATTGGATAGTACCAACATAAATTACAGAAGTGAGTCACATTTAGAGAACGTTTTGTGCACTAACCTTTATGTTTGTAACAATGACAATGAGTTCATATTTAAGTACATACATACATATGTATATTACAAGACGTAGACGACAAGGGGTGCTTTATGTCTTTATGTGCTTTATGTAGTTAAATAAACGATGGCATAAACGAGGTGATGGCTAGAGTTTCCGCTTCAGCAAAACTTTTCCACTTTCGCAGCTCCAAGAATCGTTCGTTAAACAAACTTGACTAAGTACTAACAAAATCTGAGTTGTATTACGAAAACGAATTCTCTCTCTTAACCGGTTATTACAGCTGGGGTTGACAACCTTATGGATGATCTATCCTCAGCCCCCAACAAGTCACTTTATTCCCTATGTCCCTACGTCACCCCCAATGGTATAAAGATCCCACCGCGATGGAGCATGGAATCTTGAGGATATCTTACATATAGCTATTTAGTCAGGCTAAGTCCTCAAGGTCGGAACCAGACTGCAATGTGTACAAAATTTCTGCGATGGCATCTGCAAAAAAAATTGGACAAGCGACTTGAAATATGAAAATGATTGAAATATATTTCCATCATACATGGGGCAAATTCATTATATGACAATTATAATTTGTTGTTTAAATTGAATTTCTTGTCCAAATGCAAATTCAAAAACATTCAACACCATTGGCAATTGTACTTATTTCCAAAGCAGTTCCTTCATATCTGGCAATTTTGATTTTCAAATATTTTATACAATACAGGTTTATGAATTTGAAAGTACTACTAGGCAATACCTATCGGAACCACAAACCTCTATATATAAAATATTTTAAAAACAGAATTGGCAGCAGTCAAACAAATTCAAAATAATTAAAAGCCTTTCCGTATTGCATTACAATTTGCATACGATTCCACAACCTGCATTTGCATTGCCAGAGCAAATGCAAATTGAAAATTTTATAATTGTCATTGCGAACAATGGTAATTCTTTTGCATTTGCATTAGACAAAGTACTGCAAATTAAAATCCAATGCAAATTAAAAAAACCCATGTATGTATTTCATATACGAAATTGAAATAGGCTTTTAGTTTTTGAGATTCAGGGCGACTTGACCTGATAGATACAAAATTGAGACACAGCAAAGAACTTTGGCCAAATTATAACCTGAACCTTTCAAAATATAGATGTCGCCCCCTTGACTGGATATTTCTGTAACACACTCGCGTTTAGTAGGAATATCGGTTCATGCTTCCTGAAGCATTTTTGGAGATAACACGGCCAAAAACATGTGTGGGGATGAAACGAAATATACTCCTACAACTTTTTGAATAGTATCCATGAAGTCCGACAAAATTATCTTAAGATCTTCAGGATAGGGAAACAACTAGCTTTAAACCTGCTTAACCACAACGGTCTGTGGCTGTCGGTGGTGCAACTGTAAGTGTGCACGGCTGTTGAGCAAGAAAACATGGGTTCAATCCCTGCCCTGACCACCTTACACTTCTTTCCACGACGGCGACCACGCTTAGTGTCGTCGACACTGTCGAGTAATAAGCCAGGAAATAGCTTCTCCAAAATCCGTTTGGAACCGGAGTAAAACTGTATGTCCCAATCAGTGAGTGAAAACTGGAAAGCACACAGTTCAGTGACACAACCTCATTAGAGTTTGACACAACCGAATTTAGATAATGTCATAAATGTTATTTTTATTATTAAGAAATTATTTATTTTCCTGTATTCTTATAAAAAATGACAAAGCGAGATAATTAGATTTTTGAACGTCAAGTTTTAAATACACTGAATTATGTTGTGATAACCGAATTGAAAATGAAATTTGGTTGTACCTACAGAATTCATGAGAAATTCGGTTACAGCAACCATATTTTCGCCGAATTCGGTCCATGCAATCGACTTAAGGGTTAATTCGGTTATTGCGACCAAATTGATACCAAATTCGGTAGTTTCAACCGAATTGATACTGAATTCGGTATTGACAACCGAATTGATTCCAATTTTGGTTGGAGCACCTGTATTGATGCCATATTTGGTTAGTGCAACCGAATTTGATACCAATTTCGGTTGCTGCATTCGAATTATTTCCACATTCAGTTGTTCCAACCGATATTTTAGAAAATTTGGTTGACAAAACGAATATAATTCAAGATTCAGTTGTTACAACCGAATCAACTATAAAACGAGATTGCTTCAACCAAGTTTCAGTTGTGAGGACTAAATTCGGTCGTGACAACCTCAATTCGGTTGTGGTAGCCCCAATTCAGTGGTAATAGCCGAATTTACTATTGCTACAACCTCTTCTCAACCAATTAGTTATCTGGGTGTAATGGGAAAATATTTATTTATTTTTAACCACAACGATCATTTTATACGTTCAAAAATGGGGACAGAGCATGGCGTTACGAAATATCACAGCGGTCCTCAAATAACTAAGTGTCACGCATAGTGACTGCAACTTCTTCCACACCTAACTTAACTCTTAATGGGGAAGCCAAGGGGTGGTAAGACGGGCAGTTCCCCGATCCGATTCCACACTGTGGAATCGGTTAAAGCTGATTGGAAAATGCAGAAATATAAAATATACCCCTGTCTTAATACATTGTATACCGATCAATTCAGACTGTGATTCTTACGTCCGTCTTTCATGCCGGTCTGTCCATGTATTTATGTGATCAACGTATACGAACCGATTTCAACGGAATTCGTTGAAAGCCTTTGGTTGGATTAAGGAGACTCCATTAAGAATGATCTATAAGTATATAGTCCATATACAAAATGTGTATACCATCGGCTTTAGAGCTTACAAATACTAACAGATTTTAACAATCCTTTATGCTTCTGAAACTTGGCAATATCGGTGTATGTTTTGGTAAAGCCCCCCATACAAATTGTACCAACGATTGGTATTAACCATCATTCAAGTATGGTACGTATGCTTTCTTAGGCCACGATTGTAATTTTTGGCATTAGACCATATCAGTCCACGTTTTGATATACACAAATTTTACCAACAATGCTCGGTGGTTCAATGGTTAGGGAGCGCAGCTCTTGTACATGAGATCCTGGGTTCGAACCCTGCTCTGACCACCTTCAAATTTCTTTCGGCGGCGGTCACCTCGCATAGTGACGGCGACACTATCGAGTATATAGCCATGAAAAAGCTTCTCAAAATACCGTTCGGAATCGGTGTAAAACTGTAGGTCCCAATCAGTGAGTGAAAACTGGAAAGCGCACAGCTCAGTGATTGTGAGAAGTTCATGGGATGTAATGGGAAACCATTTATTTACTTATGCTCCAGAAGCTACAACTAATAACCGATTTTAACAAAATTGACGTTTGTTGGAAATGCTCCATCCATATAGGTCCACATTATGATATAGCCCATACAAATTCTACCAACCATTCAGAAGTAATTAGTACTAACCGATTTAAATTAAATTTGGCGCACAAGCTTTACTAACCTGAAGGATGATTGTTTGAAATAGGTCTTATCTGTCCACGTTTTGATGCAATATAGATATTTACTAACCTCAACGAAACTTGGTTCATAAGACTAAGCTGACAATAATGACCTTTGAAAATAGGATAGGTCTGGTTACGAACGATGTTCGCTCTGCTCTGTAACAGGTAATGATCCGAATCGACATTAGCGACTCAAATCACAAGTACGTTCATTGCAGTGGAAGAATACCTACCAACAATTATCAAATGATTTATCTTTGTTGTTTTGATCCGGAGATACCCAAAAAGCCTTGTGGGTCAAATAGCCTATACTACAATCTTCTACTACTGACAACCATGTTGTTAACAGCTGGGAAATCTATCAGTCCCAATCCTTTGACAGAATTGCTACCATATTGAATTATATTTTCCGACGTTTGGGTAGAAGATACTTAACCTGCCCGTTTTGGTATTAAAATCACATAGAACAATTTTAATGTCATGGTCAGGTCCTTCTTGGCGATCATAGAACATGTTAGTGATATCTTCGTCTATCCGTCGGTGAATATTAAAGAAATGTTGAAGTATGTCACTTTTATGCAAATCCGCAACCAAATCCATGATTTGTTTTCGTTCCAGATATTTACTATCTTCCTTCTTGTAAAGCCATTTCCTGTCCACCCCATTCCCTGGATAGCGGCAATGTCAGCCTTATAATTTTTAAGAACCCCTGCTAGTTGAGTACTGTCACCAAATCTGTAGAAGACCAGATATGTAGCCGACGTTGGTCAGAGTACAGCTCTCCGTGGGTCTGTCATCGATGTGAATGAAACACCACCTGCTAAGGACAAAATAAACAATCTAAGAGTCAACTATTGTCATCTGTTAATCTGAAATGCACCAGTATTTTCATGATATTCAGGTTCAAAATCAAATCGCATTCTCACTTTAACTACCATCATACGGGTATCTAAAAATTATATTAACGGTGAGCACTTGGCCTGATTCCGGAAGTAGCGAGCTATTGGGAAAATTTATAAAGGAATTATCTCTCGTTACTTGTAATAGCATTGTTGTTGGGATACGTTGGATGCATTTTATGGACAGATGGATCAAAAATTGTTGCAGGGTCTCGATAATTTGTAAATACGTCCCCGGCCATATTACCAAAACTGTCAAACATGGAGAATCAAAACAAAGGTGTCTTTCATATTATGGAGCGGGATCAAAACATCGGTTGAGAACTACCATGGACGTTGTCCGATATAAAGAAATAGTGCAAAATATTATGTTTCCATATGCAGAATATGAAATGCATCCTTAATGGGTCCCTCTGCAGGACAATGATCTAAAACACATAGCCGACACGCAGAAAGGCAGTTTGAACGCAATAATATCGATGTTATTGTATATCATGCGCAGTCACCGGATCGCAATCCATTCGAAAATTTGTAGTCTAGTGTAGTAATTTGTAAATCCATCAAAACGACATGAACAATTTTTGTAATTCCACCTGGTGTAAGTCAAACATGGGACTCTCCGTGGAGGTGGGAAATTTCTGATAGCCATTCACTTGGGAGTGGCCAGAAACGATTCCTTCATTGGGCAGTCCAAGCAGCTCACTACTTCCACGCAGTATGTCCTGGGCAATGGCCTTTTCGGAAACCTCCGTTAGCTAGCTAGAGTGAGAAGGCGAAACAACTAAGCGCCTGATTGGTTATGCGATCACTGATATGTCTCAGGATTAGTAGGTCACTGATGTCACTGAAGCTCATCAAACCATCGGGCATATTCTTTTGTCCTTAGAAGGCGGATGAGCCCAGAATATGGGCCAACGGCGGATAGAAACCAAAAGAAGAAACTCCAGGTTCGACATATTGCATCCTGGTCTGCGTCTGTTCCATAGTGGGCGGCTGCAATTAAATATCCTGGCAGTTGGTAAAAAACATGGTTTCCCATTACATCTCATGAAGAAATTGGGGAGAGCTTCTCACAACCAGTGAGCTGTGCGCTTTCTAGTTGTATACTCACTGATTGGGACCTACAGTTTTACACCGGTTCCGAACGGTTTTTGAGAAGCTTTTTCATGGCTCGATAGTGTAGCCGTCACTATGCGAGATGACCGCCGGCGAAAGAAATTTTAGGTGGTCAGAGCAGGGTTCGAACCCAGGATCTCAAGTACAAGAGCCGCGCACACTAGCCTTTGCACCACCGACAGTAGGTAAAATGCAAAAACCCGGTGGACTGGGTGGACTGTGAGAACTCTATATAGATCCGGTGCAAGTATCCAATTGACAGATGTTCTCGTCGGTTTTGGGGCTGACATTACCGCAATCCAGGAAATGCGATGGACAGGACTGGCTGCACACGGAAAAGAAACTGCGACATATACTACAGTTGCCATGAAAACAAAATATGAATTTGGTTGCGGATTTGTAGTTGGCAAAAGACTACGACATTTAGTCTCTAGGTTCAATCCTGTGGGTGAACGTATAGCCACAATCCGCATAACACCGAAATATTTTTATATTTCCCTAATTTGAAAGATGATGATGCCAAAGACATATTCTATGAGCTCCTAGAGGAAACGTACGACCGCTGCCCTGGCCATGACATTAAGATTGTACTAGGAGATTTTAATGCTAAAGTAGGCAGAGAGAATCTGTTTCATCCAACTATTGGCATTTTCAGTCTACATGCTGACAGTTCCGCAAACGGTATGAGACTGTTTGGCTTTGCCGCGGCAAAAAACATGGTCATTAGTGGTACAAGATTCCAGCATAAGGACATCCACAAGGCTACTTGGGTATCCCCTGATCAAAGAACGAAGAACCAAATTGATCACGTGGTAATTGATGGAAGGCACTCATCCAGTGTAATGGACGTACGAGTGATGAGAGGAGCTGACATTGATTCTGATCACTACCTGGTATCAGCAAAGGTTCGCACAAGATTGAGTAGAGCGAAAATCGTACGAAACCAGACGCAGAGGAAGCTGGACATCGGAAAGCTGAAATTACCAGAGGTAGCCACGGCCTACTCAAGGAGGCTCTCGCAACTTTTGGCACAGAACCCACCCCCTCCCGATAACGATCCTGAAGCGCAGTGGAAGCCCATCTCCGACTCTATAGGAACTGCCGCGACTACCGTACTTGGTTTTGAAAAACCGCTTCGCAACAAACCATGGTACGATGATGAGTGTCGCATTGCAAATGATGAAAAGAACGCTGCACGCATGGCAATGCTTCAGTCAATTGCACCTTGAGCTGCGTCTGAGCGGTATAGGGATAGGGAAAAGAAGATAAACCGTCTCTTTAGGCGTAGGGAATTGCAGTGGGGAAAGCGCGAGAGTGAGAAAATTGAGTCATACAGAAGGAAGAACGAAGCCCGAAAATTCTACCAAAAGGTCAAAAACGGAATTAATGGGCATGGTTCAGGGCCCCCCTTCTGTGAGGGCAAGGACGGAAATCTCATCGCAGATGTGCAGAGTATGTTGGGAATATGGAGAGATCATTTCTCTGCGCTATTGGTACCTGAGACATCCAATGACGAGACAATCGATCTAAATTTGGACGACGACGTCGATTGCCCCCCTCCTAACCAAGACGAGGTCGGAACAGCTATTGCCCGGCTTAAGAACAATAAAGCCACAGGAGCCGATGAATTACCGGCGGAGCTGTTTAAGGCTGGCGGCGACGAGCTGATAAGGTGCATGCATCAGCTCATTAGCAAAATTTGGTTAGATGAATGCATGCCCGGCGATTGGAGTCTCAGTGTACTATGTCCCATATTTAAAAAAGGTGACCCGAGTCTCTGTGCCAACTACCGTGGAATAAGCCTTTTATCCATAGCATAAGGTTCTGTCAGGCACAATGGGCGAAAGACTGAAACCGATTTTCGCTGACCTGATTGGACCATACCAGTGTGGCTTTAGGCCTGGAGTCGACAACCAACCAGATTTTCACGCTACGCCAAATCCTGGAGAAGGACCACAAAAAACAAATTGACGCCTGTCATATATTTGTAGATTATAAGGCTGCCTTCGATAGCCCGGCACGGGAGAAACTCTACCAAGCAATGTCTGAGCTTGGTAGTCCTGCAAAACTCATACGCCTTTGCAGGATGACCCTGACGAACACCAACTCCGCAGTGAAAGTTGGTAAGGATCTTACCGAACCTTTCGAAACTAAGCGAGGGCCCAAACAAGGCGACACCCTATCGTGGGATATCTTTAACATCTTAATATAGATTATTATGAGAAAGCTGCTGTCAACATAAATAACACCATCAGCAGCAAAAGTCACAAGCTGCTCGCGTATGCTGATGATATAGATATCATTGGGCGCACAATTAGAGAAGTTACTGCGGTGTTTTCGAGAATTGAGAAGGAATCAGCAAAAGTGGGTCAGAAAGTAAATGAGGGCAAGACAAAATTAATGATTTCAACGAGCAGGGCCTCCACGCGATTAGACCAAAGCGTGAATGTTGATAACTGATATAATTTCGAGGTAGTGGACGAATTTATATACCTCGGATCTGCCGTAAACAAAACCAACAACGTCAGCCTTGAGATCAAGCGGAGAATTGTGCTTGTGAATAGATGTCATTTTGGGCTAAGCAAGCACTTTAGAGATAAAGCCCTCTCTCGAATAACAAAAATCGAGCTATACCAGACTCTCATACAACCTGTCTTGCTTTATGGCGCAGAATCCTGGGTCTTATCGCAAGCAGACGAAACATCTGTAGGAGTCATCAACAGAAAAATACTCCGAAAAATGTATGGCCCAATAGTGCACAAGGGCGAGTATCGGCGACGCATGAACCATGAGCTGTATGAGCTTTATCCCGACATTGACATAGTTAAGCGGATCAAAATAACGCGATTGCGCTGGTTAGGCCATGTCAGTAGAATGGATGAAGGCGAACCAGCACGAAGGGTTTTCGAAACCGAACTCGAAGGAAGACGAAAAATAGGAAGACCAAGGCTCCGCTGGAGGTATCAAGTTAACGAATCCCTGCGTGCACTTGGTATTACCAACTGGAGAGATAAAGCAAAATATCGAACTGGTTGGCGAAATATATTATCTTCTTTTTGTATGGTCCCTGACCAGATAAGTAAGTCAATTTACGTCAAATAACTCTATATCGCACCGACCACACCACGAAGAGTGTGAAATGAAATGTCAGATGAGAAAGACAGCAGCTCTAGCATGGTAAAATAAGGAAGGTAAACTCGTTCGAACAGATGTTTTCAATTTTTTCATTGTGTTTGATCGTTTCAGCTGTTAAACTCATATGTACTTTGTTTTGGTCCCATTTTGTTTCCTGTGTTGTTGGTATACTTACGTGTATAGATTGACAACTTAAACGATTTAAACAAAAAAAACAATATGCCTGTTGTTGCTGCCTACAACAACAACAACGTCTACTGCTACTACTTGGTCATTTTACTATGAGCTCTAGATGACATTACTCTATGAGAAAAACTAACTCTTTCCATATTGAAATTTGTAATGTGTATGCACTGCTATTTTTCGACAGCAGCTGTACATATGTAAGTATGTTAGATCGTACATATCTCATTTTCAAATACAGTCCTCAGCGTAATCGTATGTGCATATATACCAAATTTCTTTGAAATCGGTTAATATTTGTAGCCGATAGTACCCAATCTTGGACATGACCTATTTTTAGAAACAGTCATCCTTGGCCAAATCGCTGGCTACGCCCATGTGTATCTGGCAATTCATGAATAGGAAAACTCGTTAGAATTTGTATCCGCCTTCCAAATGCTGTGTGAACGCCTCTGTAGTCTGTACTCAAAATAAGTTTAATCTCACTTAAACTGCGATCACTATTGCGTTCTGAAAGATAATACACTTAAATATCATACATACCTGTTTACAAATGTTCGTATATTTACATTTGTGACCTTACCTAAATAGACTTACGTATGTAAATATGTATGCATGTATCCCTAACTGTTATTTCCTATCGGGTTCTCACGTTTCTTTCAATCGTTCTCCATCACAGTCCAACTTAACTCTCTATTTCTCTTTCGTCTAATGCTACTAATGTGATGATAAGAGTGCCGAAATGCAGTGAATACAAAAATATACTAATATTAAAACGATCTAAATAGCAACAGCAGACAGAAAATGAATTGAAAACAATAGAACATCATCATCATCTCTTTCCTGGGTACTTCAGATTATTTTCAGTGTTTACATTCATATGTATGTATGTAGTTATTTACATGTGTATGTATGTACTTACGACCATCCGAATACACTGACATACGAATAAACACTTCTCATTTCTTCCATGAGAGACAATGGATGTTAAGTGACACTTCAGTTGAGTATCAGTCAGTAAATAGACGGGATGAAACCATCCATCCAGGCAGCAGTAGCAGAAAACCCGGTCAAATCTTCAGTTGATCAACTTGACGTTTTAACTGCAGCCACTCACTGATTGTCAAAAGAAACAAATAAATATACATATAAAATAAAATACAAAATTAAAATTAAAATTAAAAAAAAATAAACCGCATTGAGTGATAAGAAGCCGAATGCTATTTTCTTAATAAAAATTCCATCCATTTCGCTAGTGTAAACAATTTCTTTGTCAGTTAAAAAAGTAATGTTGTAGCTTCAGGAACCACAAATTGTGCGTGCGGAAGATGTAATAGACGTAAAGCTTGTGATATTTATATGTGTCCAAGTCAGTTGTAAATTGCTGCTGCTTGTTTATGGTATAGTTCCGCGATAGTTGTTGATATTGTGATAAATTGTCGTGGTTTTACTAATTCGTCCCGAAATTATGTCGGAGTCTCTTGGAAGTATAAATTCCGAAGATAATAATAGGTGAGTGTGAAAATCTCAGTGAGATAAAACTGGAGTAAACAAACTAACTAGTTTGCGTTGAAATTGAGTGCTAAAGATGATTCTTCGTGTGTGTGTTTTTGGAACAATATTTTATGAAGGGTCGACTGCAATCGTATTTATTTTACGGATAAATATTATAGTGGATTGTTTTTAATTTTAGACTCAGCTAACTTCCTGAAATCATAATCATAATAACCTACTTGCTCTATAAAAGAAACTTTGTATTATTGCAAATCGTCAAGACTGAGCACATTGCAATCGAAATCTAGTGTTTGAAGATTTCGTTTAACCAAACATCTGTTTCTCAATACAATAATCAGTTGTTAATTTACTTGAGATCTCCAAATGAGAGAATTCTGCTGCAGTGTGAATTTAGTATATGGCGCCACAATTTAAAAAAAATGCGAGCTTAATTTATGGAAGTTGAACTATTATGGCATTGAAATGGGATTTGGAAGATAGTTTTCAATTTCTAAAATAATTTAGCGACTGTGAATGAGTACCACAAAAACACTTTTTTATACAGTCACCATATAACTTTCAACTAGGGTATCCCAAAATTCGCGCAAGATTGAATGTAATTGCATTGTTTATCGGGACATATTGCACGGTCGTGTCGAAAACATCATATCATGCAATTTGGGAACAAAAACCAGTACATACCTCACCCTAAGTCATCCATTGCGTGGGAGTTCTTTTAATAAACGCCCATACTCAAAAGTGACCTCATTCAATAGCAGATTGGCTTTGCACTAAATATTATTGAATACACAAATTAGTTAGGATCCTAAGTGGTTATGGCGAATTTGTTTGAGTACCAACCAATTTCCCTCCCAATATTTGTATGTGAGGTAGGAAAATGTGCAAGCCAAGTTGCCAAAATTTTGATCAGTACCAAATTTTATTAAGATCGGTTATGATTTATTGGAGATATCGAGTCGGCTAACCGGAAATACGTCCAACTTTCGTGTGGGAGGTACGAAACTGGGCGTTGCACAACAGTCAGTTATTAATTACACAGTAGATTTTAGCAAAATATTGCCTAGTACCGAATTTTATTAAGATCGGTTGTAGTTTATGAGAGTTATCGTGTCGATCAACCGTTAACCCGTCCAACTTTTATATGGGAAGTGCCAGAATGGGTGTGGCAAAACAGCTCATTTTCTATAGGAGAGTTTTGTTTGACTAAATATTGACTAGTACTAAATTTAATAAAGATTGGTTCGGTTTTGCGGCACTTCTCGTGCTGAATAATCAGACGGCCAAACAACTTTTGTATAGGATGTACCATAATGGGCGTGGCAAAATCGCCCTTGTTTTAATCGGTGATTGGCGTTTGATAACGTGAAGCCTTATACCTAATTTCATTAAGGTCGGAAGTGTTTCACGTGATTTATCGAATTGAAAGCCCAGACGTATACCCTGTTTTGTATGGGAGGCACCATAATGGGCGTGTCAATCTTGCCCATTTCCTCCAGTTAAGTAGGCATTTACAGATTATTAACCGGTTTGTGAGTTGAAGCTAATCACATCTACCAGCAGAAAGGTTTAAAAGAAATATGATTTTGTGCTAAATGTGTCGATTTGTATGGGTACCAGAAGGAGCGGGGTCAAAAAGCCCATTTTTAATCCCAAACTCAGTATTAACAAATAATAGTCACGGACAAAATTTCATTGTGATATGTAAAGATTTACGGCCGTTATCGTGTTGACCAGCCAGACAGACGGACGTGGCTCAATCGTCTTAAAATATTTGTAAAACAAATTTCGCCCAAAGGTACTAAGGGCCTTAAATGGCTCCTTCGATGCGTTCCATTTTTTTCCGGATTAAATGACATATACACCGATCCCATGGGTGAGGGTATAAAAACTAGATTATTTACCTGACCTGCCGCAATGGTTCGATGAAAATTCACCCCAAATAGTGACATGTTATTGATGCATTTGTTTCTCAACAATCACTAGGGTATTTTCTGAACCCCAAGTGTGACAATTTTGACGCTCAAGATGATTTTGTTCGAAAAGCCTTCATTATTTTTGAAATATTTCTCAACAATGAAAACACACTGTTCATTAATTTAGAGTTCCATTTTTCACATCCTTGACGGTCATCTTTATTTCTAATTCTAAGCCAAGATTATAGATTTTTTTAGCGTCATTAAAACACGATTTACTTCAAGTCTACATCACCTCCATTGTATTATAGTCAGTTTACGTGAAACCGGTACATAAATCAGTGGTTTCCAATAAGCCGGTCGATGGTGCACCGGTTAACGTACGTAACTATTTGCAAGAGTGGGATGCATTCCCGCACAGTACACCATTCGTGCAATGGTACATGACCATCTTACATTTCTTTCGACGACGAGGTAGTGACGGCGACACTATCGAGTATTTAGCCATGAAAAAACTTCTCAAAATACCTTTCGGAACCGGTATAAAACTGTAGGTCCCAATCAGTGAGTATAAAACTAGAAAGCGCACAGCTCATTGGTTGCGAGAAAGCTCTCCATAATTCCTTCATGGGATGTAATGGTAAACCATTTTTTTTTTTAAATTTATTTTGAACTGCTTCCAAACCATAAATTCTGACGTCTATTATCAGCAATTGAAGAACCTTGCTGGGACACTGAAAGAAACACTACCTGAATGGGTAAATCGCAAAGGAGTGGTTTTCCATCATGACAACGCTAGGCCTCACACATATTTGCAGACTCGGCAAAAAATATTGGAACTTGGATGGGAATCGATGCCACATTCACCTTATAGTCCTAATCTGGCACCTTCGGATTTTCATTTATACCCAAGTCTGCAAAACTCTTTGAATGGGAAGTCCTTCAATACAGAAGAGGACCTACAAAACGAGTTGGTCGAGTATATTTGTAGGAAAGACCAGTCATTCATTGAGTCTTTTATCAAAAAGTTGTCTGATCGATGGCAGAAGGTTAGTGAACAAAATGGCATCTACATTATAGATTAAAATTAACTATTTGAATAAAATAATTGAAAATTACTTTGAACAGAAAGTATTTCAATTTAAAATAAGTAAGTATTTCAATTTAAAATAAAATCACGTATTTTTTGAGATAGCTGTGATTTTTTATTGGATTATAAAGAAGACATGACAAATTCGCTGCGTAGTGCTTGGTGGATTTTGAAGTTGGTGAGAAGTTGATGCCGAATTGATGTTTTCGGGTTTTCGGCAACACTTTCGTTTACAGCAGCAATGATTCCAAGAGACCTACCGGTACGTTGACGCACAGGAGTCTTAATGTCCATAACCGACCCAGTTTCTTAAAATTTGTTGACAACTTTTCGAATGGTTGGCACATTAGTTGCACTTTCTCGACTGAAAATTCTTCGAAGTTTGCGAACGGTCTCAGCATAACTTTCCAAATTTTTGTAATAAGTTTTCACAATTACAACGCGTTGTACTGTCAAAAACAAAAAAATTGTTATTCACGTTTCAAATTTCATCAAATTACCTACTATCTTCTTTGTGTCAATTTTGGTACAGGCAAAACTTACCTTGAGAAATTTGGGAATAAATCAACCTTTCCAACTGTGTATTATATTCGTTGAAGGCTTTATGTTGGACCAAAATCAATTTTTTTTAAACAAAATTTGTTTTAAAATATTTAATACAAGCGATCTATATTCGATATAAACAAAACTTTTCTGTCATATTAAAGCCTAGAAACCACAATTTCTAGTAAAGGAAATTTGAGTACGAGACGAAAATCTAAAAAATACACCAAATTTTAAAAAATCCAAAAAATCGAATATCTATACTACGAAAAAAATTAAAAATGTTTGTACGCATTATGAACAATTACAAATTAAGGAAATTTGAGTACGAGACGAAAATCTAAAAAATACACCAAATTTTAAAAAATCCAAAAAATCGAATATCTATACTACGAAAAAAATTAAAAATGTTTGTACGCATTATGAACAATTACGCCAAAATATGTTTAAAAAAATATAGAAAGAAAAATCACAATTTTTGTTGCTGTAAAAATCGAAAAATAAGTAGTCATCTTTGAAATATTTTCTAAAATATTCCCAATTGTCCGATTGTTAGTCTTAATATCTCCATATACTCCTTGACTTCATACATACAATGGGCTTTATAATACAAAACTTAAATATGTTTACTAGATATTGAATTTTGGACGATGGAAATCGATTATGTGCCACTGTCATTTAGTGTGGGCGACAATTAATAATTATCCATGGAAACCCTTTTCCAAAACCGGTAGGAATCGGCGAAAACACTTTGAATATCTCCCAATTCGGTTCGTAATGGGAAAGTAAGTAAGGTTAGATCCGCAGGCCTCTACAAACGCCGATTCTCTTCATGTTTCTGGTCCACTACAAGGTAAATAGTAATGACGTTTTAGGAATTTCAGTTATTAGACCAATTTTCATCCTTCAGCAGCGTGTTTTTTGTTTGTTAATATAATCAAAACGTCAAAATCCCGGTCCCAATCCACAATCAATCAATTGTTTTCGCACTAAATAACTTTGGTATAACAACCCTGTAATTGATTTAACTTATATAGAAAGTGAGCGTTATTTACGGTTGAAGAAATTTTTTAAACGCGCTCTTCCTATAGGAATGAAAATTTCATAAGAACTTAATACGGTACTTTACGAGAGCAAACTTTAAATGAACACTTATAACCAACGTATAACAAAGATTTCGTCCACGTTTTGACATGTGTCCGATAGTTTTAGAATTACGGCAGCTTTCGAATTGTAGGTAGAAAAGTCCGAATTAATAGGCGTGTTTTGTTTACACCGCTTGCTTTTTCTCATTTCTTTGTGGAAGTGGCTACTCTGAACTTTGGCAGCTGTCACATACATATGTTTATTCCGATTATTAAAACTTATGAAAACTTACTACAAAAATTTGGAAAGTTATGCTGAGACCGCTCGCAAATTTCGAAGAATTGTCTGTCGAGAAAGTGCACCTAATATGTCAACCTTCTGAAGGGTGGTAAAAAAATTTTCAGGACCTGGGTCGGTTATGGACAGTAAGATTCCTGTGCGTCAACGTACCGGTCGGTCTCTTGAAAACATTACGGTTGTAAACGACAGTTTCGCCGATAACCCGAAAACATCACTTCGGCATCGTTCTCAACAACTTCAAATTTCACGAAGCACTACGCAGCGAGTTTTGACAAAAGACCTTCACCTTCTTGCGTACAAAATTCAGCTTACTCAGCAGCTCAAACCAGCAGACCATGGAAAGCGCCGGCAATTCGTTCAATGGGTAATGGACCATCCTCTCCGATGAAGCGCATTTCTATCCGAATGGGCTCAGAAAATCGTCATGCAATCCATGAGAAACAAATGCACCCACAACGAGCAACTGTCTGGAGCGGATTTTGGTCAGGCGGCGTGATTGGGCATGGATCTGGACGACATGTGGCTTCAGCAAGATGGCGCCACCTGCCATACGGCGCATGAAACAATCGATTTATTGCACCAATGATTTTCAAAACAAATTATCTCAAGAAATTCTGATGTCAACTGGCCACCAAGATCATGCTATTTAACGCCGTGCAATTTCTTTCTTTGGAGTTTTGTGAATTCTCGGGTTTATGCGAATAAACCAGAAGCAATTCCTGAGCTCAAATCCGAGATCCAACGCGTCATCGGTGTAATACAACCAGATCTCTATGGAAAAATTTCATGAAAAGAATAATGGCCTGTCATCAGAGCCGTGGGGGCCATTTGACGGATACTTTATTCACTAATTAATCGGAACATATCTTCTTTACAATCCAATAAAAAAAATCACAACTATCTCAAAAAATACGTGTGTTTATTTTAAAATGAAAAACGGCATTCTTACTGCTACACCCTTTATTTATTTGAATCAAATGTTTCTTGTGTGTTTGCGATACTTTTCCAACATTTGCATATTAGAGAATTCTCAATGCAATTGAGTGTTCGTTTGCTTTTAGTTTGATGCAGGGTTCAATAGCATCATACCAAACAAGTGCTGATGAAGACCTGTGGCTAAATCTTAAATAGCTAAGCGGTTTGCCAGGAATGACAGGAAAAAATAATTTGTTTAAATTTTGTCCGTTATTTTGATTTGTATTGAATTATATTTGTATTGGAATTTACTAAAAATTCAATATGAAATTTTACCGAGTTGATGATCATTTCTAGTTATATTATTTTATAATTTTTTTATCAAATCAATAACAAATTTTATTATATATAAAATTAAAACCAACAACTCTTTTTATTGATTCAGTAAATTTCGTTATTGGCTAAAAAAAAATAAAAATTTAATTCAATTGCAATTTTCATTATCAATAATGCACAAATCGTCATCACAGAAAATTCAATAATTTTTTTATTGAATCAGTGATTTTCGTATTCACATGATAAAATATCTTTTTTTGTACATTTACGTGAAATAGTCTTTAAGAAGTAAAAGACAAGCATTGATTTCAAGAATCAAATGCAAATTTCTGCACGTTTGTAATTTTTGTTTTTTTGAAATTAAAAACCACACAGAAGAACCACAACAATTTTTTTGATTTTATTCAGGCATTTTTTTTTTGTAACGATTTCAACACCATCTCCAATTGAAATTTTAAAAAAGTCATTTTGAAATACATACATTGGGGCGACTTACCCCAAAATGTACCTCGGCTTGTTTTATGATGATTCCCAAAATATGACGTGCCTAGGATTAAGATCCAGTCAGCTGGGCCGTTTTTAAGAAAGCTTTTTTTTGGATTTTCTCAACGGTTTTTGGAATTTAACTAAAGACAATATGTGCAATATTCATCCAACGGTATGAAAAGCATGAGCAAAAATTTCCTGACAAGTCCTTTTTTCATGAATATTCTGCAGGAAAATTTCAAGTTTTTAGTAGAGACATTTTTCTGAATTAAATGTCAGATTGACGTATATTTATCTTTAGACGATTTAAGTAAATAATTTCAATGCGGTGGGAAAATTACGTTCTGAACAGGGCAAAATGGGTATCAAATCGCTTGTTTTGACAAGGTCATTGTTTTTGTATAGATTTACTCTTTTTATTTTGTAATACATTTTCCGAGATGATCTGGACCAAATTTTGAATATTTAGAATTACTCCATTCTGACATTTAAATCAGAAAAGCCTCAGTACTATAAACTTCAAAATGCGTTTTTTTGCAAAGTATCCCTGAAGAAAGGGTGTGTCGGGATATGTTTTGACATGACATAAAAAGCCTTTCATATTATACTAATATTGTTCACATTGTCTTCAGCTAAAGTACAAATTTCTTTGGAAAACTAAAAAAAAATATCATTTTTAAAAAAGGTCCAGCTTACTGGATCTTAAAGCTAGACACGAAATATTTTAGGAATCATCATAAAACAAACCAAGGTACATTTTTGGGGATGGACAAAAACACTTTTCCCCCACTATACAATGTAAGTCGGTCTAACATACAGCAATTCAAATTTTAAAACTATCAATTGAAATTTAAAAGTCATTAATTGATATTTGAAACACGTCAATTAAAATTTGCAACACGTCAAATGAAATTTAAAATACATCAATTGAACTTCAAAAGACATCAATAGAAACTTAATACACATAAATTAAAATTTAAAACACATCAATTGAAATTTGAAACACATCAATTGTAATGTAAAAGACATCAATTGAAATTTAAAAATCTAATATATAAAATCGGTAAATAATTGTTAAATCTCAGCTGACGAATTTTGAATTTCAATTGATGTATTTTGAATTTTAATTGATGTCTTTTGAATGGCAATTGATGTGTTTCAAATATCAATTGATATGTTTTAAATTTCAGCAGATGTGTTTTAAATTTCAATTGATGTGTTTTAAATTACAATTGATGTCTTTTAAATTTCAATTGATGTTTTTAAATTTAATTTGATGTATATCGAATTTAAAATAGAAATCTTAAATTCCAATTGATGTCTTTTAAATTTCAATTAATGTTTTTTAAATTTCATTTGATGTACATATTTCAGATTAGAAATTCCAATTGCTGTACATATTTTAAATTTCAAATATAAGTTTCAAATTTCAATTGATATACATATTTAAAAATTAATTTGATGTTTTCCAAACTTCAATTGGAAATGGTGTAGTCGTAATTCCCATTTAAATTATTCAATACCAACCGGCTATGCTAATTTTGAATATTATTATTATTTTTCTTGTCTTCTTTCAGTGATTTGTATGACATCTTAAAAGACTGTGTTAATTTTCAATCATACGAAAGTCTACCTCTCGAAGATTTTAACGACTTGTGTGCTGTCGACTACGCCAGTACAATTTACCTTGAAAACTATCCCAAAATGATATCAATGAACACCTACTCCGTGAGTGGCAACATATCGAATAGCAGCTACAACAGTGAAGACTCGTTGAGTGACAACATAATTGAGGAGAACGGTAGAATATCGTTGGCCTATGAAAATCTACGGACGATACCTAGACGTATTGCAGAGAAATTTGCACTACAAACAAAATTTCTAGATTTAAGCTATAACAATTTTCAGAATCTCTCATTTCTAACATTCTTCGAAGATTTACACACCTTGATATTGGATCGAAATAGTCATTTGGAAGTGAATTCACTGCCATTTTTGCCAAATTTAAAAATACTATGGTAAGTTGGGATAAAGAACAACATAAAACTGTTAAGTTTTAATTGAAATGTTTAGCTACACACACAGAAAAATTAAGCGAATTTACAGGTTGTCACAATCGCACTCGAGTTTGTCACAACCACATTAGATGTTAACAAAAAGGTTGCCACATCTGAAATAGATATTGCTTCAACCGAACTTCAGTTGTGGGAACTAACTTTAGGTGTGACAACCTCAATTTGGTTGGGGCAATAGTAACTCGGTGGCAACAGCCGAAATTACGGTTGCTACTAGTACAACCTATTTTCAGACAATTATTTCTGTGAGTGTAGTTGCATTAAAGTAAACATATGCATACGAAAGTTCCGATTTTAGCCAATAGTAATAGAATAGTGATCGAAAAAAATCGTCACGTTTTGTTGAGAAAGTACAAATTACAAAGGAGCGAACGGTTCAACGTATGTATTTTTAAATATATTTATGAAATTTTAGGAATAAGAATTACTTGCTCAAGGTTTTATATTCAAAATACAATCTTTTGAAAATCTAAAATAAAATAAATAAATATGTTTTTAAAATTTTGAGAGAGTATTTATTTTTCACGGAAGCATTATTAATCAACGATAGGGTCCGGTTGTAAAAGCATCACTGATCTCCATCTGATGGGCAGCGCGTTCGTAAATGCAAAATCCGGCAGAATTACTCTCGTCAATGTTCGTAAATGCATCATTTCTGCAAATTTTTATCATAAATATGTCTGATGCACAGAACGAGAAGTTCAAATTTTGTTTATTTGTTTCATCTTATTTATTTTTTAATTAATTTTTATTTTCTTTAGAGAACCATAGAGTAAAACATATTAAAGAAGTTTATTCTCTCAATAATTGTAACTTCATAGGTATGGTTGCATGTAAACGTTGCATGTTGGAATGCATGGTTCAATAATACCAGATAGACGTATTAGTACAAAACATCCAACAACACAACACCAACGGCATTTCGTGTTTGTGTGGTAAAATAGTTACATATGTTAAACACAACACAAACGTATACGAATAATAAAAGAAAACAAAAAACTGCAAAATATATTTAAATTTTACAGTTCTTACCAAAACGATATGAAAAGGTTAAGTCAATAGTTCTTGTAACTCCACCTGGTGTAAGACAATTTTCGTCGAACATCTCTCATTTGCACAAACCCATGATGACGAGTGTGAAATGAAACGTCAGATGAGAGAAAAACTTTCTCTCATACAGCAATGTCATATAGAGCTGCCATCGTTCTCATCTGACGTTTCGTTTCACTTTCTTCGTGGTGCGGTCGGTTCGATAGAGAGTTATTTGACGTAAATTGACTTACACCAGGTGGAATTACAAAAATTCTTGACTTACATTTTTCATGTCGTTTTGATGAAAAACTATGAAATTAAAACGAATTTTGCACTTTTTTGTTATATTTTATTGATAGTTAGGGAATTCACATGGTCTCCTAAAGTCATAAGTCGTAAAGTCATATTTAACAAATTAGTACATATGTATAACTTATGCATGTGAGCAGCATGTTGTATGTGCTAGTTAAATCATAAATCATAAAAACGTCAAATAAACGTCAAGCAACAAAAGAAAATTATTAAAAAAAATTAAAAAATGCCAACAAGAAGCGAAAAAGATAAAATTTTTACGGTTTTGTGTGAAAAGTTTGTGCACAAAAACTTACCGAAGTAGTTTCTTCTCCTTCCATTTGTCTAATTTCCTTTTTTTTTATTATTTTACCAATTAAAATTAATTCTTGAGTTAATGTTGTAGAAAAATGCAAAATTTCTTCAAAAAACAACAATATATCTGATTAAATAGTAAACAAAAAACAGCTGACACTGAACATACAACATAGTAAAACAGACATGCTCAGGTTGTATAGTCGTAAAATATATTTACATGAAGAATACCAACAACATATTTACAACTGTTGTATTATTTTAGCATATACGATAAATACAACACAATAGTACACCATGTAGTATATAAATATTTATGGTGTATTTACACAAAAATGCCGAAATGCCGTTACTGTTTTCTTGTTGGTAGGTTTGAGCCATTGCCTCTATCTGGTATTATTAAAGTAATACTTTCCAACATGCAACGTCCACATGCAACACACCAAACTTCGTAAATTTCTCTATACGTCATTTCTGTGGTTTCTCTATTCTAATTTACTCTATATATAGAACTGGTAGATACCAACTTTTTAAAGGTTTTGCTGAGAACTCGTTTGGATATGGAGAAGGAATTTGTGTCCGAGATGGAAAAAAAGTTCATTTTGTGTGGAAGAGTAATTGAGAAAATTAAAGAGGTAATACCAAATTTTGACCTAAACAAGGAACAAATAAATGAGAAGTTCCTCAATTTATAAAAGACGTACAAAGGGGAAACAAATCCGAAATAATGAATCGGGAAGAAACTTGACGGCGTGGGGGGAGTTTTTTTTAAGATTGCGACTTAGTTTATGCCACATGGCACTCAATTACTTCACCTTCCTTCTTCATTACACTTCGTCTTTTTCATTAGGCTTGTCATCCAATTCGCATATTAAATTCAACACAATTTTCAATTTAGCATTCTTTACTGCAATCAAAATGCGCATCAAATAAGCATCTGCATCAGCTGATTGGTATCGCTGATCCCAGATACTCATCTGTTGCAAAGCAATGATGCAGTTACGAATAGGCCCAATATAATTAAAATAAAAATATGCTTGATCAAAAAAAATGGGTAGGGAACTATAAGTACCCTCGTATAAAAAAAAGTTTGACGCTCCAATTTAATTCCAAAATATAATTTTTTATAATTATACATAGTTATTTTTTATTATGTTGTAGCTCATTACTTTAGTTGTATTACATTTAACCATAAATGCCACTACTGCTTGGTTATATATTCAATAAATAATTTCAAACTAAATTTAAATGTGTACAAATATTTGTCATTCTGTCCTCTCTCTACAGGATCAATAACTGTGATATTAAAAATATAGCCGATTGGATACAAAGCATACGCTCGCAGTGCCCTTCCTTGGAGTATCTATCGATTATGGGAAATCCAGGCATTAAGGAAACCTTCAATTACTGCACTCTAAACATGTATACCATGGACTCTGTACTTTCGCCGGCGGGTTTAAAAACAGACTATCGAGAATATGCACTTCAAATGCTACCTAATCTTCAGTATCTCGATGGTATACCACGTGATGCCCTCCTAGCGGCCTGTCTGCAGCCACTGAATGGCGGTGTGCCATCGTCACCATGTAGCTCTATGGGAAATGGGTCGTCGTCACAAAGTCACAGCAATAACCATCGGAAAATTTCCCCTACATTAAGTTTCAAGAATCTCTTTCGATTAAAACGACGCAAGAAGTCATACCCCAGCTCTTCTACCAACTGAATGAACTTGAATGACATGCGATGCAGTGGAAAAGTTACTCCAAGATTAATGACACAAAACAAAAGATGTCCAACGTAGAAATGTTATCAATTGTCGTACATCGACTGTATGAAGAGTTTGGTACCTAGTAACTAGTATGTTACTCTGATACTTTGTTGATTGCTTGTTTGTTTTTATTTTTCACATCTTCTTGAGTTTATTTTTCCCTATTTTTTTTTTACTATTTCACCCATGCTTATCGTCATTATTATTCATTGCCTGTAGTTTTTTTAATAAATATTATTTTTAATTACTAATGGAAATATATGTAAATAATGTGATTGTTTCTTAATATGAGATAATAAATTTGTTTATTTTTTCAGTTATTTCTTGTTGGATAATTTTTATTGTTGCCTTTCTTGGGTAAGAAGCAGTTAGAAAATCAAAAGCGTATCATACGAATGCCTTCGATATTTTGGGAAAGCAATACTGAGGTTTAGCAAATGAAATATCTTATAAAATAACTTGCGGAGTACATACAGTACGATTTTTAAAATAGTCAAATGCATAGAAATATGTTGAAGAATAACTGTAGTAGTTGCAGAGATTTTTGGAAGATTTGCCTAAGTTCCAGACAGAAGTAAATTGTCATCTTTCTTTAGCATTTCAGCACAATCGATACCGTAATTTACTTTAAAAATCGTATAATGCTTCTAACGGCTCCTTAAATTATGAATTCTATTGATCAGAAATACTGAAGGAAACCACGGTGTGATCGACCCAAATTTTAATGAATTCGAATTTTCACTCAAATTCTTTGTCAAATCTTAAAAAAGGATATGGTTTACTTCTTCAAAGATGATAATCATTTTTGAATGCAAATATTAAAAGTTGGTCTCTCTTTACTCACACTCAGAGAACTAATTGTTCGAAAAGTGGTTGTTGCAACCGAATTGAGGTTGTCACGACTGAATTTAGACCCCACAACTGAAATTCGGTTGCAGCAAGGGGTTTATATAACACAGCTGATCGAAAAGGTACTAGGGAAATGATGTAGAATGAGAGACCAAAGAAGACATAGAGATTATAGACCATGCATCAAACTAAGTTTAAATAGTGCTTGATTGATACTAATGACAGCTAAATTATGTTTATGTTGTTTACATCGAACGAAAATACGCATTACCTTTATTTCTCTATGTATTTTGTCCAACCAAAGAGTAAATTACAATAGCAACTCGAACTCGATGAAATGGCCTACTACCTCGTTGTCATCAAGAGAACTTGAGAAGACGGTTCTTGTCTATTTCTCTATTGCTGAAGCAATTGATATGGTTGTGACAACTGAATTTTCAATTTTGAATTAATTCGGATGCAACCACCGAAATTGGTACCAAATTCGGTTGCAGCAACCGAATGTGGCATCAAATCAGGTGCAACAATCGAATTTAGCATCAAATCAGTTGCAACAACCGAGTTTGGAATCAATTCGGTTGCAACTGTCGAATTTGGCTTTAAGTAGCTTGCAACGACCGAAGTTAGCTTTAATTTGTTTGCTGTAACTGCATTTCTCATGAATTTTGTTGGGACAACCGAAGTCATTTTCAATTCAGTTACTACAACATAATTCTATATATTTCAAACGCGACGTTTAAAAATCTAAGTGTAAATATTATATTAAAGCAAATATTAATTTTGACACGGAACTGACCGTCCCACGCATTGGCTTTATCGGAACCCCCCATTAGCAAGCTAGAGTGAGAAGGCGAAACGAATGAGCAGCCTGATTGGTTATGCGATCACTGATGAGTCTCATTAAATAGGCTGTCACTGACGCTCTTCGAACTAGCGGATATATTCTTTTGTCCTTTAAAGGCGGATGTCCCAAAACTACTGGCCAACGGCGGATCAAAAGTAAAGAAACAAAACTCCAGTTTCGACACACTGCATTCTGGTCAGCGTCTTATACATAATGGGCGGCTGAAACATAATCATAATAACAGTAGGTAAAATGCAAAACCACCGTGGGATGAGCTTGCCTTCCGCCACAGTTATATTGGCAATGAAAATACGAAATGAGAATGAGAAACATAAACCCCCCTATTTGTTGGCGACCCCCGCAAACGTTATACTCTTAAGGACCACGATTTACGGATATGCATTTGGAATGTAACAACACTATTCAAATCCGGTGCCACCATCCAACTGGCAAATGTCCTCAAGAATTATAAGGCTGAAATTACTGCTATCCAGGAGATGCGATGGACACGTCGTGGCTGTACTAGGAAGAAGAACTGATAAATACTACAGCTGCCATGACAAAAAGCGCGAATTCATTTGCGAATTTGTAGTGGGCAAAAGAGTAATACATCTGATCTCCAGGGTCAACCCCATGAGTGAATGTATAGCCACCAACAGCATAAAAGCGAAATTCTTTAACATACATGCCCCGACAGAAGAAAAAGCCGATGGACAAGGACATGTTTTATGAGTGCCAAGAACAAACATATGACTGACAACCTCTAATTCGGTTGTGATAACCTCTAATGCGGTTGTGACGAACTTAACTTCGGATGTGACAAGCTCTAGTTCGGCTGTGACAACCGCTAATTCGTTTGAGATAACCTCTGATTCGGCTGTGGTAACCTCTGGTGTGGTTGTGACAACCTCTAAATTCGGTTACGGGTAATTGTATTTAATTTTGAATAATTAGTCGTATTTGTGATAGTGTCTGTGACTTTTGATCAAATATTTGGAATAAATAGAGGACTTGTACCACTTTTTCTGTGAAACTCTAAAAATTACAAGTTAACGCTGCACTAACACACTGTTTCAAAATCATTCGTAGGTTTGAAATCACTCAGCTTATTTATTCGTGTTCTGAAGATTACCCAATTTGAATGTTTTCGGCGTTATTTTGGATTTTCGTTATCTATCGGAAACAGCCGATTTTTTGCACTTGTTTGTTTGCAAATATATGTCATTAACTTCTTTATCAATTTGAATTTAAATAAAAAGGAAAACAATTTGAAATGTTTCATTGGCAATGATTTCTTTGAAAACGAAGCAAATTCGGACTGAACGTACAATGAAGACGACTTAAACATCGTAAGTTAACACAAAATTTGCTACTAAAAGATTTGTTTTCAATTTGGTATATAACAACAGAAAACTACAATATATACTAAATATTGGTTACAGGCTCAACCTAGAAACTTCCCATTAAACAAGAAATTTCCCAAAATATGTGAGACATCTAGTTAGTCTAGACACAAACCAAAGCAAAAGTAAACAATATAGTTGATAATAGTGGTTTGTAGCATTTTTCTTTATTTTATTGACTATTTTACAACCTCATGAGGTCAGACGTCTTACACATAAATTAAACAAACAAATTTCAACATATTCCTCCAACTGGCTCTATCCTTCGCCTTTTCTCGCCAGTTGTTAACACCAAGGCTACGGAGGGATTCTTCTGCCTGGTGTTTCCTGCCGAGTCTTGGTCGTTACGTTATCGAAAATCTTACGTTATCGAAAATCTTTCGCGCTGGTTCATCTTCATCCATTCTGATAACATAGCCTAGCCACCGCAACTGGCCTAATTTGATTCGCCTAGCTATGTCCACGTCAGATTATAAATTATATAGCTCTTGGTGCCAGCGACGTCGGTAGTCGCCGTTTTCTCTAACAGGACCATATATTTTACGGAGAATTTTTCTCTCGTATATTCCCAGGTGTTTTTCATTCGCTTGCGATGACCCAAGTTTCGGAGCCATATGTCGAGACAGGTAAAATGAGAGTCTGAAATAGCTGGACTTTTGTCCGTCGAGAGAGGTTTGTAGCATAATAGTGTTAGAACAAAATTGTTTAATTTTTTTTCATTTAGCCCCCATCCCACAACTTGCGATAAGGAACTTCGTTCCAAAAATATGTTCATATTCCAAAATCACTTCGAATATGGCAAGTGAATCAAATTCAAATCCAAAGACAGAATTTGGGTGTAACTATTCATATTCAATTCGAAAATAAAGTCACTCTATTTTAAAATATCCTTTTTATAGAATTTAAAAAAAAGGGATTTTATTATAGCACAAATATTTCTCCTGGAACAAGATGGATCATTTTGGTTCTAAAAAGAGCATATCCCAGACCTTCCCCGACCTGAAACCATTGCTCTACGTCGAGCAATTTTAATGAAACTTGGCTTGGTAGTTTAGGACAGGTGACAATATGAGACAGTTTACAACTGTCTTATCATCACTACACTCGGAGGTCGGTCGACCCATTGTGATTGCCCATATATAGGAGAAGAAATATGAGAAGGGAGGGAAGAGAAGGAGGGCGAACTTGGTATATCTGAGGAGGTTCTTTCCAAATCTTGACTATTCCTTTTTTTGTTTTGGAAAATAGAAAATAGTTTCTTAGGAATGCAACTTTTGATGAAAATTAAAAAATGGTTTCCCATTACGTCCCATGAAGGGACAGGAGAGAGCTTCTCACTATCATTGAGCTGTGCGCTTTCCAGTTTTCACTCACTGATTGGGACCTACAGTTTTACACCGATTCCGAACGGTATTTTGAGAAGCTTTTTCATGGCTATATGTATACTCGATAGTGTCGCCATCACTATGTGAGGTGACAGTCGCCGAAAGAAATTTTAAGGTGGTCAGAGCTGGGTTCGAACCCAGAATCTCATGTACAAGAGACGCGCACACTAACCATTGCACCACCGACGGCCACTTTGATGAAAATTACTATTCCTTTTTTGCCGGTGTAATTATGTAATTATGCCGTCGGTGGTGCAATGGGTAGTGTGCGCGCCTCTTGTACTTGAGATCTTGGGTTCGATCCCTGCTCTGAGCACCTTAAAATTTCTTTCGACGACGGTCACAACGCATGGTGACGGCGACACTATCGAGTATTTAGCCATGAAAATGCTTCTCAAAAATACCGTTCGGAACCGGTGTAAAACTGTACTTCCAAATCAGTAGGTATAAAACTAGAATGCGCACAGCTCACTGGTTGTGAGAAGCTCTCCCCGATTCCTTCATGGGATGTAATGGGAAGCCATTTTAATTATGGAGTTATGGCCCAAAAAAATGCAGTGGTCATTCATAAAAAATTGCACCATGCAACCAATTGAAGAAAAATTTCAACGTAAACTTAACCCAAGACTGACATTTTAGGAACTGTTTAATTAACAAACATCGATATATTATATCAACAATTATATTTAATACTTAGGACCTTATAACGTAATTCACGTTCACATTCACGTCATTTTTGGACATCATCTCTGGACCAAATTAAAAACCTGACGAATAATATTTATGGAAATATTTATTGTTTGTGTTCAGTTTTACACAAATATTGCCGAAAATGTGACTTGTGTGATAAGGCCATTAATATAATGTTTCTCCAGTGCAAAAGGCTTGCGAGAGCTCTTTAAAAGCAATAAGTTCCCCCCAGAGCGAAGGTATTTTGTTTAAAAAATACAAATAAAGTACTCAATGCATGTGAATTTAAATAATATAAATGTTATATTTGCTTTTCCATATCATAATATACGAAATACAAGCTGTCTAATACAAATGATACTCTTATACACATAGACCCAAATCAATCAAGTCCTATAATTAATTATATGTATATCCGCTTATCCCATGATTATGTAAATAATAATAGTCAGAATGTACAAGACAAAGAAAATAAAGACGCAACGCAATTCTCCACCGGAAGAAGGAACAATTGATGCATTATGAACAGAAGGTTACAATTTATCTATTGCCCGATTAAAGTATAAGAATTTATTATTGCTAAATATTATTATTACGTTTCATTTAACAATTTTACCAGAAACATTTTTTTATATTTATGTATATGTATGTATGTAGGTATGTATGTTTCTATGTAATGTGTAATTACGCACGTACGTTTGTTGATTGGTTGATTTGTTGACATTGTTTCTGTGTTTCTTTGTTTGTGGGCTTGGGCTTAGTATATGTAATGTAGACATGTACTATGTGTTAGTATGTTATAAATTTTGATGCCATAGGACACGAGACGACTACACAAGTTAACATTATGTGACACATTCATTGACATAAAAGGCTTCTATATATAAATGCTCTTGGTGCTAGTCATCGTTCTGGTCAATAGGATTTTATTTCCAAATGACCAAACGCACTCTCAAGGGAGGCAATTATTTTATCGTTATTCTCTATTTTTGACACATTCGATGTCAGTTTGTTGGCTTGATCTAACGCCCATTGGGCCATCTTGTAGGCCTCTTTGCGTTTGGAACCTAACGCCCTGGAATTTGCTATGCTGCTACAACACTAAAGGAAAAGATAATACAAAATATTGGTATTATTCGTACATTGGTAGGTAACACATAATTGTACAGAACTTACCAAGTATATGCCATAAAGAGCTCTCAAATTGTTTGGATTAAGTTTCAATGCCTGCGAATAATAGGTACGAGCAGCATCTATATTTTCCATACCTCCCTATAAGAAACGGAAAATATGTACGAATATGAGTTACTAGGACATGACGGTTACTTCGTATTCGTATGTAATATTCCCCTTTCAGAAATATACGAATTGTTGGACAAATTGTATTGACCACAAACATCATTTTGTACTAAATGCGGAATGATAAATATGTCTTGTTATATACATATACTATATATTATATTTTGAGAAGAATTTATCAACAAAGTCAAAAATACTTTGCCGGAAACAATTGGTTAAATATGGATGAAAAACTTTTGCTAGATATTTGTGATATTGCTGAAAGGACAATCTGAACATTCAAATGTATACTTAGATAGACAGATTTAGCAAGCTTTAAGACATAAGACTAACGAAAAATATATCCTTAAAATCATTTCCCTTGCGGGACTTTTCACTCGGTCTGTTTTCTAAACTTACAATTTTCTAAATGTATTCAAGCTCAAAACCTTTTTAAATAATATAAAGCTTGTTTATTAGCTTTATATTATTTTCAAAAAATTTGAGCACAAACCAATGGTTTTTCGACATCATAAAAAGATTTGTGCATGAAAGTGTTGCAATGTTAGTGCTTGGCACTCTTCAAACATGTGTATAATGGAATTCTTATTAATATGATGAGTGTTTCTAAATATATATTTTTGATGAATTCACCGAAAACATACCAAAAACATCTGCTGATGAAGATCTTGGCAAGATCCGAAATAGCTATGCAGACAAGACAGCCTTGGTATCTATCATTGAAACATTTTTGTGCTCGACTTTTTTGAAAATAATATAAAGCTAATAAATAAGCTTTATATTATTTAAAAAGGTATTGAGCTTGAATAAATTTAAAAAATTGTAAATTGTGTACATCTTATATTCAACTTTCATAATGAATCATTTTATTTAACGTCTAAGTCTTGAGAGGGATCTTCTTGTCAAGTTTATGGGTCGATTATCGATAGCAACCGAACCTCAGTTGCGTTGTCAACTGACAACGCCACTGAAATAAAAATTTGTATTGTGTATGACAACTTTGGCCAGTTGCCGTAGGTAACAGTGTTTCCCGCCGATAACGGAGTTTTGACACTTCGCCAACTGTAAACAAACAACAAATCTAAAGTGTGTGAGAAATTAACATGTCTTTAGGAAGAAATAAAAAAACTTTTTAATACTAATGATATTTTCAGTGGAATTGTTTTTTGACGAGGAAGACAAAGTGCGAAACGTGGCATCTATTAGAAGACGCTTATAAGATACAACTCTAATCCTATATCAGCGGTGCAATAAGGACAACCTCGACAAGAGCCATGGAGACTATTTTATGTATCCAGCCAATCGAGATTGGAATCAAATACGAGGCTGCCCTTGCGGCAAAACGCCTACAAGCTACAGGTGAATGGATCAACAGGGATCTTACGTCAAAACACCAACGGATAACTGGGGCCTTAGTCGGGTACACGCAAGATACGAGTGAATCTGACCGATTACCCGAGATAAGGGTTAAGGCGAACTGCGTGACCTTAACGCCAACTAGAGACGCCTGGCAGAATGGGACCCTGGCACCAATGCCAAATGGGACTTGCTGCTACACGGATGGCTCAAAGCTAGGAGAAAAAACGGGTCTAGGATTCTTTATTAAAAATCCAGCAACCGAATCCCATCTATCCTCCCGGATCATAATACGAACTTTCAAATGGCTCGGCGATAATACAATCCCAGCCGAGGCAAATATATTCACAGATAGCCAAATGGCAATAAAGGCAATATCAACGGAAACTGTCAAATCTAGAACGGTCCTTGACTGTAAGAAGGTTGATAAACGATTACTCTATGCACGGCAGACTCAACATCATCTGGGTGCCGGGGCACAGCGGAGTATTCGGCAACGAGGGAGCGAACCTCCTGGCAACGAAAGCCAGGGAACTCCAAACGGTGAGCCTAGATGGAGCGAAACCCTTTGGTGTGCCGAAGGCTGAGCTAAGTAAATGGGCGGAGTCGGCACATATAGCCCAGTGGAACCGGGAATCAGTAGGCAGGATGACAAAGATCCTATGGGGAGACCCAGATGGATTGAGGACAAAAGGTTTGCTGAAACTGCGAAAATCCGAAATGAGCAAAATGATGGGAGTCTTAACGGGACAATCGGGATTACGGGCCCACCTGTACCGTATTGGACTAGTGGCCAACAGTGAGTGCAGGGCATGCATGGAGGACGATGAGACGATAGAGCACTTCTTATGCCACTGCCCGGCCTTCACACAAGCTAGATCCAGATATCTTTCGGATAGTACGATACCGGACATGACCAAACTTGTGGGTATGGACTGGAACAAACTAAGGAATTTCGTGAATAGCACCGAATTCCTATAAGGAATATAGTAAGTAGTAGGATAAACTTAGAGCGCACAACTGGTCGAATTCAGCGGCTTAAGTGTATGTCTTACTGACATGGGAAGGCTTAGAGTGCTCCTTTTGAATACTCAACACCGCACCCCTCTTTTCAAACTAACTAACTAACTAATTTATAAGTTCACTTAGTTTTAAGTTAAAATTTTTTACTCAGGTGTATATACTATGTTACATATTTTATTGGCCTTATTGGCTTTGTATTACTTGATTGGAAATAAATAAATAAATAAAATAAAATAAAAATAAACTAATCCTTTAGAAATGCCGGCTACAATGAGTGAATGCTATTGCTGAGAATAATTGTTAATAAACAATTCCGTATTAGGTTCAAGACATAGAAGGAAAGAATGAATAGTTTATTTAGTGGATATTTTGGAAAATGACTTCAAACGAATGTTTTTTGCGGAGGGAAGTTTCTAAAAGTCCCATGGCAACGACTGTAACCTTGGCATGGTGCATCTTGTGCATCTAATTGAAAAAACATTTGTAAGATGTGGTTATTTCAAAAATGACGGAGGAAGAAAAGAAAAGACTCGAAATAAAATCCGGCTTTACTAGAAAACGAAGTTGTCGGATGTATAGATGGGACACACGTACGTATCATTGGAGCGAATGAAGAAGTTCGCCATTTATACATAAATAGGAAAGGATAGATTAGTTTGAATGTTTTGCTGGTATGTTATAATACTATAATAATTATTTTCATAACAATGATCTAATTGTAGATGTGCGACTACGAAATGCGAATCGGGCATGTTGACGCCAGACATCCTGGTTCTACTCACGATGCCCTCATTTGGTATAAAAGTCCGCTGAAGCAACAGGCTGCTGATTTCAGGGCAAACACATGGCTACTAGGGTTAAATTGCCCGAGTTCAGGCGCAGCTCAAAACTTGATAAAAAAAAGCAGCAATTGGAGAAAACGAAAAATATGTAATTTTTTTATCGGACGGACCTATGTTCAAGACCTTTTATTTACAGTCTGGAAATTGTTCTTCAAAGTTTTTAAAATGACTAGCAATCATTCCCTTTAATTTGAATACCCACTCTAAATGGCAAGACATACTATAATATGGTAAATTGGCGATATCTGGGTGCACAGATGCCGTAAAGACACCATTAAATTTAGGATAAAAATACCTTCCATTTGAGTACCCACAGTTGCTTTCTAGCAGTCACTAACTGGACTCGTTTTTTGGACCCTGTGTGTCCCATAGGACTTGTCCAACAACAACAATATAATTTTCGTGTTTTTTTATATTTTTCCTTCATTTTGTTTTTTCAGCTGCCCGAGCTTCGACAATTTTGCCGCTACTAGGTTCTATTTTATATAAATAATATTGTATTTATTATGCACAAATTTTTATAAACATTACAATTTAACAACAAAAAATTAGGATTTTCTTTAGAACAACAGCTTTTGACTCCTTATCGTTCAACTGAACGTTTTGTTTTGTTTTAAAAACTATACAGCAACCAAAAATTCGTGGTTGCCAATATAACACCTATCAAGCAACTGAAGTTGCTAGCTGTCAGTTGCCATATGTAATAAATTTTCGGCAACTGGCAACGCAACTGAGGTTCGGTTGCTATCGATAATCGAACCATTAATGAATCGAACTTTAATTAAGTGACCGGACGGTTGTAAAGGGTCCGCCATCTAACGTTTTTGTTTTCAACTAGTGCTTATTTCGTGAATGGTAACACCTAGCTCATGTCTGATTTGACAGATTAGTTTTATCCTTCCGCTGAACGAATCGTTATCAACATTTGGTTTCAACAGGACGGCGCTACGTGCCACACAGCCGAAGATACTCGATGTTTTGCGCCCTGTTTAGAAGACCGCATTATCAGCCGCAGAGCTGACGTCGTTTGCCCACCTCGGAGCTGCGATTTGACACCGTTGGACTATTATTTGTGGGGTGCCCTCAAAGATAAGTGTTACGCCGACAAGCCAGAGACAATTGACGCTTTAAAGGACAATATTCGTGAAGCCATTGGTGAAATACAGCTGCACACAATCGATAATGTGCTTACAAATTGGACCGATCGTGTAGGCTACTGCATGGCCAGCCGAGGCAGCCATTTGAATGAAATTATTTTCCATTATTAACCGGAAGGATTGTACTTTCAAATAAAAAAAGAAATTTGAGAAAATATTCAGTAGTTTTTTTTTTTATAGCATTTTCAAAAAAAGAAGTTATTTGGCGGACCCGTTAGTTTAATGTCCTCTTCCGACCAGTTGATCCCCTAAGAAATATAATTTTGGAAATTTCAGTCTTATTTAACTTCTACGTTGTTAAAGGAGCATGCCGGTCAAATATTTTGATTTTGGTTTCAACTGTTTGAACAGAGTGATGTCGGTTTTAGCCTTCTTTCACACGTTTGATCTCCTAGTATTCTAATTTCGGAAAACACTTTCTGGTTTAACGTAGACTTCGGTAGAGTTAACAACAGTTATATGAAAAGGACAGTGATACTATTGTGTCCTTTGTTCCATTTGACCAGTCAATATAGACGAGTGCGAGAAGACTGCTCACAAAAATTTGTCATTCTAAATTCAGCTGTTTGTTCCAGGTTATTTTTTTTTTTCGTAATTTTACACTCTGAAATTTCGAATATTATGCTTACGCTCTACCCTAGAGTGTAGTAAACCCCTTTTTTAGAAATTAATTTCAGGATTAAAGAATCAATAAAAATAAATAAAATAAATGGTTTCCCATTACATCCCATGAAGGGACAGGGGAGAACTTCTCACAATTACTGAGCTGTGCGCTTTCCAATTTTCACTCACTGGTTGGGACCTACAGTTTTACACCGTTTCCGAACGGTATTTTGAGAAGCTTTTTCATGGCTATATACTCGATTGTGTCGCCGTCACTATGCGAGGTGACCGCCGCCGATAGAAATTTTAAGGTGGTCAGAGCAGGGTTCGAACCCAGGATCTCATGTACAAGAGCCGCGCACACTAACCATTGCACCACCGACGGCCACCGACACGCTAAAATTTCGAATATTACGCTTACGCTCTACTCTAAAGTGTAGTAAACCCCTTTTTTAGAAATTAATTTCAGCATTAAAGAATCAATAGAAACTTATAAAACAGAACAATTACACTCTGCAAGTCGAAAAAAAACAACAGAAGTGGACTCAACGGATTTACACTAATTCCGGTCCTACGAATCGAACTGAATCATTAGTTTTGCCCTATAATGATGGTTTTATAACAAAAAAATTTTCATACACAATTTTAATTTTTTAAGGAAAAAATTATTATTTTTTCTTCATAAATTCATTTATTTATAACTGCGAAACTGTTTATCTTGGGAAATAGTATAGGTATAGATTGAAGGTATTGTAATTGTTAATTTTCCTAAATTTGTTTAAACAAAATCGGATGACGCGTTCTCGAGTAATGGTGACATACATATGTATAAATTTGTCTCAAAAAATGAGCTCTAAATCGCAGCCTCTGAGTAAGAAACCATCATTATAGGCAAAAAAAAAACTAATGATGCAGTTCGATTCGAAGGACCCGAATTAGTGTAAATCCGTTGTACTCATATTTTCCAAAAAATTTTTCAAAAACTTGCAGTTTTATTAGCATGGCCGTCGCCTTTGTAGACGAAAAAGTGACGCCATTAAACTCATGTCTCTTCGAAAGAGCGGCACTGTCGAGGAATTCCAATTATTTAGAATCGATTAATAAGATTTAGTCGAGACAAAGGTTTATATATTATCTTAAAATAGTTAATACAGTTTAAACCCGTAATCTTTACAATGAGTATAAATTGCCTTTAAAAACAAATACTATAAAATAAAAATAAAGAGCTTAGCGGCTGCTTGATGACTTGTAACTAGTGTGTACAAACAGGGAGTTTTCGTAAATAATTCCAGGTAGTTGCCAAATTTCCCCCCAAATTTTATTTCATCTATCTATATATAAAAATGGATGTATGTACATACATATGTACATATGTGTGTATGTTACGAATGGACTCGAAAACGGCTGGACCGATTTTAATGAAATTTTCAGACAATATTCAGAATCATCTAGCGGGTGAACGTGGGCGGTGCCACGCCCCTTTTCAAAAAATGCTCTGACGGCTTTTCTAATACACCAATATGAAAATTTCACAATGTGGTACTGACGATCTGCTGATACTCCTTGGCTATACCTGGTTGTGATTGGATAAAGGGGCGGGGCACCGCCCATACAACTTGAAATTTAAAATATGAAGATGAGATTTGGTATATATGTTGTTGGAATAGTATGAATTACATCCACGCTCGCTTTGAAAGAAACCGATATAGCAGACATAACTATAGTTTGAAACGTAATGGAACAACAAATTTTGTTCACCCTTTGGCATTACAAAAACTTTGAAGGCAATACCTAGTTTGGCGGGTTCAGCTAGTGGTACTATAAATCAGAAAATCTAGAAGGAAAATTCTAAGAATATTCATGTATCTAGATTAGTCCATAAGTTTTTTACGTAAGTATTCAATTGAAAAATATTGAACTATTTGGAGGGACAGCCACAGAATTTTAATTGGTACAATTCTATGCCATACCAACTCAAATGTATGCAATATTTTTCAGCTGTTAATTTGTTTCTATCTTATAAAAACAGCCCCCCAGAAATACTTACTATTTCTTTATTCTTATATTAACATATTAAACTTACGATTGTATAACGAATATCTGCCAGTCTTTGATGAATCAAATGACTATGGGGATTGTGTAAAAGCACTTCTTCCATACAAAAGGCAGCTTTGGTATAATCGCCCTCAGCCATATACAAATTGCACAGTTCCTGCCAAGCTTCCTGGTCAGACATAAATCTGTATTTAAAAAAAATAGAACATAGTGACAAATCCGGTTCGTGAGATGCTTTCATTATTCTATCATTACTTCTTTAAGTATTCATTAAGTTCCTTAATGGCATCCAATCGTCGACCTTTGGCTTTCAGTATAGCTATTTTACGCTTTCTGGGTGCAGCATTCGTCTCATCTTTGGCAATTATAGCATCTAAAACCTCAACAGCTTCGGTAAAACGTTCCATGGCTTCAAGGCGCATTGCCTTGAATTTCATGACACGCATACTGCCGGGAAATTCTACGTTTAACTCTTTAATACACCTGGCAGCAACGTCGAAACGTGATGTATCCAAAGCAGCCACAATAACCTGTTCCAATATCAAGTGCCTCTCATTTCCGGTCTTTGTGACTTTATCCTCAAGTATAGCTTCCCATAGTTGAATAACATCATCGCTACGTCTTTCGTTGTCTTCCCTCCACTTGCGGAAGTGGTCGCGTACATCTGTAAATTGTATCATTTGACAAAATAACACTCATTAGAAATTAGGTCAAATGTTAACATGATAAAAACATCACATATCCGGCAAATAAATATTTTAGATTTCATGCGATACGACGACGTTGTCGACGATAGATAGGGTGAATCTGTGAAATGTGTAGTGGTGCATATCCATGACTGACCCCTATAAACTGAACGCAGAACTTAGCAGATGTTTTCTTACCTCTCCAGCTCATTTCTTCATAATTTAATGCCATTATAATGTTTATTCGTCTTTAGTGCAACTATTCGTCTATTTTAACATTAATTTTAAGACAAAAATTAGTAATTAATGTTTAAAATATCAATTTCCAAAATGAAGCAAAGAACACGACAGAAAATTTATTTTCTTCTATCAATGAATTGTCAAAACTATGACAGGTCTGTTATTAAACGCAGTTGTAATTAATAGTCTTTACAAGAGTTGCATTTGGCGGCACCAAATTAAACTGCTAGAACGATACATTCAAGCCCCGTAATCACAGTAATCAGTTTTTATGAAATTTTCATTCTCATAAGTACTACGGGTATAAAAAATAAGGAAAAGTTAGATTAATGTCACCACTTTCATTCGCTTAGTACTCAGCTCTTTCAGAAAATTTTGAGAGCAAATTTACTTAAGTCAGAATTCACCTATTTTTTGGCCTGATAGGACATTAAAAAAATTTGGTCGCAAGTCCATATTTTCCGAAATATAGGCCTCCAAGCTTGAATGTATAATCCCGCACAACTCGGTCATCTATTAACACATTTGGGGCTACTTTTTGATAAAAATTTATTTAAAACAAAAAACCACTAGTATTATTATTGTTTCCTAGACTCTTCAACATTTTTTGATATAATACTCAACAAGTCAAGTATTCAAGTTTTTGTTCTTTTTACAGGTTTTCAGCATTTGATAACTCGATAACTGAACCAGTTATAGAAAAACGTTATTTAATTCTTCCCTCTAATTTTAAAGATTTCTATAAAAAATATAATAAATTATAAAAAGTTTTTATATTTTCACAGGATGTTTAGAATTCGATAACTCGACAACTAGGCCAGTTATGGAAAAAAGTTATTTAATTTTTTCCTCTTATTTTTAATATTTTTATATTTCCGTGTGGCCGGCCTTTGACCGGTTTCGGAGATTTTCTCCTCTGGGATAGGTCCAACACCGGCTTCGCGGCATTGACATTGTTTTTTTGTGTTATAAAGCTTTTTGCGCAGACCGCCTTCGGCCGAGCTTATAATAGTATTTTTATTTTATGTTGAAAAATATATTCCAGAACTTTCAACGTAAATATCTCCGATCTTTGAGGGGCTTATGTGTAGTATTATACCTCTAAAAAATTTCAATTCTGGTCTATTATTGGAGTCTAGGAAGCAAATAAATACACTAAGTTTTTTTTTTTTTGAATATATTACTTTTTTTCAAAAAAGTGGGGTTAAAACCTTTTGTGGGTTAATAAAACATAATATATTTATACACGGACTTATATAGTTTAAAAAACTCTTTGTAATGATACCCATTTAAACCAGATAAGATAATATATACGTGAGATATGACCTATTATATACACAAGCTTTAAAGGCCTATATAGTTGGGCCGATCTGGGGGGAAATAACTTTTTTAACTCCGCGCAGAAAACTTTGTCGGTGGTGAAATTTTAGTATAGATGGGAGAATTCTGACTAAAGTAAATTTCTGCCAAATTTTGTAACCAAAATCAATTACACGGTTGTTATGTGGCCGTCGCTTGTGCAAGAAAACTTCTCAAAATACCGTTCGGAACCGTTGTAAAACTGTAGGTCCCAATCAGTGAGTAAAAAATTAGAAAGCACACAGCTCACTGCTTATGAGAAGCTCTACCCAATGGAATTTGTTTTTAAGCGTGATTAGCATAACATTGATTGATATGTATCGATCGCAGTTTAGGATTAACCTCATTGCCTTGTTTTGAAGTTTTTGTTGCCTTTCTAACTGCGTTTCACTACTGCATGCTTATGAAATTGTGGATCCTAATTCAAAGTGCGGTTTAATTATATGTAGTGCTATTAATATTTGTGGACGTTATATTAAGGCTGTTTTTTTATTTCCTTAAGCTATTGCCACTTACGACTTTCCAAATAAAACGATCCACACTTAATACTACGCAATGTGGCAACATTTGTTGTAATGGGTGGAAAAAATGCGATACGGCAACACGTTTGTAGTCAGTGGCAACAAACAAATGGTAGCAGCAGATGCTGTTGTAATTGTGAGCAGCAACAACAGCCATTTTACTTTCGTTCATTCGTTTCAGTTGTCAAATTCTACACATGTATATAACAACAATGCAAGAATACAAAGAGGGATAAAAACAAAATACATATGATTTTGACAAGTGAAACGAAAAATGACATGGAAAAAATGTCATCACCTGTATAAATGACTATACCTGGTAGATAATTCTACCATGATTAATATGTTTAACATTTACAGAGCGTTGTTGTGAACAATTTATTTCCAATTTTGTTTTCTATCGGAAATAAAAGTCTATCCTTCAAACTTAGAGATATAAAAGTATACGTAGTCTTCGATTAAACAAAATAATTTTAATGAACTTAAAATGTGTAAGCCATTTTGTTAATTTCTGCTTTTGAGTCTCTCCTTGATAACATTTTTATTCGCAAGAAATGATAACAAAATGTATCTAACACCGGGGTTACGCGGTCAATTTTTGCCTTTCAAGTTTCAATACATTCACACTTTTTTACTAATACACTCACACTTTTAAAAATTGAAAGGAACTTGCTTTTCTCTTTCAAGTCGTGTTTCAATTTTATTTTAAGATAACAGCTGATTACATTTGTTATGAACAGTTTCTCGTTTTCCTTCTTACAAATATTCTGCCGTCATAACTTTTTGATTTCTATTTTTACAAATATTAAAATATTATAAATAATTAAAAATGTTTGTGAGTCGAGGTAATAAATATAATGATGTGTTGCGGTTCATAAAGCTCTACAGAAGCCATGAAGTTTAATGGAACATGAATATTGCTTTCAAGTTGCGTGCAGCCTACGTCACAGCTATCAAATCACATGAATTTTTACAAGCAGTATGTGTACAAACCTTGAAACAAAAACTTGAAAGTGTGGCTGCAGCGTAAGATACATTTTTGTTGACATTTCTTGAAATTTAACATGTGGCAACACTGTCATTGCTCAAGTCGGAATTTAAGTGGGAAATTGAAATGCCACTTAATATCGCATAGCTGTCCCATCCAAATAAGCTATAATTAACTTTAGCGGGGTAAAAAAACACACTTATTGTTAATTTTATTTCTTATTCTTTTAAAACCCCCAATTTTCTTTCCAATTCGATTAAAATTGTATGAATAATATAGGTTAGAGTGTGTAATAGGCTATCTCCACCGGATTCTAACGACGAAAAATAATTAAGCTAATTTTATCCGTCTCCAACGAGCTTTCGTAATTAAGGTTGACAGATCGTAGTTTACAAACAAAAAAAGTAAACAGTATACAAAATATCAAACAATTTATGTGAAAAAATGGAAAATTTCCAAGTTTTTATGCAAAATATTTCAATTAGAAAAGAAGGAGGAGGAATATAATAAAAAGCGTAAACTTATATTGCAAAACATAATACGTATGCAGGATGTTATGAGATGTCTGCAAGCTACATATTTACAACCGGTGAATCCGGAAAAAAGTGTGGTACTAGCACATGCGGTCTCAGCCATTTCATCTCGCAGCGTGCATATCAATATATCCATAAAATGACTATAGATGTCTGAAGGGGCTGAACTCTAAAAACAAAAAGCACACCACGTAAAAATATCGGTCTGAAAGCGAGAAATTTCCGAATAAAATGTTAATTTTTGCACTATTGCTTTTACCGACATCACAAAAACATTAAAGAAGTTCACGTTTGTTTTTGTTTACATTTTTGACAGCTTGCTGTGTTTTATAACTGGTATACTACGATTTAAGTGGAATATTTCAGAGTTGTATTTGCATTTTTCCTCTAATTATTCGTGGTTAGTGCTTAACGACGAATAATTAAGGCCAGTTTTTAGAATGGGCTAACGACGAATAAATAACGTCGTTAGTGCTTAACGACGAATATTCCTCGCTAGCGTCTGGTGGAGATAGCCTCTTAACGAAGTCAACCTTCGAAATGCGCTAATCTTGGTCGGTATAAATGCCGTATAACACTGCCTTTAAAGCTCATTCACACTGATACCGAAAACAAGCTTAATGTGGGTTTCGGCCAAAAACTCGCTACAATTTACGGTTTTGTTATTCAAACTGATAACGTGTTCCCAAATTAGCAATACGTCCATCTGGTCATCAGTTCCTGGTGATATGTTCCCTAGCGAAAGATAAGCGTACACAAATATTTAATTTCTGAACATTTTAGTGAAATGGATTTTAATGAAGCACAACAAATATCTGCATGCAATATGAAACTATTAAATGTTTTTCATATTTAGGAAAAAATAAGTTATAAGAAAAAAACTGGACATCAGACCAGGAAAGCGTCCTTCTTTCGTTGTGAGAGGATAACATCGACAGCCTGCGTGGAGTATGAGAAATGGTCCTATATACCATAAAATGGCGGATAGAATGTATACAAATTTACATTTTTTACCGCAGCAGTCCCTTACTTACGTGCATCCATACCGATCAGGTGCCTATCAGCAAACTATACTAATAAGTTTGAAGTTTTTTTGTACAATTATCATTTATACATTTTTATTACATTTGCGATTAAGAAACTGTATCGGTATCTCAATTTTTGTAATTTTATTGCAAATTAAAATAGTATTTAGTTTTTGTTATTCAAAATTCGCAAAATGACGTAAAAGTCAAAAAGCGCAGTGTGAACGGCCAAGTTTTCATTGCGCGTTTTAAGACGAAAACTCTTAAAAATGTGGGTGAAAATCAAAAAGTTTACCGTCTTTTGGGTTGATTTTGTTCAATAAACATTTTAGGCATAATTTTTATTGTTTTTGATATGAGGAGATAGTTTATCTTAGCAATAATTTTTTTTAACAATTTGGTTGCACATCAGTCCTCTGGTGCAATTTAGGACAAGGGTCTAACACCAAAGGACTGAAATAAGTAGATATAGCACGGGCGTTGTCAAGTAGTGTCACTAGGCGCTGTCCTGTTGTTTTGTAACTCTCATTGAAGTTTTTCATAACACTCATTGACGTTAATTCAACACTGTGGGAAATTTTATACATACAAAAAAAGTATAATTTTCCAGGTTGTGCTATTCGAACAACTACCTTTTTTTATGTCGTTGTGATCCCCACTTTCAAGTCCAAATTTTGTTATTTTGATTATGTGTCTTTTTGTGTACTGTTATTGTTGGTGTTCGTTTGCGTTGAATTTGAGATCAACGGACCACAAACCAAAAACAACATCCCTGTTGATGTTACATCCCACACTTATTGTTAGCACCTGTTCTAAATACATCTTGCAAGGAATATTTTGCTTGGGATCAAACGTTGTAATTATTGCATTCAGGTCCATCTAGAAAATATCCCATTGAACAAGAAATTACCCACGGCATCTGCGATATCTGGTTAATTCCTTTATCTGTGGTTTAAAGTGTCCATGATGATTCTGAATGGTGAATTTATTGTGTAAGTGAAAATCGCGAAAATCAAAATATTTTGATATTTTGGCTTGATACACGATTCTGCTCATGGTAAAATTATCTATCGGGTAAACGCGTCAGCTTAGCTGATTTGTAGTTTTTTCATCTTTTCCGTGAGTAAGCTGTCAAATTCGATTTTGTTTCTTTTGGTTTGTTAATAAAATTCAAAGAATTTCAATCAAAATGGAATTTAATAGCATAGACTGTATCAAGTATGACAAGCTTATAAAATTTTTCACATTTTGTGTACATAGTGTTTCTCATTATTCAGCTTATTTTAACAACTTACTAATGCGACAACCTAATAGATAATGCTACCATGTTTCTAATGCACTCGTGAATCATCGTATGTGGTAAAACTGCTCATTTGGGAATTTAGTGATGTGTATCGGTCGCTTCTTTTTTGAATTCTTATAGCTCAACAAACTTTTGCAATAATTTGTTACTGTACAACGGCCTACATTATTTAATGATATCCTACTACATCTCATATTTTAAACAGATATTTTAAATCACAAAAATCCAAATTTGTTATTATTTTTCTGTTTCTGTTTAAATAACTAAAATCCATATTTATTAATATTTTTCTGTAATTAAATTGTATATTTACTAGGGAATACGATAAATTACAAATTAATATTATCTAGAACAATTATTTAAAGTCAGCGACCGTTACAACATTACTTTTGCTGGCAACGCCGTGAGTTTTCCTACTGAACTCTGGTTTTATACAACCCTGTTTGTATAAATGCAACCAACTTCACTGTAGGTGTTTTTCCCGCCAAACCAGCAAATGTTTGCCAATTGTTTTGTTTTTTACGTCTGAGTTTATCAATTAATTTCATACAATATCTGCAACCAGTTAATGCGTTAGGTGCTGTGTTAGATTCGATTGTTATTGCGTTATCTGTATAATTGTTAACAAAAAATGGCTGAAGCTGAACAATACATCAAGGACATACAACGCGAGTATGTGGATTTCTTGGATGATGAAGAGGATCAGGGTATATACTCTGGTCACGTCAAGGAAATGATCGCTGAGAAGAGTACGCGACTTATAGTAAATATCAACGATCTGAAGAGAAAGAATCCCCAACGTGCACTTGGGTTGCTGAGCAATGCATCCGATGAGCAGTTGGCCTTTGGCAGAGCCCTTAAGGAATATGTTTCGACTGTCGACCCTAGTTATGCCAAAGATCATGAAGAGTTTTTCGCTGGATTCGAAGGCTGTTTTGGTAATCGCCATGTAACTCCACGTTCGCTGACGTCTATGTAAGTATAGTTTATAAGTATGTTAATATGTATGTACTAGTTACGGATGTTCGCAGAAGAAATGTGTTTTAGTGTAGGTGATGAATCTGACTGAAGTGTCAATTCTATGATGGGAGTTGTTCACACTTTTTTTGATTATTTTTCACTTTACCAAACCATTTTTAATAAGGTATTAACTTCTATTTTCAGCTACTTGGGCAATATGGTATGCGTAGAAGGCATTGTTACCAAGGTGTCATTGATACATCCCAAAGTGGTGCGTTCCGTTCACTACTGTCCGGCTACACGTAAAGTTATGGAACGCAAATATACCGATTTGACGTCGTTTGATGCAGTGCCATCAAGTTCTGTATACCCCACCAAAGACGAAGATGGTAATATTTTAGAAACTGAGTTTGGTTTATCGGTTTACAAAGATCATCAATCCTTGACCATACAAGAAATGCCTGAAAAAGCTCCAGCCGGGCAGCTGCCACGTTCTGTCGACATTGTGTGCGATGACGATTTGGTCGATCGCTGCAAACCTGGTGATCGTGTGCAAATTGTGGGCAATTATCGTTGTCTTCCAGGAAAGCAAGGTGGGTACACTTCCGGTACATTCCGTACGATTTTATTGGCCAATAACATTTCGTTGCTGAGTAAGGAAAATAATTTGGACATCAGCCGTGAGGATATTATTTTGTGCAAAAAATTGGCTAAGAATAATGATATCTACGAATTGCTCTCCAAGAGCTTGGCTCCGTCTATACATGGACATACTTTTGTTAAACAGGCTATTTTGTGCCTTTTACTGGGTGGCGTAGAGAAACTTTTGCCTAATGGTACTCGATTGCGTGGCGACATCAATATTTTACTTATCGGAGATCCGAGTGTGGCAAAGTCGCAGTTATTACGCTACGTTTTAAACACCGCTCCTCGCGCCATTGCCACAACGGGTCGTGGTTCCAGTGGTGTTGGTCTTACGGCTGCTGTAACCACCGATCAAGAGACAGGAGAACGTCGACTGGAAGCAGGTGCTATGGTATTAGCAGATCGTGGAGTAGTGTGCATTGACGAATTTGACAAAATGAGTGATATTGATCGTACCGCCATCCATGAAGTTATGGAACAGGGTCGTGTTACCATTTCAAAGGCTGGCATTCATGCCTCTCTTAACGCTCGCTGCTCGGTATTGGCCGCTGCTAATCCCGTTTACGGGCGTTATGATCAGTACAAAACACCCATGGAAAATATTGGACTTCAAGATTCCTTACTTTCACGTTTTGATTTGCTTTTTGTGATGCTAGATGTCATTGATAGTGATATTGACCAAATGATATCCGATCACGTGGTGCGTATGCATCGTTACCGCAACCCCAAGGAGTCTGACGGAGAACCCCTTTCCATGGGCAGCTCCTATGCCGATTCTCTATTTTTCAGTACTAATGGCGAAAAGAAAGAATCGGAGGTATATGAAAAATATGACGCCTTACTCCATGGCAAATCACGCAAACGCCACGAAAAAATTTTGTCCGTGGATTTTATGAGGAAATACATACACATTGCCAAGTGTATGAAGCCAAAGCTAAGCGAGCCGGCATGTGAAGTTATATCCAATGAATATTCCAGATTACGCTCCCAAGAAAGCATACAAAATGATGTCGCTCGCACCCAACCCGTTACGGCACGTACTTTGGAAACGCTTATCCGATTGTCAACCGCTCATGCCAGAGCTCGCATGTCAAAAACGGTATCGGTGGATGATGCTCATGCGGCTATTGAGCTTGTACAATTTGCCTACTTCAAAAAAGTGTTGGAGAAGGAGAAGGGCAGTAAACGAAGACGGGATGGTGCATCGTCGGACGAAGAAGCCGCCGCTCCAGAGAATGGTTCTGAAAGATCACCATCACGGCGCTCTAAACGTACACGCACAGAACAAGACACAACAAATGTTGGTGTCGATAGTGATGAAGATATTGAAACTCCGCAGCCCGATGCTGGTGATCTAACACGCCGTGATACGCGACGTTCGTTAACCGCAAAAAAGCCAGCTACAAATGGCGCCTCCCAATCTGAATCACTAACCTCAGCCTCAACGTCAGCTGCTGCTGTCTCAACGCCAGCAACTATAACCGATGATCGTTTGGGCGTCTTTAAGAATAGCCTTCAACGTTTATTCCGCGAAGCTCGTGAACAGTCGCTATCGTTGGCGCGAATCACAGCAGCCATTAATGAAAATAATGATGAACAATTCACCGATAGTGAGATTGAAGCTGCCGTACATCGTATGACAGAGGATAATCAAATTATGGTCGCCGATGGTATTGTTTTCCTTATTTAAAGAAACTACACAAAATGACTATTCAAATCATTACATACATTTACATATTTACAACCTACATAAATATTTGTTTAAGTTAATTGTTTGGCAAAATATTTACGCATCGATTTTTTTTTTATTAATAAAGAAAAGTTTATTTCGGTATTCTTCTTTCATAATTCCAATAATTTAATAATTTAATTTTTTCTGCTTCAGAACTCTACATTGATACTTCCCGTTAGTGTTGAAATATCCATAGTTTGTTGAATTGTTTAAACTCGGTAAATAGCATTTGCATATTTTTATAGTTCAAAATATTGATTAATATATGTACATTCCAGTCTTTGCTTTCATGAAACAGAATATGTATGATAAACTGGTTGTATACAACGAATCTGAATGAAAGTTATATTACAGGAATTAATGTAGTAATATCTACTAAGAATAATTATCAGCAATATATTGTTTTACAGCATCTAAGAAGTCCTCAGCCGTAAAACAAAGATTAGAAAATCGAACCTACTTGTTAGTCGTGAGATGTAAAAAATTATATAATATGCGACTCGAGAGTAGGTGCGAAAAAGAATATATGCAAGCTTTTTTTCGCCTTAAACGAGGTAAATGAGGATCACGGGAGGAGATCACGTAGGAGGCTTAAAAGGCTATTATGTAGAGAAGTAAAAGAAAATTGTTCAACTAATGAATGTGGATCGGTAATATTTAATATATTTATTTCTATTTTGGAACGAAGTTCCTCACTGCACATTGCGGGATGTGGGCTAAATGAAAAAATTAAACAACTTTTGTTTTAACACTATGATGCTACAACCCAGTATTACCAACTATATTGTTTATTTTCGGTTTGGTTTATTTATTTATTTATTTCAATCTATTGGACAGATCAATTACTTACTACTACGTACTTAATTCTAGCATTACATAATCTAAGAGTGCCTCCTTAAAAATTGAGCGATTAGCAAGAAAATCCAAATGATTGCATGATTTGTTACATAATCTCAGGCACCTTGTCACAACTTCATTTAAACCATAATTACATCTATGAAAACATTGGTAGAAAAAATGATGGTCTCTTAAATTTCTTCTAGGAATATTAAATGGAACAAGCTGCAAAAGCTCAGGAGAATCTATTTTATTGTCAATTATATCTTTAATAAACATGATGTTGTGCGATACTCTCCGCTGCGCCAAAGTACTTAAATTAAGCAGCTGACAACGAACTTTGTAGTCAGGCATATTAAGGCTGTGGTATAAGTTTCTTAAGGCAAACTTTAAAAATCGACTTTGTACTCTTTCAATCCGATTTATATGTATGTTGTAACTCGGGTCCCATATAATATCACAATATTCTAGTTGTGAACGAACAAAGGCAAAGTATAAGGTTCTCAGTGTGTATGGGTCTTTAAAGTCTGCAGCATTACGTTTTAAAAACCCTAATTGAGAATTAGCTTTACTTATAACGTATTGGATATGATGAGTGAATGATAACTTAGAGTCTATATAAACTCCAAGGTCTTTCACTACCATTTCTCTCTGAAATTCGTTACCATTATAACAATAATTATTCATTAATGGACATTTTTTTTGTGATATTGTTAAAATTTTGCACTTAGAAAAACTTAGTTCCATACCATTACATATACACCACTGAAGAAAATTATCAATATCGTTCTGAAACAGCATGCAATCATTTAGATTTTGAATATTAGAATACATTTTTAAATCATCAGCATACAATAGGACATTACAAAACTTAAATATTGAAGGAATATCATTTATAAATAACAAAAATAAAAGCGAACCAAGGTGACTACCCTGTGGAACGCCGGAGCTCGCTTTAAATGGTTCTGAAATACAATTATATATTTTAACATAAAGCATTCTATCTGACAAATAAGAGGCTATCCAATTCAGCAAATTGGAGTGAAAACCTATCATTTTCAGCTTATAAGTCAATAACCTATGATCCACTTTATCAAATGCTTTAATAAAATCTGTGTATAACACGTCAGTTTGTAAACCGCTTTCAAAAGCTTTAATGCAATAATTGGAAAATATTGTTAAATTAGTAGTCGTGGACCTGCCACTGTAAAAGCCATGTTGGCGAGTACTTATACTATTCTTAACAATAGCGAACAGTTTATCATTAACTAACTTATCCAATAGTTTTGGCACAACAGATAACTTAACAATAGGTCTATAGCTAGTGATAAACCCTTTTTGACCTGATTTGAATATAGGAGATATGTAAGACATTTTCCATTCATGTAAAAAAACTGCAGAAGATAGCGACTTATTAGAGATAATGGTAAGAGGTATGGAAATGGCCGATGAACATTCTTTGAGGAATAACGGCGGAAGCTTATCATATCCAGCACTTTTGGATGAATCTAACGTTTGCAAGGCTTGATACACGTCATTAACATCAAATTCTATTTGGCCGACGTCAGTAAGTTCATGAATATAAGACACATTGGACATGTTTATCTCCTGATTAATGTTATAAACGCTTGAGAAATAATTAGCAAAGGCATTACAAATAGACTCTGTACCCTTGAACGTTGAGTCATTATATTGCATGCAAGTTGGAAATCCGTTCGACTTCCGTTTTATGTTGTAAAATCTAAAAAAGGATTTTGAGTTTTGCTTTATCGTAGATTCAATATTATATAGATAGTTTTTATACAAAAAATTTGACAGAAAATCATATTCCTTGCATCTTAAAGCGAACAGAGCTTTGTCGCTGGGTAAGTTAGTTGTTTTATATCTTTTTTGTGCTTTAGTTCTAAGATTTTTTAAATGCATTAGCCTTTTGTTGTACCAAGGCAGCTTAAATTCCCGCTTAAATTTCTTCACTGGAACATATAAATGAATAGCATCACTCACTTTTTGTTTAAAAATATTATAAATGTCAAACAAATCTCCATGCCCAAAAATCATATTCCACTCAATAGATCCAAAAAATAAGTTTATAGCCGAAAAATTGGCATATTTGAAATCATATTGAATTTCAGGATCACAAAAAGGTTTAGAATAAGTATAAAATGAAAAATTCATCACCAAAGCTTTATGGTGTATTGAATTTCTAGTAAGTGGAGTATAACATTCATAAAGTTTGTACTGGAAGTCATTATTAATGAAAACTAAGTCCAGTATTCTATGTAATTCATTTTGGATATCATTTACTTGAAATAGTTCTAATGAGTATATACTATCACAAACTAAAGCTTCAATGTCTTTACTAACATTAAATGGTATTAAATGTTGATCTGATAGGCTAAAATGCCATTCAATATTTCCTAAATTAAAATCGCCCAAAATACAAGGTGTTTGGTGAGGCTTTAGAGAATTAACAATATAGTTTATATTAGAAATATGAATAGAATAAACATGAATACTACTTTTTGGAGGAATATAACTTAATATAAATACCATTTCATTTATATCCTGACATAATTGATCACCAAAATTTACAGCAATACAAATTTGTTCGATAGAATCATTGTTTACGGGCATTTTTATTTCTCTAGTTGCCAAATTTGCAGCCACCGCAATTAAAACACCTCCGCCTCTGGAAAAACTTGAGTCAAGAGAACGATCTCTCCGATAAATGTTGTAATGAGAATCAAACAACTCAGAACTTAGAAAGTGAGACGTTAACCATGTCTCCACAAGAGCGACTACTTCGAATTCATGTAAAGCAGCGCGGGAGAACAGCTCATTTGTTTTCGTCCGCAAACCACCAGCATTGTGGTAGTAAAGAGATATTGATGTATTGGTGTGTGTTGAGTTATCAATGCTTACAGAATTATTATCAACGTATTGAAGAACATCATTTATTGTTGGCGAAATAGAGATGGACTCAGAATATTGGACGTTATTGTTGTCACTGTTTAGGCATCCCCCGCCGTTGTTGCTATTGCTGATATAGTCAGGGTATCTCCTTGAGGAGGGGGTAGGGGAACAATTCCATCTCCCCCGTTTTTTGGTTTAGAAATAAATGGAGCTATTTTAATAGACATTGGCCACAACGTCTTACTGAACACCTTCTCGAAAAACTGAGCAGGCACTCCCAATTTAAAATTAACAAAGTGAAGCTGTGATAAATCTGCATCACGTTTAACCAGCTTAGTGCATTTGAAAGCATCGGTCTGAACCCCTAAACTCTCTGCCACAAATTTAAGAATCGCCTCTGGTTCAGTGCGAACGTTGAACTTAGATAGGTGTAGATATTTTATTGTGTGCACAACTTCAAAAGCATTATTAACAGGAGCGATCCCAACAACACGTTTTTGTTTCTTGTGCTTGTTGTTATTTTTCTGCAAGAGTAACTAGATGTCTCACATACATTGTTGTTTAATAGGAAGTTTTCTAGGTGGAGTCTGTAACCAATATTTAGTAAATCAGGGGTGTCATAGAAACCAATTGTTGTCACTATTAGTTTTGAAAACGACAAGAACAAATGCTTTGGTGTCGTGAAAACCAATGTTATCGGTTTTATATTCGAACTAGGATTTATGTCGGTTTTAGGTGTCACAGATTCCAATGTTATCGGTTTTGATATTGGAAATAAACCAAGCAGCTAACAGCTGTCAGTTTTCATTTGCGCGCTTTTGGTTTGTTATTTGTTTGCACCGGGATGTTTTGTAAAAATGTAAGTGAATTATTTATTTCAATAATTACTTAATAAAAAGATATATTTTTGCATTTTTCTTTTTATTTTTTTTAGGAGAAAGCCTAAAAATAGGGCTTTGTCTATTATACGGCTTACTCTCCAAAAATTAAAAAAACTACTGCGTCGGACAGAACACGTTATTTTAAGGAAAAAAAAATCAAATAGTTTCGGAGTTATGGACCCCCGTTTGTTGAAATTTTGACAAATTATCGTTTATTTTCTTTTGCTTTTCTCAAAAATATAAAGCTTTATACCACAAATATACTATGCCGAAGCCGGTGTTGGACGTACCCCAGAGGAGAAAATCCCTTAGCCCGGCCACGCTGAAAGCTTTATACAACAAAAATAATATGCCGAAGCCGGTGTTGGACCTACCCCAGAGGAAAATATCCCTTAGCCCGACCGAAGGCCGTCCAAGGAGAAATCTTTATACCACAAAAATACTATGACGAAGCCGGTGTTGGACCTACGCCAGAGAAAGTCCCTTAATTAAAAAAAAATCGATTATTTTTCAAAATTTCAACATACGAGGTCCATAACTCCAAAACTATGCATTTGACCCGATTTTCTTATTTTTAATTTATTATCGAGAAATGCTGGTTAATTTTTTGAGCTTATTTTGACTTCTTTTATACCCCATTACTCTCTCACAAATCCGAAATTTCGGGGACCATAACTCCAAAACAATGCATTTGCCCGGATTTTGTTATTTTACTTTTTTTGCTTAAAATAACGTGTTCTGTCCCCCCTCAAAAAATGGTTGTTTTTTTTTGGTGAGGAGGCCGTAAAATAGTCCTGTTCCCAAAAATTGTTGATACTGTGCTTCTCCGAGACTTATACTTGAATCGTTACCTACTGATCTCGTCAGCTTGGTGAGAGTTCTTCATATAATAACAAAAATGTTACATTTGCTGATGCAACAGTATTTTATTTATAACGACTTATTCCTTTTTTTATAATTTTCTAGTGTAATACAATTACTTTTATTGATATTTCCATGAAAACTATTCAAACATTGGTTTTACTTACATTCCAAAATTGTCAAAACCAACATGGTTTCATGACACCAAATGAAACCAATATTGGTTTGCAAAAACGACAATTAGTAAAACCGACATGGTTTCAATGACAACCCTGTATATTGTAGTATAGAATTGAAGAAGTAAATTTAGAAAAGTAAGTAAATTTTCTTACAAAAAGCACCTTTTCTTAAAAAAATTATTTTTTTTTTAAACAAGTACATTTTCTTAAAAATATAAATTTCTTACAACAAATTTGCCGTTTCTTAAAAAACTACCTTTTCTTTAAAGAGTTCCTTTTTATGATATAAAATAATTTTTCTTGAAATAAGTATCTATTCTTAAAAATTTACATATTCTTGAAAAAAGGACCAATTCTGTAAAATTCTCATTTCTTAAAAAAACCTTTTCTTCAAAAAATACCATCTCTTAAAAAAAATTTCTTTTCTTACAAATGTTCCTTTTCTTAAAAGTACCTTTTCTTAAAAATAAAATAATACCTTTTACCTTTGAGATAAGTAGCCTTTCTGAAAATAAGTAAATTTTCTTAAAAAAATAACCTTTTCCTAAAAAGAGTACAACTTCTTTAAAAAGTACATGTTCTTATAAAAAGTACTTAGTAAAAAAAATCATACTCTTATGGCTTTATCTTACAGAAATTACTTCTTAAAAATAGCACCTTTTCTTAAAAAAACATTAGCTTTTAAAAAAGAAGTGCCTCTCTTTAAAAAGGACCTGTTCGGGAAAATATACATAATACATATTCTTACAAAAGGACCTAAAAATATACTTAAAAAAATACATTCTATAAAAAAAAAAATTTCTTAAAAAAGTTTATTATTTTACAAAAAGTATCTTTTCTCAAAGATTGGAACTAACTAGTACATTATATATAGCGAAAGGAACTTCGGACCAACGGGCTGTCCCCTCACACCTTTTCGGATCGGATTGTTTTCTGACAATTTTTTGCTGGGGAATTCAAGGCAAATTTTGAAGTGAAACTTTTTATGGGAGGCATTGAAATACGGATCGGCAACCTTTTTTGTGGCGGAAATAGAGAGGTGGTAATATGCCGCGTTACGCAAAAGTACATAAAGTGTATAGAAATGTACAAAAAATGTACACAAGTCCGAAAAGTGTATATAAAAGAACAAAAGTGTGTCAATCGTGATGATGGTTTGCCGCTGATGATATTTGACACGATATCCATTAGGTGAAGTATTCATTCCCTGCTAAGAGGAGTAAGACCCAAACAAACCCATAAGGGGCTAAATGTGTCTCCTTGGTATATTCCAAGAGACTAATGCCATTATGGAGAACAAATTTACATCTTAGAGAAATTTGTACTGGGGAATTCACATAAAAAGAGGAATATTCCAAGGAGACACATTTATCTTTTCATCAACACCATTGTTCGTAAGCGTTTGTAAGAGGTAGGAGTGTGGTACGCTATCAAATGCTTTCCTATAATCGATGTAGGCCACGCTTAAGTTTCTGTTGTGGCAAATTGAGTTCCTAGTTATAATAGCATCTATTGTTATCAGGTCCTTGCAACCTCGTGAGTTTTTTGAGCACCCCCTCAGGTTAATAAATCATTTTCAACGCAATGATTGTATATTTTCTCCGATAAAATTGCCGTAAGCACTTTGTAAAGTGTCGGTAGACATGTTATCGGTTGATAGTTTTCGGGTTAAGATTTTATTAAAGCTCGCTGCTAAATTTTGACGTGTACTAGGTAGTTTTTTCAACTCCATCCACACCGGGTGCCTTCCAGTTTTTCGCCTTACGCAGAACCGACTTCAGATCATCTTGAGTTATCCCTGTAGGTTGCATTGGACGAATTGGCGATGTATCGTTCCAAATTGGGTTAGCATTATGTGTCGTAGTGGATTCCCATAATCCTGACCAGAACAACTCAATTTCCGGCTGTGTTGGAATTTGAGGATCCGAACTTTGTGAGCTGTTACTTTCCTCAAGCTGCCTGTAGAATTTTCTTTGAAAGCAAATAGTTTGTTGTCCGCCTTTCTCCACTTACTTGTCATATATCGCCTTAATCTGCTACTAACAGCTTGCAGCATTTGAGTACAACGGTCTATGAAGTCATCAAGGATGTTGGGTGTTAATGTCTGCATGGTTTCATATCCTATTTATAGCTCTGATCTTTTGAAGTAGGTATCGAGATCGGATTCCCGATTTGTACTGGGTAAGCCTTCAACTATCGGCTCGTAACATGCTTTTCTTTCCCTCCATTCGTTTTTGCCAAGGTGGTTTATTATCTCTTCTTGGGCTGCCATTGGCTTCCATTCCGATCTTTAGGCCGTAGATTTTGCAACAAAATATTACTCTGCACAAAATATTACACTACGAACGTATTCAATAGTATGCTGTTCCACAAGGAGATTTCCGACAATAGTATTTAAATATTCCAAGGTTTTCTTAGAGTTGGCATTTAGGTAGATCTTTGGAATTCTTGGTCTGTATGTCGGATCTAGGGCACCGTGTTGCAAAATAGCTTCTTCGAATGTGTCAAGAACTGATTGAAAAAGAAAACCATCCTGTGGTTCTAAAAAATCTCTAAATTCAGTGACATGATTATCGTTAATCTCTGCCGCCAGTTTCCATTTGGCTCGTCGACATTACATTTTCATTGTTCAAATAAGATCTTATCAAGCTTATTCGGTGGGATGGACGTAGTTACTCTTGTATTTCCAAAGAAATTTCCGTCAGCTCAACCTGAAATACCATATGATTCGTTAAGATTGCTCTTACCCTGGAGGCTACGTTTTGTTCATTGAGACGACTTTCCAACTGTGGGTAAAGTGCATTAAAGTACCTATAAATATTGTTTGTTTCTATATCCTAGTGTATCAGTGCCACACTTAATGGCTTTGTAGTGACATCGCATAATATCCTTATTCATTTCGTTGGTCCATCTTATGCGCTGCCTAGGTAGGCCTGATCTTGTGGTCAGGGAAAGTGAATTCCTCGAAACAGTCCGAGCGGGTTGGGGATCAGATGGCGATATGTCATGTTGATATTGCAGACTATGGTTTGTTCGGGTTATCCCAGCGGGTTATACCGGTTCGTATGCTGCTCCCACGGGAGCTAGTAGTTCTATTCTTAATATTCTCTCCATTATTGGGTAGGTTTTTAGTTTTCCTTCTATGTTTCGGATTGCTCTTGGTTTCTGCGTTCATCTCCGGCAATACCAGCGTAGATGTTCCACGCTGATATAATCCATAGACTCTTTGCACATACTCGGCTCCCTCACCATATCTAGGTGGCAATCCTTCGAGGGGGTTATTATTATTATTATTTATCATTTATTTTTACAAAATCACTCATTTACAGGAGACCGCACGGAGCCCTTGGTGGGCTATGTAAAGGAGCGTGTAGGGACTCCGGGGTCTTGAACAACCTCCAGTGTTTAGGGACATTACAAAACGAAGGTAAGATATTTCACCAACCAGTGCAACTTTTTGTCTTATCTCTCCAGTTTGCAATACCAAGTGTACGCAGGCATTCGTCAACCTGATCCCTCCAGCGGAGTCTTAGTCTTCCTATTTTTTTATCTTCCTCCGAGTTCGGTTTCGAAAACCCTTCGCGCTGGTTCGTCTTCATACATTCTGCTGGCATGGCATAGCCAGCGGAATCGTGTTATTTTGATGCGCTTAACTATGGCAATGTCGGGATATAGAGCATTCAGCTCATGGTTCATACGTCGCCGATACTCGCTGTTGTGCATTATAGCCCCTTCCGTCCCAAGCAATTCCAAAGTTGGCGGATTTCAATGAAATTTTCGGTATATGTTAATTCGTCCTAAAATATGGTAAAAATGTATTTTTAATGTCCATACAAAGCTCATGTCCTTGGAAACAGGACATACATATATGTGTACCTTGGGATTTCGCTTGGACAAAATATAAACTTTTTAAATAGGAAAAAACAAACTTTTTATTTCATATTAAAAAAATAAATAAAAAATTAATAAAATAAATATCAAAAACATAAAAATTAAAAAAAAAACAATTCATTGGTTTTCTCTAAAAATATCTTATAAATAACAAAAAGCGTAAAAATGAAAAAAATCATTGATTTTCTTAAAAAAATTCTTATAATTAAAAAAAAAGAAAAAACAATCAATTAATTCATCGGGTTTCTTTAAAAAATTCTTAAAAATTAAATGACAGTATGAAACATTTTAGAGCAATTTTTTTCTGGCGTAAGGCACAAATAAATATCACATTTTTTACAGCGAGTTCGCGTGCGACTATTGCATTTTTTGAAACGGCACGCTCGTGCTGTTTTTAATTTGTCGACCACTGACCAATGACCACCTCCATCCAACCGTTTGCTGCTTCCTGACAAAGGAGAGCATTTACTATTTGTTCTGAGTGGTTCTTCTTCTTCTTCATCTAGGTCACAAAATTGTCTTTTTGGCGTAAAAAGTAAAGCTTCTGCAACTTCCAGTCAGAAAGTCAGAAAATCCTTGATGAATTTGTGTGACATATTTTTTGATCGACAGTCGAGCCTGTACTCCATCCAAGCATGTATCACAGCCAAATCGAGGAAATGAAGTGTCACTTTCAAAGTCAATTTTTTGATTTCACCTATGTTCTGTAGCACTCTAACATTTGGTCGCAAATGTCCACTCCTCCCATATTTTTATTTTTATTGTTATCCTTATTCCAGCTACTCACGGTACCTACTGGATCCTGGCCGTATGCTGTGGAAGCAAGTGTGTTGTGTTTCACAACAACTTCATCTGATCTAATAATCTGATCCGACTCTTCCCTTTTTAAACACTTGTCATCCTTTATATTTAGTTTGCCCAAACGATTTGTTTGTATTGTGCCAGTTCCATGCACATTAATTTCCGCCAATCGCCCCAAAAGCGGGAAGCCGGTAAAATAACGATCAAAGAACACAGAGGAATTATTTGGCAAAGTCCTAACCAAACGCAGAATAACGCTTGCACATAATCCCAGTTTTCTCTCGCCTAATGGTGTGCTTTGGGGCCCTGGTAGACTTCAAAATCAAAAACAATACCTGCAAAATTAAACAATATATTAAATGTACCAATAATTCATTATAAATAGTACCACAAGACGAAGTCAAAACAAAACTTTTTAGACCAACTGGTCGCGGTTTATTGCGCACATATTGGCGAAGTCCACCTGGTAATCTTCCAAGGAATGGTATCATTTGCTCATCTATGGAATAGTTACCGAAATTTCTGCGAATGGCAAAGCACCGTGATCAGACCGCATGAATTATGGGTTGAACCTTCCATAGGTAGTACCAACTTGCTTCTTCTGACGCTTCAGCAGTGTCAACAAAATGAAGACATTTTCGCAAAAGGTTCAAGCGATTTCGCGCCATCTTTGAAGAGACAATATTTTTGCGAACTTCTGCTCCCAGTACATTCTCAAACGAAGGAGTTTGATGCAACCGAAATAAAGATGAGCGCCGTGCATCTGTCTTCAACTAAGGGCTAATGTTTTTATGTGGTACATACTGGTGTACTGTGCTGCTTCATCAAAATGCTCAGCCATAAAATATCGCTCAAAATACTTTATTGTCAGAAGGGGGGCCATTGGCTCATGAAAATTGTCATGCAGTGGACTATTAAGAGAGGTGAACGTTCCCCTATTTATTGGCTCAACCGCACTATTGGTTTGGATGGTATTTCTATGTGTGTCGACTAATTCAGTTTCTGTGCTACTTTCATCATCATGGTCGGAGTGCGGAGACTCAACTCGGAGTTCAGCCTCAAATTCATCAGTCATCTTCAGCATCGGATAAATCACAAATTAATTTAAGGACTTCTTCCACCACTGCATCGTTCTCCAAATTGTACTTTTTTGCTGAAGATAAATTGAGCTTGAGCTAAATCCACCACTGCATCGTTCTCCAAATTGTACTTTTTTGCTGAAGATAAATTGAGCTAGTAGAAACCCATACTACACATATGTGTAGGAACATATTGTGATTACAAAAAACACAAAAATTCTTTATGCATTTTAAAATATTGATACATACATAATTTAAATATATGATGCTTTTGTTACAAACTAATAACAAACTCTTCATATATTTAGTTTAATTTAAACAAAATAATGGTACATACATACATACATTTATTGTCTCCCGCACTGCGAAATATGATCACCTCTCTTGCACGCGGACACACAAATACTAAAATAAACATCGCAAAAACTTATAAGAGAACGAATAAGAGATAACACATAACATGTAGAGACTTAAAGAAGTAAGAAAAATAAGATATTTATATAAAAACTTCCTTTTTCAAAATACGTTAAATTTACCTAAACGTTTGTGTAGCCGGGGCCGGAAAGAGATAGGGCCATACATTTTTCGGAGTATTTTTCTCTCGAAGACTCCTACAGATGTTTCATCTGCTTGCGATAAGACTCAGGATTCTGCGCCATAAAGCAAGACAGGTTGTATGAGAGTCTGGTATAGCTGGGTTTTCGTCATTCGAGAGAGGGCTTTATCTCTAAAGTGCTTGCTTAGCCCAAAATAACATCTATTCGCAAGCACAATTCTCCGCTTGATCTCAAGGCTGACGTTGTTGTTTTTGTTTACGGCAGATCCGAGGTATATAAATTCGTTCACCACCTCGAAATTATATCGGTTATCAACGTTTACGTTTTGGTATAATCGCGTGGATGCCCTGCTCGTTGAAACCTCTAATTGTGCGCCCAATGATATCGATATCATCAGCATACGCGAGCAGCATGTGACTTTTGCTGCTGATGGTTTTATTCATGTTGACTGCAACTTTTCTCATAATGGTGTCCATTAAGATGTTAAAGAGATCGCACGATAGGGTGTCGCCTTGTTTGAGGCCTCGCTTAGTTTCGAAAGGTTCAGTAAGATCCTTACCAACTATCACTGCGGATTTGGTGTTCGTCAAGGTCATCCTACAAAGGCGTATGAGTTTTGCAGGAACACCAAGCTCAGGCATTGCTTCGCAGAGTTTCTCCGGTATCGGGCTATCGAAGGTCGCCTTATAATCGATAAATAGATGATATGTGTCGATTTGTTTTTCGTGGGTCTTCTCCAGGATTTGGCGTAGCGTGAACATCTTGTCGGTTGTCGATTTTCCAGGCCTAAAGCCACACTGGTATGGACCAATCAGGTCAGCAATAATGGGTTTTAGTCTTTCGCACATTATACTTGATATAACCTTATATTCTATGGATAAAAGGAGGCTTATTCCACGGTAGTTGGCACATAGACTCGGGTCACCTTTTTCATATATGCGACATAGTACACAGAGACTCCAATCGCCGGGCCTGCATTCATCCATTGAGTAATACTTAGAGTTTCCATTACTCTCTTCGATACCTCTTCATGACGACGTGGTAGTAGTCCATTTCATAGAGTTTTATTTGCTGCTGTATTTTACCAATTTTACACTTTGGTGGACATACATAAAAGGGACAGAATTCAAAGGGAATACGTATTTTCGTTCAATGCAAACAACATAAAACGGTTCCACCCAATAAGTGCGAAAACAAAAACAGCGAATCCAAAACAGCGAAAAAATAAACGAATAAAAAATGACCGAAAGGTAAAATGAGCGAAAGGTAAAATGAGCGAATACAACAATTATAATGTTAATACTTGTTGTTTTTATAAATTTAACAAGTTTGCCATGAATCCTATGCAAATTTGGTAATATTAAAAATATTTTTTTCATAAATATAATTTCGTAATATTCGTAAATATTTGTAATAAATTTTTAAAAAATGTCGCTTGAATATACGAGAAGCCAAAAAGGTTTTGTTCTTTTAAAAAACAATGGTTACGTTTTCCGGAAGGACAAAGAGAACAATGGCAGCGTTTATTGGAAGTGCGTAGAATGTCTTGCTGGAAAATGTCGCGGGCATATAATAGTTTCGGAAGGACAAATTAAGAAATCGAGTGCTCATAATCACGTATCACACAAAGCAAAGATTGAAAAAAGGGATGTGCTACATAATATCAAGGAACGAGCTCGTGTATGTCAGGAAACCAATCATCAAATTGTGTCTGCTGAGACATATATGTTACCTGCAGCTGTATGTGGAAAACTACCACCAATTCTCCTTATAAAAAAAGCAGCTCAAAGGATTAGAAACAAGAATAATCTTACATTTGTTAATCCAACATCTCTGCTGGACGTATGTAGTTATTCCGGATAATTATTCGAAAATTGAAAATGAGCCTTTTTTACTTTATGATAGTGGACAAGTCCAGAAGAAATTTATCACACATGACGCGATGCTCCACAACTTTTTACTCAAATCTATACGATCCTCGCTGTAAAATATAATGTTTTGCCAACTGTTTTTATATTAATGGCCAACAAAACGCAAGCATCTTATGTTCGTGCTTTAACCGCCTTGAAAAATTTAAATAGCAAATTGGCACCTATCACTATAATGACTGACTTTGAAAAAGCAGCAATGAATTCGTTCAACGAAGTATTTCCCAAAGCAATTCTAAGAGGTTGTTTTTTCCACATGAGTCAGTGTATATGGCGTAAAATACAAAGTATTGGTATGCAATCCCGATACACCAATGATGTAGAATTTGCGCTACAGGTACGGCAGTTAGCAGCTCTTGCCTTTGTTCCGGAAGTAGATGTTTTAAAGAGTTTCCAAGAACTTCTACAATCAGAATACTTTCTTAAGAATTATGATGTGTTACAGCAATTAATAGATTATTTTGAAGATACATGCGTTGGACGTCTTCAAAATAATCTTAATCGTCGCCAAGCATTGTTTCCCATAAAAATATGGAATTCCCACGATGCTTCAAAACTCGGTTTACCAAAGACCAATAATTCCGTGGAAGGATGGCATAGAGGATTTAGCTCCCTTTTAGGATTTAGTCATCCAACTATATGGAAGTACATCGATGTTCTGAAGAATGAGCAGAAACTTAACGAAGTAAAAATTGAACAATATATTGCAGGCCAATACCCACCAAAAAGCTGAAAGTTTTATCGTGATACAGCTAAAAAAATAGAAGACTTGGTTAATGATTACGAAAACCGGGAATTAATTAATTTTTTAATTACACACAACTTTAATCTCCAAATTTAATTCGAGTATTATAGTTTTATTCAAGTAGTTAATATTGTGGTTTATTTAAAATGCGAAAAATAAATTTATCGTTTGTTAATTAGAAAATTATTATACTTTTGATAATTTGTATAATATTTGTATATTTAATATATTATCTAATTTATGCAACTTTCAATCTTTTTATCTTTCGCTATTTTTTATCTTTCGCTCTTTTTATTATCTCGTTTTTTTCTTTCGTTGTTATTTTGTCGCTCTTATTAATTTGCTCTTTTTGGGTGATACCACATAAAACATAATTTAGCTGTCATTAGTATCAATAAACACTACATATTTAAAATTAGTTCCTGTGTTCTTTGGTCTCTCATTCTACATCATTACCCTAGTACCTTTTCGATCAGCTGTGCCATGGAAATCCTCTGATTCATCTAACCAAATTTTGCTAATGAGCACCATGTACCTTATCAGCTTATCGCCGCCAGCCTTAAAGTGCTCCGCTGGTAATTCATCGGCTCCTGCGGCTTTGTTGTTCTTCAGTTTATTACTTACTGTTTGTAATTCTAAGAATCAAAAAACGATTTATAAATTTGAAATGTTCTTTCCGAACAATTGGACCAATATTGTATATTTCGTTTACGTCCTTTGTTCGTAAGTTTCACGAGAATTCAATCATATAAATAGCCTACTGTTTATTAAAAAACATTCATCAATTTCATATGATTTTTCTGGCGAATAAGATCAGTATAGTAAATAGGATTTTGTCAAATCCGTGTCAAAAAATGCACGTGTGTTACTATGTACTTCATTTTCAATCTGGTATTTTGTACATAACATGGGAGAAAAGTTTTTAAAATTGATTGAATTCAGTAAAACATTAATTACTCATTATTATGCAACCCAAACTAAAATAAGTTTATTTTACATTTTTTCTCCTAGTCTATAGCTACAATTGTGCCGAAGACAGGAAAACACAATTCCAATTGGTTTCCGAGATATAGCCGTGAGAAAAATTTAAATTTCTTCGAAAAAATTACGTTTTAGCCAAAATATACATACACGAGGCCATAAAATCCGAACAGCAACCCAAATTGGGGTTTGTTAGCTCCGATAAGTACTTCGTGAAATTTCACACGAGAAGGAGTTTGCATTTTATGTGTTGCACTGTGTAATTAAACCCCTGACTCTTTCCTGTATACTCTGTTATCATATTAACAAAATCAGATTTGAGTCTATCATTGCTAGCAAAACTACGCGCAGAAGTAATGGAAATCCAACATGATGGCCTCACAAATAACTAAGAATTAAAGTGGGACTCAGTTTTGATGCGAACAATTAGCAATATTTCGGTGTCGATGAATGAAAAAAATAGTGTAGGTTATCGCTAAAGGATAAACCTTTTAGTTTTTGTAGTGTAAGTTGACATGCTGCTAAGGTACTTTTTATAATTATTAGAAATTGAGAATTTTCGTTGGTGTTGACTCACTTCGACGTTTTAACCCAATTAACAGAATAAAGGCTAACTACATTTTTATAAATTCACTTATTACTAAATGACACAAATACAGCGTGGTTCAGCCACGACTGGACAAATTTAACCAGCGTATTCCTTGGCTCATTTCATGAAAATATGTCCATCTACGACCATCCCCGAAAATGCAAGGGGGCGAAATGGCAGCGGTTTGAAAATTTTCGGATTGGTGGTCGGAGGGTACTAGGGTAACATTGCTAAGTTCTGAACCAGTGGTCGGTTTTTTTGGGCTTGTTGGAAAGGCCTTTAAGAGACCTTTCGGTATCATTAAAAAAAAGAGAAATCGCCAAGACACAGGTTTAAAAAAAATTTAAAAAAAGACAAGAATGTGCACATTACCTCAATTTCAGTCATCTGGCTGAGCCTTTCAAAATCATTAAAAAAAAGTAAAATCGCCGAGTTACAGAGGTTTAAAAAAAATAAAAAAAAAAATTACAGCAGACAGTTGTCCGAGGCCTTCGGCCACGGACTGTCCCTGCAGGCTGTGTCAGAGACACGGCCATTAAGTTTAACGTAGAATACGCCATCCGATAAGACAGAAAACATATATAACAATAAATTCATTTGCTTATATTATTTATCATTTATTGTTATATATGTTTCCTGGCTTATCGGATGGCGTATTCTACGTTAAACTTAATGGCCGTGTCTCTGACACAGCCTGCAGGGACAGTCCGTGGCCGAAGGCCTCGGACAACTGTCTGCTGTAATTTTTATATTTACCAACGGCATTTGATTCAAGTCCGTTTAAAAAAAAAAAATATTAAGTTAAATTTTTTTAAACTTAATTTAATTTATGTATTTTAATTAATATTTTTATTGAAATAAGTTCTGCGAATGTTGAGAGGGCCGCCCTAATATTAAAAAAGGTTTACCTTATCGAGTCTTCGCATTAGCATTCGAGCGTTGTGTGAAAGCTTTACGCTTTACAATTCAAAATTAATGTTACAACAGCTTTATTGAAGCTTTCGCAAAAAAAGCTTTATTACGTTAGCTTACTGTTTGTTTCACTTTGTACTAGATACATGTTGCCAAGCATCATTAGCTTGCTGTTCGTTTCACTTTTTACTAGATACATGTTCCTAAGCAATGTTGAGCAACCAAAAACACTCAACCAAACACCACACATATGTTTGAGTGTATGTGTTTAAACAATTTTCATTTGAGAAATTAAAATACTAGAAATATATCAACCAATATGAAATGTATATCAAACGAAAGATAACATCTTCATTTACCTACAAAAAAAATTTTTAAAAAATTCATCTAGCCGTTTCCTCAAATTCAATGAAATAAAGATTACAACAATAAAAACCTGACATGACTCCTCATACCGTAAGGTAAGACGTATTCTACGTCAAAACCTGACATGACTCCTCATACCGTAAGGTAAGACGTATTCTACGTCTAAAGACAAGAATGTGCACATAACCTCAATTTGCTCAGCCAGCTGGCAGGTAACTTATGTTTTTTTTTCTCTTAAAAGATAGCCCTACCGCTTACCTTTCCAAAATGCCCTAAATGAAGCCCAGAGTGGTTACCGTTTCAAAGTTCAACCAAAAATTTCAACAAACTAAAATTTTAAACGTGTTAATTTACAATAACAACTGAATGTGTATTGTTATTTCGCTTCCAAAAACAAAAAAAAAATTGCATTTCAGTCAAATGGTTATAACTTTGGAACGGTAAGACCTCTGGGCTTCGTTTAGGTAATTTTGGAAAGGTAAGAGGTTAGGCTAGCTGTTCGGCCCTGTTCTGTAAACAGAATCCAGACAAACATAAAACGTTTCAGAATATTTGGGTTTCCGTAAAACAATTCAGAACAAAATTTTCCATTTTGAATTAGAATGCAAATGCCTTGTGATTTTAAAAACAAGCAATTCAGAATAAAAATATCTCATGTTTTAAGAACATCAAAATTGTAGACTTTTTATTCTGAAAGAAAATGCTGGTTCAAAATGATTCTGTATGCAGAACAGGGCCGGTTATCTGCCATCTGGATGAGAAAATTGAGGTTATGTGCACGTTCTTATGTCTTTTTTTCCAATTTTTTTTTGAAAGCTCCGTATCTAGGTGATTGTTAATGATTTTAATTTTTAATGATTTTTTGATTTTTTTAATGATTGTGAAAGGGGTCTTAAAGGTCTTTCCAACAAGCGCAAAAATCTGACCACTGGTTCAGAACTTAGCAATTTTACCCTAGTACCCTCCGACCGCCAATCCGAAAATTTTCAAACCGCTGCCATTTCGCCCCCTTGCATTTTCGGAGATGGTCGTAGATGGACATATTTTCATGAAACGAGCCAAGGAATACGCTGGTGAAATTTGTCCAGTCGCGACTGAACCACCTTGTATAATCAAACTGGAACTCATATTAAGCGAACCACAGACTTGTCATTCATGAGCAAAAATATATTGAAAAAATATTACCAAAATATTTGGTGAACATGTTAGTGATGCGAGCAACATCGATTACATTCTAATATGATATCAAGACGGGCGGTAAACCGACGATAAACATCAACGATACCTGATATTCATGCTCATGAATCACAAGTCTGTGGTTCGCTTTAATTATTCTTCAAACAGAGGTGTCATATGGGTATTGTGTAGAATTGAGAAAAATCATCCGAATTTTTTGAAATATGTATGTACATACAATCGTTACAATTTTCTGCTAACATCTTGTCCTTTTTCTTCGTACAATCCCTATCACTTCGTTGTGTTAACCATGTCTACTTTCATTGCTACTGCATTGTAGACATTTGTCCCAAAATTCGCTTTACTGATACACCACTTTTCTAATAAAATTATAGTTTATGACGACGTTCGTCTATTGATGTGTGTGCGCGACTAATGAACATAAATTTGTGTCCAGCACTAGCCATCTTGCGATGTCTATTGGCTACGACTTAGAACCATCGTGTTTTGCTGTCCAATAGTTGGGCATGAATACTATGACGTTATTCAGTAAAAGTAATAAATAATTTCTTCATACAAAAGTTATAGAATGATTATAACAGTTACGTTTTAAACTCCTAACAAATTTTTACTGCGCTACAATAAACATTAACTTCAATCTGTAATAAAAAAAAATATTGTCGAAAACTAGACCATGTGGGTTTTTATATGACCAAACCTTATGCAAATTATCTCCAATTGAATGAATTCTCTTCGAGGGTGGGTCTTGTGATACAAAGAATTCGTAATATATTCCAGAAAGAATAAGAGAAACAAAAGGCGAAGAATATAAAACATCAGAATACAATAAATCGTATATAAAATCTCAACAATTTCTTCTGGGCGAACAGACATGAGAGGCGAACAGAACAGATATAAATACAGGTGAAATATTGTGAACTGTTTTAGAAACGTATCGAAATGAAATCTCTTACAACTTTAGTCTTAGCAGGTTTGTAGAGAATTGTTTTACATACTAAATTGTTGAATGGTGAATTTCTTTCATGGTAGTTACACTGCTGAATTCGACTTTTGGTTACTATGATGAAGATGATGACCATGGATATGGCTCACATTTTGGAGGCTATCCATCCTGCAACTGCCGTCCTGGGCCACCAGGAGCTTCTGGAGCAATAGGAAGCCCTGGGTATCAAGGAGAAAAAGGAGATGTTGGATATCCTGGTACTCCAGGCATGTATGGGCCACCTGGAAAGAAGGGTGAAACTGGGTATCCTGGCCATCCAGGAGTGCCAGGACCACCAGGCCCTTCCCAACATGGACATCATGACCCACATCATAGATCTCAGACATCATATCTTGATTATCCCTCACAAGGATATACTTCACAATATACCAATGACGACTATTAAACGATTTTAAATAAATGGCTTTACAAAAATTAGGATATTTGCAAATTTATTTGGAAAAAAAAATAGAAAAAAGTACAAAAAGTTACATTATTATCAGTTGTTTGAATGATTTAAAATATGTATGTAGTTGCAAAATATTTAAAAAGTTGCTGGCTAATTTAATAACCAGCCTCATCCTTCCATAATCCCAGGTTCAATTGTGGTATAGCCTTACAGCTCACCAAGTCATTGCTAAATGTAAAAAAATGTAAATTTAAGGTCAATCTTTACTATTGAAGTGTAGCATTTTTATTTACCTGGGATTGGGAAACACAAATGCATTGGGTTGAATACATCCTAGATTATTGCTGTTGGCACATAAGATACCGGACATGCTAACCTTGCGAATTTCAGCCAATTGATCTGAAAAATCATAAAGTTTGTAAAATATTTAAAGGTAAAAGAAAAATCAAAGTGATACGAAATTGATTAAAGTGATTAGAATGAATAAGTTAATAAACTGACAGAAAACATTGTTTGGTATACAGGGTGATTCAGGAAGTTCCGGACAAATTTCTCCAGCGTATTCCTTGGCTCATTTAATAAAGAAAAGTCCACTAGGACCATGTCCGAAAATGCAAGGGTGCGAAATGGCAGCGGGTTCAAAATTTTCGGATTGGCGGTCGGAGGGTGGTAGGGTAAAGTTGCTAACTTCTGAGCCAGTGGTCGGATGTTTGTTTTTGTTTTTGGAAGCGAAATAACAGCACACATTTATTTGTTTACGCTAATCTCTGCTGGAGCAACAGTTTCGAGTACAAAAACAAACATTTTAGCATTTTTGCATTTCAGTAAAATGGTCATAACTTTGGAACGGTAAGACCTCTGGGCTTCGTTTAGGTCATTTTGGAAAGGTAAGAGGTATGGCTATCTTTCAACAGAAAAAAACATATGTTACCTGCCATCTGGTTGAGCAAATTGAGGTTATGTGATTCTTTTTTCTTTTTTTTTCCCGAAAGCTCTGTATCTCGGCGATTTGACTTTTTTCTACTTCTTTTTTTAATTAATTCTGAAAGGCCTCTTAAAGGCTTTACCCTACTACCCTCCGACCGCCAATCCGAAAATTTTGAACCCGCTGCCATTTCGCACCCTTGCATTTTCGGACATGGTCCTAGTGGACTTTTCTTCATGAAATGAGCCAAGGAATACGCTGGAGAAATTTGTCCGGAACTTCCTGAATCACCCTGTATATCATAAAATTTGGGTTAGTATTTATGATTACTGAAACTTAAGCGAAACACAGACTTGCTATTTATGAGCACGAACATCAGCTATCGTTGATGTTTATTGTCGGTTAACCGCAGCACTTGGTACCAAATAAGCATGTAATCGAAGTTATTTACATCACTATCTTGTTCACAAAAAATTTTGGTAATATTTTTTCAAATTCAACAGGCAGATACAAAGTTATCGCCCAAACTCATGCTCGTGAATGACAAGTCTGTGGTTCGCTTTAAACACGTACTTTAGTGTTTTGTGCCGAATTTGTGGGAAATTTGAACAGAGTAAGAAATATAATAAGAAAAATCATTTCGGCAGTCCAGTTGTATGGGACACTTTACACATACCTCTTGTGAATCCAGAATGCATATCTTCGCGTTCAAAGAAGAAGCGGTCAGATTTACGGGTCCTTAAGAATTGTTTTCCAACAATACATTGGAATGTTGGACCAAACAAAGCCTCTGAAGCATGATCTTCCAAAGAACCACCAACACTTAAATCCACATCGTCGGGCGAAGCGTAAAACTTTTGCAGCAATGATATGTGCTGGAAGTAAAAATACACATTAAAACATATGTACATAAAAACGTAGTTTCCTAATACATCTCATGAAGAGATAGGAGGCAAGAGCTTCTCACACTCAGTGAGCTGTGCGTTTTCTATTTCGAGACTCAAGCTTTTTCATGGCTAAATTACTAGATAGTTTAGCCGTGGTTGTCGGAGCGGTAACTGAACCCATGTTCTCATGCACATGCTAAACATTGCACCACCGGCGCTCACAAAATATACTTTCACAAATTGAACCAAAACACATATACATATATACCTCGGACGAAATTTCATTAGCAAATCCAGACCAATCATAGGCTCTCGTGAGACCACAAATTTGCCTGTAATCATTATAACTGGCTAGACCATAATCACGACCACGCTGGATATCGATAGACTTCAAATCGGTACCGAATTCATCAAATGCTTTGCGTAAAAAGTGATGCTTCACCTATAACAGAATATTTTTAGGTTGTATATTTTTAATGAAAATTATTTTTGATTTTTAAAATATTCGGCCTTATTCCCGTTGTCGTCGTCGTCATCAGGTTTTTGTCAACTTTAGAACGTTATAAATGTATTGTCACAACGACTACAACAAGGTTTTTGATGTCTATGATCCAAAAACAACCCTCTTAAAACAGCACGCAAAATTTGTATTTTCCAAATGCCTTCAAGTCGCCAATAAAAATGGAGTCGATATTGTATTGACGTCGACGACGACAACGGTAATAAGGGCGATTATCTATCTATCTACCTCCTTATCAACGTTATTGTCCGAACGTTTTTGTAACTGAGTTACCAATCCTCGTATTAAAGAATCGAAATTGTTACCCTCTTGCAAAAATTGAATATTTTCCTGTCGACCAATGTAGTCACTTAAGCGCAAGGTTTGATTTTGGTCACGACCAGGAGATACCATCCTATAAATAATTATTTAATATTTTACTAAAATTAGATTACAATTACTAGTATGCATTATAAAGTACTTACGAAAACCATCCAGGAATTTGAGTATGGCAATAGCGGAATGCGGCTGCTGAATACTCGGCATAGGCAGAAGACTCTAACATTTCATCATAATCGTTGACATACTCATAGGGGGGTACTTGATGCATTAGATTTTGCCCGTAGCTGTACGTACGACCCATTACCAGTGGCAGCCAGTCGTAATAGGTAATTTTCTGATATTGGGCGATGTTAATTTTTCTAGCAATTTGGAAAAGTTTCTCATCGGAGTACTGAGGATTTAACTGAGCCAAAATTGTAGCTAAACGATTGTGTTCTCTCATGAAGATCGTGTGAACAATAGCTATGGGTGGCGTTAGGTCATTACGACTATCCGGAATGCTGTAACATTCATCGGTATCATCTCGGCATTCTCCATTGATATTGGGTTGGAGAGGTAAATATTGGTTGTTATTGTACAATATAGCTTTCAATAATCCACCTTTGTACTGACGTACTTTAATATTTTGCTCCAGGGAATTGCCATAGATTGAGGACAGATCCAAATATGCCGTAGAAGTAGAGATTTTTTCGGCATAGCCCAATCCACTCGATGCACATGACATATCCATATCCGATAAACTGCGTGCAAAACTTAAACACTTTTTGCCCGACGTGAGGGTGATGGGTCCGTGTGGTAGCAAGGCAATGGGATAACACAATTTATGGTTAGAATTATCACAACAGTCCTCTAAACATACAAAAATATAAAATAAATAAAATAAATGAAAGCATTATTTAATATTCACTCACTGGGTGCTCCTTCATTCGCAAACCGACTAATGTCATGTCCCACAAATTGCCCTAACTGCATTGTCATATATGTGCGATAGTTGTCCGGATGAACTTCCTCTCCATACACAGATATCGAAATGAGGCGGGGATTGGGCAAAGCCGATCCCGAAAGTGATTTACTTGGCGTATACTTTCCATCACCATATTTTGGTGCTAACAGGCGTGTGTATCTAGTCTTGGCCATACCATAGCCTGGGTACGCCATATTGTTACAAGATCCATCGTAAGTGCGGAAATAATAGTTGGTAGTATCGTTGGCACAAGTAGCGGGGGGTAGGGCACAAGATGACTCGGACGAACGAACGAACAAGTTATCAAGTAAAACTTCACCAGTTCCCTCACGTAAAGATCCACGTCTACCACTGTTTTGATTAAAGTAATTTTGCACCAATGTGTCAACATCACCAGCAGTTAATCCACCTTCTGGTACAGGTTGTACTGGTCCATAATTTCCACTGGGTATTTGGTGGTTCTCTCCGTAATTGCCTATTGTATTTGCAGAAGCATATGTTGATTCCCCAGACTGAATGGCATTTGGTCCCGGCTGATATATCCTTTGAAATTCGGCATAGGGGCTACAAACAAGAGGAAACAGTTAGTATTTTTTAATTACATCCTTCCGTCTTATTAAACTCACCAATTTGTCTGGCAGCTAAATTGGAAAATGGTTAAAAGCAACGTGCAGCAAAATAACCAATTCATATCTAACGTATGTTTGGTTGTTGTTCATAGACAACACAATTGTATAATGACAGATATACCCATGTCACGCATTTGTTTTATAGGCCAAAATAGTTGCATCTTATCTCTGGCAGTGCGATATGGTTACCAGCATTTCTCAAGAAGTTTCTTTCCATACGATATTCACAATTTCAAACAAAATCACGTTCCAAATCTATGCGGAAAAAGTGTCGCTTATCGTTTACTACAACTTTCCACAAGTTGTAGTAAAGTGAAAATACTATTTTTTAAACGTTACGTCGTTTTAGCATAGTCGGCATTTTATTGTAACGTAGTATTTGGCGTATAGGTCAATCTATGAAGATTACACAATTTGTTAGTGGATACCTAAGTCAGTTTCAGTTTGAGGTCTACTTTCTGCGGATTACAAAAAGAAAACAGCCAACGACCTTACGACTACGTCAAAGCATTTTAAAATGTATTTCTCATTCAAGTCGAAAACAATTTGTTAAATCAGATTAGTTTTCTGGTGGAGACATAAGGCCGCCTGTTTGCAATAGACTAGGAGAGAGGGACATCCGGTTCTCCAGAGACTCCACAGACTTAAAAGCGGCGTATCAGACGAATACTGTGTGTAATCTTTCATTATTTGTGCAGCGTAATTTCAAATCTGCTAAAAATTCAGTGCACATTTATCCCGACTTATGTAGTATTATTTTCTATATAATGATTTTTTTTTCGAGTTTTTATTTATCCCTAAATAATTTTAAAAATAACAATATTAGATCAAAATAATAAGCAGCACTCCTACTATATAAATCGAATTTATCTAGGATTATTAACATACAGGCTGGAGCGCGGTAATTTGCTTATTTGGGAATGAAATAAAAAAATTATGAACCTTAGAAAAATTTATTTTATATTTTAATTATATTGAACAGTAAAGCAAACCACAGACTTGTCATTCATGAGCATGAGCTTGGTCGATAACTTTTTATCTGCTTGATGAATTTGAAAAAATATTACCAAAAAATTTTGTGAACATGATGCTGATGCGAACAATTTCGATTACATTCTTATTTGGTATCAGGTGGGGCGGTAAACAACAGTAAACATCAACGATAGCTGATGTTCATGCTCATGAATGACAAGTCTGTGGTGGTTCGGTTAAGGGAATTTTTAAATTACATGGTTTGAAATAGTGTATCTGGCAAATGTCGCCCTTCGCTATCCACACACTGCTGCATACGTTTTCTAAAGTTTTCATGAACTCTAACAATCATGTAAACTGGTATTCTGCCAATTTGTTAATTAGGTCTTCCAAGGTGTTGGGACGATTGATATACATCTTCGACTTCAGGTAGCCCCAAAGGAAAAAATCGCACGCGGGCTAAGTGTGGCGAGCTTGCCGGCCAGTTCACATCACCCCTCAAAGAGATAAGCCATCCAGGAAACATTTGCCTCAAACAATTCATGGTAACCCTCGCTGTGTGTGCAGTGGCACCATCCTGTTGGAACCATGTATCCGCTAATTGCATTGCCCCAAGAGCCGGCTGAAAAAATCCGGTATCATAGTCAAGTAGCGTTCGGAGTTCACAGTTACGGCAAGACGGTTATTCTGGAAAAAGTGATATGGCGCACCACACAGTGACGCGGTCAGAATGCAGAGGTCCCTGGTGAAGTTCTCTGGGGGTTGTTACCCAATTTACTATTGATTGCCGTTCAGGAACAATTCCTCGTGGGGGAACAACGAATCGTAAACGAAAAGCACGCTGCACTGTAATGATCGAGTGCGCATTTGAAAAATACGCTTCAACACAAAGTGACCTCTCCTCACGTGTCCAATGCATGATGGCAACTGAAAGGCAGACGAATACAAATCTCCCGTCAGCCACTATAAGCCAAGCACACTCTCTTCGACCAACAGTGCGGACACAGCCTGCAGTGCAAAAGAGCAAAATACAGCGCTCCACCCTGTACATTATTTTATCAATCATTTAATCAATTAAAATCGTAAACTGCTAAACAAACACCGATCAGTTAAAAATTATAAATAAAAAAAATAAATGGTTTCCCATTACATCCCATGAAGGAATCGGGGAGAGCTTCTCACAACCAGTGAGCTGTGCGCTTTCTAGTTTTATACTCACTGATTGGGACCTACAGTTTTACACCGGTTCCGAACGGTATTTTTGAGAAGCTTCTTCATGGCTAAATACTCGATAGTGTCGCCGTCACTATGCGAGGTGACCGCCGTCGAAAGAAAATTTAATGTAGTCAGAGCAGGGATCGAACCCAGGATCTCAAGTACAAGAGGCGCGCACCCTACCCATTGCACCACCGACGTTTACAAATTATACTATTTTAAAAAGGGAGAAAAGTTTTAAAAAGGGAGAAAAGTTACAGTTGGTATAAATTGCCATGTATTTTAAAAATTTTATTAACATCAAATGAATTAAATCTCCTAATTCTTCAATCCAATTTTCAAACCAGTTTCTTTGAATCTATCGGAGAGTAATATCTATCAGTCAGAAGAAAAAGTGACCATCGGTGGTGCAACGGTAGAGTGCGCAGCTCTGGTAGATGAGATCGTGGGTGGGTACGATCCCTGCTCTGACCACCTACAATCTATTTGACGACCGACACTATCGAGTATTAATTACGCCATGAAAAAGCTTGCCAAAACACCATTCGGAACCGGTGTAAAACTGTAGGTCCAATTAAGTGAGTATAAACATAGAAAGCGCAAAGCTCTCTGGTTGTTGTATGTTTTTTAAATAAGAGGAAAATAATATAACTTGAAAGAAGAATATTATCATTGTATTACCATGAACCCAAAAATATGATACCAGACCCAATCAAAAGATTGTCTATTCGTTTAAATTTGCATATCGATTAATTAACATTTTGATTAATCAATATAAGAACATAAAGAACATGGTGGAATAAAGCTGTCTGCTCTTGTTGTTGGAATTATAGGCATTTCAGTGATGTTGATACTAAGGGATCTTCGATCGATACTAATTCGCACATGTAAATTGCAGAATTGAGTTTGTATACTATATACGATGGATGATCAACCGATGGTATCAATTCAGGCACAGTAGTTAGGCATCTAATGATGAACTTGTCACGGAGTGTGTGCTTAATTGAATTGTATATTATTTCCAACAAAAACCTACCATTTTTCAAATAGAAAAATCTTCATGACTTGTGAGCTTGTAGTATGAAGTTTCTCATACATTAACCAAAAACTAACAAAAATCGGTCATACAAATAAATTAAATACATTTTCAAGTTGGAAGCTTTTGTTTACTAGCACTACAATCATCGATATTCTAACCAATGATAGTAGACCTAATAAATAGTTCTCTCACCAAATTTATGACATTTGGCCTGGTGTGGTATTTACGTTCGATGTTGAAAAGAATTGCTTTACTAATACCAGATAGAGGCAATGTTTCAAAACAACGATCAAAATAACAACAACGCCATTTCGTTTTGTGTGTTAAAATTATTGTGTTAAATACAACACAAATGTATGCTAATAATAACAGTCACTAAAAAAGTTTAAACCACATTTAAATTTCACAGTTTTTCACCAAAACGACATGAAAAATTAAAGCAAGAAGTTATTGTAATTCCACCTGGTGTATGTCACTTTTCGTCAAACATCTCTCTATCACACCGACCGCATCAAGAAAAGTGTGAAAGGAAACGTCAGATGAGCCAAATATTCTCTCTAGTATGAGATTACTCTATAACAAAAATAGTCAATGTTTTGGATTTTATTAATTGCTCCAAAAATAATGATTACACTGTGCAACAGTGGGTTTCGGGCCTCAACCAAACCAACAAATTGTGAAAGTACTTGGATGTGGTATCACAAAATCCCGCTCGGTTTTGCCCGTATACGTAACAATTTTTTTCACAGGCCGAAGAACATTTTGGAGGTGGATAAGTACCCTATTTAAGATTTTACTTCAATAAATCCTAAACAGCTTGAAATTTTGCATTACAACCTTTGACAATATTGTAGCTATTTTCCCATTTCATAATTCCCTTTAATATATTTCTAAAGACATGTACACTGTTAATCGATTATTTCACGAAACGTCATGAAAAATTTCACATTTCACTCGCGTTTAACCCTCGTTCACTCACCAGACGCATTTTTAGTTTTCTAAAATGATACGCCTTAAGATGCGATGTACATATGTATATTGCTATATGTCAATTCTGACTTTCTTTAAAGTACGTTGTATATTGGACGGTTACTTGAGCATCGTATACGGTGACTCGATTGTTGTTTTGGTTACTTGAAAAAGCTTCCAAAGATATGACAATTATGAACAAAAACGCTAAAAACAACCATATTTTTGTATTATGCGACCATTTGAGATCATATATGACATTTTAGAACTTTGAGGTATTTGGCAATTTTGTCGAAAGCCTTAAGTTGTACAACTTTGGAGAACATTAACCGTGTTTTGGTTACACCGCTTGCTTATATAATCGCTCGTTTTGTATGAAGCACTTAGCGAGAAGTTAGCGACGCGATCCATTTTCGCTAACTTTAAACAAAAATTTTTTTGGCATCTTTCTCCGCCTTCAACCCTTTTTCATATTTTTTAATAAAATCACATATCGCTAAATAGCCGTTTTCGTTACAACTTAGCAAGCGATGATCGCTTGCTTGTAACCAAAACACGACTATTATTACATTTCTGTGTTGATAGTATAGAAATTATAAAGGAAAATTTTAAATTCCTGAATTGGTACAATCATTTTGGAACCCAATATGTAATTTTTGTTTATTAGTGTATTTGACAATATTCCTAAGTATATAAAACACTACAACTTTGTAGATGATATCAATTTGTAATTTGTTTAATATTGAATACATATAGGTGAATATTTAAAGAAAATGGTTAAACGCAGCATTTCTACACCAATTATGGAGCTCTAAATATAATTTTTGTTGATTAGTGTATTTAGAAAAGTTATCAAGAAATTTATAAGCTACAATTCTTTTGAAGACAGCTACCGCAATTTATTTATCGTTAGGCAAGAAATGTGAAAACATATAAATTACGTGCAATTTTTCATGACGTTTCGTGAAATAATCGATTAACAGTGTGCATTTCTTTAGAAATATATTAGAGGGAATTGTGAAATGGGAAAATAGCTACAATATTGTCAAAGGTTGTAATGCAATATTTCAAGCGGTTTAGGATTTATTGCAGTAAAATCTTAAGTAGGGCCCTGACCCACCTCCAAAATTTTCTTCGGGCTTTAAAAACAAAATTGTTACGTATAGGGGCAAAACCGGGCGGGGTTTGGCGATACCACATCCAAGTACTTACACAATTTTTTGGTTTGATTGAGGCCCGAAACAAATTGCTTTCATTTGTGTCACAGTGTTATCATTCGAAATTTATTAATTACTCGGGTGATAATAATATTTTGACTTTTGTTTATTTTGCACATAGAATAACACATACTATAGAAGAACTTATTCTCTCATCTGACGTTTAATTTCACACTCTCTCGGTAGGTCTGTGGAAATGAGAGCAAATTAAATTTAAAATTTACATACACCCGGTGGAGTTACAAAACAATGTTCACTTAACTATTTCCTGTCGTTTTGGTGTAGAACTGAAAAATTTTGAGAAGCATTTTTATGACTAGCTACTAGCTAATAGTGCCGTCGTCAATAAGCGAGAAGGTCGTCGTCGAAGGAAATGTAAGGAAATCAGAGCAGCGATCGAATCCAAGTTCTCATGTAACTACAAGAGTGCGCAGCATATAAATCTCAAAGCAATCTATAAAACTCGAAATGTAATAATTATTTTCTGGGTAATTTGCGAGTTTAGTAGTGCGGTATTCCCATGTTGTAATCATGTGCGATTTCAATAATAATTTATTCGAATTGTCACGTTCTATTTCTGTTCGAAATTTATGTTTAAAGCTTAATGTCCACGTCCATCATAATAGCAGGCCGACACATTTTGATGTCCTCGCCTTTAAAGATTATTTCCTTTCCAGATAATATATTGTTTTCGTAACAGTTTGTCGGTCCGAGTATTTCTAGGCACGCTTTACTGTGCATTGCAATCAAATTTTCAGTGCATCGTACGGAATCTTCAGTGCATCATACGGAATTTTCAGTGCATCTAATGTTGACGAACAATTAACTGTCTTTATGTCTGCCTTGAACAAAGTTCATTCTGTTGTACCCATTAAAAGGGGAACTGCAGATCTTGATTTAATTCATCAGCGCAAATACAATATCGTTGCTCTATGAGGGATCTTGCATATACAGCCTACCTCGAAATTCCTAATGAAATTAGTTGGAAAATCTTTTGCAAATTGAGAAGTAGCACCAATAACTTTGTGAACAAAATGAAGATGAAAGCTGATGTATCTCGGTTTGAAGGTGCAAGTGGCAGTAGGGGGATATAGGGAATTTTTAGCGGTAATGGATTGTTGTAGGAAAATTCTGTGAGTGATATCCATATTAATCTTGATGACTTGAATAAAAAGTGTATAAATAACAAACTTAGTTATCCAACTAACGTGGAAAGCTTTTCCGATAATCCAGGAGAAGTTAACGGGCTTTCTTTCCGCGGAATATCAGGATGTGCGCTTTTACCTGTATAAAGTCTAATGCTCCTGGTTGCGATGGATTTCCACTAACATTTTTAAAAGTTATATTCCGATATATTTCATATCATTTTTTACACTTGGTCAAAACTTTCATTATGAACTCCACTGACTGGAAATTAGCTAGAGTAAGGCCTATTAAGAAAAAGTCTTGCGAAGATTCTCTTGATTTGAGACCGATCTCGCTGTTGCCAGTCTTATCTAAAATAGTAGAGCACGTGCTTAAACGGCAGTTGTTGAAATTTTTGGATAATGAATCTGATCTATGTGATTGTCAATGCGGGTTTCGTAATCTTAGAAGTATATCGCTTTTAGTTGGATAGGAAAATATATGTGCTATTATCTTTAGACTTAGAAAAGGCTTTTTACAGAATGGATCCTGGTAGGAAAATTGTTTGGAGACTATGGTATGAGTACTAGTGCGTTTAGTATAATTTCGTCGTATATCTGTGGAAGAATCCCTAAGCCGGGAGCAGACCCCAGGCGGAGTGCGAGCTACAGGTCGATATCTCTACTATCATCCCTTGGCAAGCTCTGAGTATTTCATATTGTCAAGGGTCAAAGATACGGCAGAGGAAAAAAGGGTCCTCAAGAACAACCAATTTGGTTTTCGGCGAGGACATTCAACCTCACATACGCTCATGGTCTTTGGAGACTATGTGACGCGAGCGTAGAATAGGAGACACGCCACGATTGCTGTGAGCCTTGACTTCGCCAAGGCTTTCGATTCGGTCTGGCAGGACGGAATTGTTTCAAAAATGATAGATTTTGGATTTGATAAGAACACCTGTCGTATGGTGGCCAGCTTCTTGAAGGGACGCAAATTCCATACAAAAGTAGGGGAAGTGTACTCAAGTGTTAGGCACGTTACAGCAGGAGTACCTCAGCGTTCGCTCTTGGGTCCTATGCTATATAACATCTTCGTGAGTGACATACCACAACCACCTGAGGGTGGGCTCTTGCTGGTATACGTGGATGATATTCTTGCGGCCATGTCAGGCCCAAAGGCGGAGACCACTAACTCCAGGGTCAACGAATACCTGTAGGTTTTGTCGGAATATTTCGACAGGTGGAAACTCACGCTGAATGTTGATAAGTGCGAGGGAATGATCTTCAAAGGAAAACGTATCCTTTTGTTCCTTAAAGCTAGAGCGTACGTACCTAACCTACAGGTTGGGGCCGCGTGATCAGGATCGCGGACGGATTTAAGTACCTGGGTGTCTTATTCCATACGAACTTCAAAATTCACCGACACATTGACTACACCCTGGCCAAGGTGAAGGCGATTTTCGGTACATACCTCCATGCGCTTCGTTGCCGTGGAGGCCTTTCGACTGAGGTTAAACTTTTGATCTACCGTCAGATCATAAGACCCATTTTGGCCTACGCTTTCCGTCAGGTTTGGAATCTCTTCCTGCCAGATGGAGAGACTTAGGAGATGGGAAAGACGCATCCTTATGAGCTGCTTGGGCTTGCGGATAGCCGACGATGGTTCGGTTAGGAGGTCATCCTGTGCTACGAAGTACAGGATGGTCGACTTTGACAGAATAGACGTGTACCTTGTTAGGGGCGCACTTACATTTCTGGAAAGGGCAGCCTTTCTAGAAAACGGACTGGTTGAGAATAGTTTGATCCAGGACGAACGCCTGGAGTGACTTCTTGAATTAGGGTATAGGCCGCCGGTTGGCCTCGCGGCCTTGGATAGGGGGGACTTCTCTTCGTAGATAACAAACTCCTATTCTATCATAGGAGGATAGGATCTTTTGACCTGGACGACACTGTATATATTACGGACCAGTAATGGCACCTCTTACCAGTAGGTTGGGCTTGTAAATATGTATTGTATATCAGTAGTTTCAGTATTAGTTTTTAAGTTTATTATTTAGAAAAAGTTGATTAGTCCCCTTTTACTAGTCCATTTTTGGGGAAGCCTCTAGTAGGCCGTTGAATTTAATTTTTTGTTTTTATCGTTTTGTATGTAGGCAGTAGTAGTTTGTTTGGAATATATGGAGTTATATAGTTCTCTAAATATTATTAAATGTAGGAAAATATGTAGCGATAGATTTAAGTTATCTTATAAGAAACTTTTGTTAAAATGAATTTTAGGGATAAATAAAAATGAATTGTATTGAATATCTGTGGAAAAAGTCAGTTTGTTTCTGTAAATGAAGTGTCGTCAAATGTCTTACCCGTCAATGTTTATTAATGATATTTTTAGTCGTTTAGGTGAATTTTGTTCACTGTTTTCATAAGCAGATTATGTGCAAATTTTGTTTAATTGCGACCATGATTCTATAGACGTTTTGCAAGCTAAGATTGGTTACACGTTGGAACAACGTTAATATTAATCCGTCGAAGTCTAAGGCTATTTTTTCTCTCGACATAGCGAGAATAAATTGAAATTGGTTTATAACGATGTAGTGATAGAATTCGTTGAATTTTTTAAATGTTTGAGAGATGTTATCGATAGCAAATTAAATTTTGAACACCATGTGAACAAATGTGTTTACTATGGGCTTCGAAGTTTATATAATACGGATCTTGATTTGCCAAGAGATTCAAAAAAGCTCTTGGCACATGCTCTAATTCAATTTCAATTCAATTTATTTATTTTATATGATATTACAAATTATTAACTATAGTATACAATGTAAAGAGTTCAACAATAATTGTTATTCTTCTTAGATATAAACAAATGGGTATGAATAAATGGTTTAATATATTTACAAAATTATAATGAAGGAAACAATTTCAAAAACCTATTTGAAAATATTTACCTAAAAATGTTTTAAACTAAACTAAACTAAAATTTAAGGCTCTATGATACGACTAGTTCATTAATGTGTGCGTACTCAGAGCTCATGCATTTAGAGTTAAAATTTTCTGTGAGTTTTCTTAATCTGTCGGTAATTAGCTCAACATTTGCGAGAATATGAAGTCTGTGGGTTGAATAAAACCACGGAAGATTATAGATAAGTTTTAGTAACTTGTTCTGGATGATTGACAACTTTTTTATGTGACAACTTGCACTAGTGGACCATACAGGAGCTGCATAAAATATAATTGCACGGAATATAGGTTTCAGAATAATTTTCTTATTAGCAACTGACAGTGATGATCTCCGGTTAATGAAGGGATACAATAGTCGTATCAATACATTGACCTTGTCTGTGATGTACGGAATTTGGTCTTTGAAATTTAATTTTGGATCAAGTACTATCTTTAACTTTATTCTCCCACTGAATTTGTGTATTATTTACCCATATGTTTGACTGAGGCAGATAGCATACCTTTCTTTTTCGGGAAAAATATATTGCCTGTATTTTATCGGAGTTGATCATGATTTTACATTTATTGAAATATTTAATCAAATCACTTATGGCAGATTCAAAATTTGATATATCAGATGCTAGTACCCTCGCCTGTATCGTCAGTAAAAATTGACATTTTGCAGTTCTCAAACTGAGGATTGTCGGCGGTGTATAAATTATACAGAACTGAAGACAGAGGCTGAGGACAACCAGCGGTGATTGGAAAAGTGTCCGAATAATGAGAGCCGATGTATACCCTAAATGTCCGGGAATATAAAAAACTTTGAATTATTAATAAATAATCAATTTTCTTCGAGCTTGAGGTTAGATTTGCTGTTGTTATATTTATTTTCCTCGATATTTCGCTACTCCTTTGTGTAGAATCATCAGGAGATATAAACAATATTTAACAATTAAAACAAAACAAAATTAACAATTGTGAAAAAATGATGTCAATTGTTAATTTAGTTTTGTTTTAATTGTTAAATATTGTTTATATCTCCTGATGATGCTACACAAAGGAGTAGCGAAATATCGAGGAAAATAAATATAACAACAGCAAATCTGACCTCAAGCTCGAAGAATATTGATTATTTATTGATAAGGAAAAGGTCGAACAACAGAATAAACATACTTTGAATTATTTTTATGAGTTCAGTAGGGATGTTTAATTCAATTCTTCGTTACGTGTATTTGCTTAATCGTTATAACCATGTGACCCAGGGGGATTCTATGGCACAGCTGGTCGAAAAGGTACTAGGCCGATGATTGAGAATCAGAGAAAAAGGAACTAATTTTAAATATTGTTTATTGATACTAATGACAGCTAAATTATGTTTTATGTTGTTTGCATTGAACGAAAATACGTATTCCCTTTGATTACTGTCCGTTTCGTGTCCAACAAAAGTGTAAAATTGGTAGAACACAGCAGAAAATAAAACTCTATGAAGTGGCCTACTACCTCGTCGTCATGACGAAGCATCGAAGAGAGTAATGAAAACTCTAAAGTATTACTCTATGTGTGACCCCTTATGTAGTTGACTTTCTAGGATGCACTTTCAGGGAGTTCATGGAGTTTTGGTCTCTTTTACTTACATATATTATTCTTATAAAAACAAGTGTCCTCTATTTTTGTTATATATTTCTTTTCTGGGAATACTAGCCTATTATATACATTAAACCGACTCATTTTGTACGGGGCCAAAAAAAGTGTTTTTGTTCCACCCCCTGAAATGTTCCTTGACTTTTTTTTTTATGATTCGCAAAATATTTCGCGTCTAGGATTAAAACCCCGTGAGCTGGACCGTTTTTAAAAAAAGGCTTTTTTTGCAGAATATCTTTGAAAAAAGCCTTGGCAGAACATTTGTTGGCATGTTTTTCATACCGTTGGATGCGTCTTTAAAAATGCTTTCCTATGATACTAATATTGCACATATTATCTTTAGTTAACTATCAAAAATCTTTGAAAAACTCAAAAAAAGCCTTTTTTTAAAAACGGTCCAGCTCACGGGGTTTTAATCCTAGACGCGAAATATTTTGGGAATCATCAAAAAACAAGTCAAGGTACATTTCAGGGGGTGGAACAAAAACACTTTTTTTTGTGAGTCAGTCTAATATACATACATTCATACTTTTTATTATGCCTAAATAGTTAATATTACATACTTTAGTACGCTTTCTAACCAAAATACTGGGTAGTAGTTCTCTGTAAAAAATTTAAAAAATTTTAGCATAATAAGCTACATTACGTTTAGAGTAAGGCATTATAAGTCCTAATTTAACATCCAGAAAACAGGACCAACCGCCTTCATATTACGTATACTTTTCGATACGATTTGGAAATTGGCCATATAGATAAATATAAATTGATATAAACTTTTTATGGGACATGGGACTGTCCGTGGAGGTGGAAAGTTTCTGATTGCCATTCACTTGGGAGTGGCCTGAAATGATTCCTTCATTGGGCAGTCCAAGCAGCTCACTATTTCCACGCAGTATGTCCTGGGCAATGGCTTTTCGGAAACCTCCGTTAGCTAGCTAGAGTGAGAAGGCGAAACAAATGAGCATCAAATCAGGTTTAGTAGGTGACTAATGTCACTGAAGCTCATCAAACAATCGGGCATATTCTTTTGTCCTTAGAAGGCGGATGAGCCAAACATACGGACCAACTGCGGATAGAAACTAAAAGAAGAAAATCCAGGTTCAACATATAGCATCCTGGTCAGCGTCTGATCCATAATGGGCGTCTGCAATCAAATATCCTGGCAGTAGGTAAAATGCAAAAACAAGGTGGGCTGGGTTTGCCTCCCGCCACCGTTCATCATGGCAGTGAAAATACGTAGACAAACGGGAAAACATAAACAACCCCTATTTGTTGACAACCCCCGCAAACGTCATAAGGACCACGATTTACGGATATGCACTTGGAATGTAAGAACTCTATACAGATCCGGTGCAAGTATCCAACTGGCAGATGTCCTCGAAAGTTATAAGGCTGACATTACCGCTATCCAGGAAATGAGATGGACAGGACATGGCTGCACAAGAAAAAGAAACTGCGACATATACTACAGTTGCCATGAGAAAAAAGACTGCGACATCTAGTCTTTAGGTTCAATCCTGTGAGTGAACGTGTAGCCACAATCCGCATAAAAGCGAAATATTTCCCTCATTTGTGTGCATGCTCCGACAGAAGAGAGAGATGATGATGCCAAAGACATATTCTATGAGCTCCTAGAGGAAGCGTATGACCGCTGCCCTGGCCATGACATTAAGATTGTACTAGGAGATTTTAATGCCAAAGTAGGAAGGGAGAATGTGTTTAATCCAACTATTGGCAATTTCAGTCTACATGCTGACAGTTCCGACAACGGTATGAGACTGATTGACTTTGCCGCGGCAAAAAACATGGTCATTAGTGGTACAAGATTCCAGCATAAAGACATCCACAAGGCTACTTGGGTATCCCCTGATCAAAGAACTAAGAACCAAATTGATCACGTGGTAATTGATGGAAGGCACTCATCCAGTGTAATGGACGTACGAGTGATCAGAGGAGCTAACATCGATTCTGATCAAAGGTTCGCACAGGATTGAGTAGAGCGAAAATCGTACGAAACCAGACGCAGAGGAAGCTACACATCGGAAAGCTGCAATTACCTGAGGTAGCCACAGCCTACTCAAGGAAGCTCTCGCAACTTTTGGCACAGAACCCACCCCCTCCCGATGGCGATCATGATGCGCAGTGGAAACCCATTTCCGGCTCTATGAAAACGGCCGCGACAACCGTACTTGGTTTCGAAGAACCGCTTCGCAGTGAACCGTGGTACGGTGAAGAGTGTCGCATTGCAAATGACGAAAAGAACGCTGCACGTATGGTAATGCTTCAGTCAATTGCAACGCGAGCTGCAACTGAGCGGTATAGGGAGAAGGGAAAGGAGGTAAACCGTCTCTTTAGGCGTAAGAAACGGCAGTGGAGAAAGCGCGAGAGTGATAAAATTGAGACATACAGAAGGAAGAACGAAGCCCGAAATTCTACCAAAAAGTTAAAAACGGAACTAATGGACATGATTCAGGGCCCCCCTTCTGTAAAGACAAGGACGGAAATCTAGTCGCAGATGTGCAGAGTATGTTGGGAATATGGAGAGAGCATTTCTCCGCGCTACTAGTACCTGAGATATCCAATGACGATGGGACAATCGATCACAATATGGACGACAGCTATTGCCCGGCTTAAGAACAACAAAGCTGCAGGAGCCGATGGATTACCGGCTGAGCTGTTTAAGGATGTCGGCGATGAGCTGATAAGGTGCATGCATCAGCTCATTAGCAAAATTTGGTTAGATGAATGCATGCCCGGCGATTGGAGTCTCAGAGTACTATGTCCCATATTTAAAAAAGGTGACCCGAGTATCTGTGCCGACTACCGTGGAATAAGCCTTTTATTCATAGCATATAAGGTTCTATCGAGTATAATGTGCGAAAGACTAGAACCAATTATCGCTGACCTGATTGGACCATACCAGTGCGGCTTTAGGCCTGGAAAATCGACAACTGACCAGATTTTCACGCTACGCCAAATCCTGGAGAAGGCACACGAAAAACAAATCGACACCTATCATCTATTTATCGATTATAAAGCGGCCTTCGATACTCCGATACGGGAGAAACTCTATGAAGCAATGTCTGAACTTGGTATTCCTGCAAAACTCATACGCCTTTGCAGGATGACCTTGACGAACACCAAATCCGCAGTGAAAGTTGGTAAGGATCTTACCGAACCTTCCGAAACTAAGCGAGGCCTCAGGCAAGGCGACACCCTATCGTGCGATCTCTTTAACATCTTAATGGACACCATTATGAGAAAAGCTGCAGTCAACATGAATAAAACCATCAGCAGCAAAAGTCACATGCTGCTCGCGTATGCTGATGATATAGATATCATTGGGCGCACAATTAGAGAAGTTACTGCGGTTTTTTCTAGAATTGAGGAGTCAGCAAAAGTGGGTCTGAAAGTAAATGAGGATAAGACAAAATTAATGGTTTCAACGAGAAGGGCCTCCACGCAATTAGACAAAGCGTGAATGTTGATATCTGATATAATTTCGAGGTAGTGGACGAATATATATACCTCGGATGTGCCGTAAACAAAAACAACATCGTCAGCCGTGAGATCAAACGCAGAATTGTGGTTTGCGAATAAATATTATTTTGGGCTAAGCAAGCACTTTAGAGATAAAGCCCTCTCTCGAATGACGAAAATCCAGCAATACCAGACTCTCATACAACCTGTCTTGCTTTATGGCACAGAATCCTCGGTCTTATCGCAAGCAGATGAAACATCTGTGGGGGTCTTCGAGAGAAAAATACTCCGGAAGATTTATGGTCCTGTAGTGCACAACGGCAAGTATCGGTGGCGCATGAACCATGAGCTGTATGAGCTTTATCCCGAAGTTAAGCGGATCAAAATAACGTGATTGCGCTGGCTAGCCCATGTCAGTAGAATGGATGAAGACGGACCAGCACGAAGTGTTTTCGAAACCGAACTCGAAGGAAGGCGAAAAATAGGAAGACCAAGACTCCGCTGGAGGGATCAAGTTGACGAATCCCTGGGTACACTTGGTATTACCAACTGGAGAGATAAAACAAAAGATCGAACTGATTGGCGAAATATTTTATCTTCATTTTGTAAGGCCCCTGACCCACCGGGGTTGTTCGAAACCGGATAAAGAAGAAGAAATATGGTATACTCTGGAACTTGTAGACGCAATATAAAGAAAGTGGAATTTGGCGTTTAATTCAATTTTTCGTTACGTGTATTCGCTTAATCGTTATAAACATGTGACCCCTTATGTAGTTGACTTCGTAGGATGCACTTTCAGGAAGTTCATTATATTTTTCTTATGAAAACAAGTGTCCTCTATTTTTTTTATATATTACTTTTCTGGGAATACTAGCCTATTTATTATATACATACATTCATACTTTTTATTATGCCTAAATAGTTAATATTACATACTTTTGTACGCTTTCTAACCAAAATACTGGGTAGTAGTTCTCTGTAAAAAATTTAAAAAATTTTAACATAATAAGCTACATTACGTTTAGAGTAAGGCATTATAAGTCCTAATTTAGCATCCAGAAAACCGCCTTCATATTACGTATACTTTTCGAATCGATTTGGAAATTGGCCATATAGATAAATATAAATTGATATAAACTTTATATTTCCCAAATTAACTTACCATGCCTGTTTCTAGAATATCAAGGAAATATAGTTTACAGCCACAAGAATATATCGTAAGTTTAGAGGTTAAATCATTTCCTGCAGTCTAGTGTTTTCGAGAAAACATTGATTTCTGATTTTTCTTTCTGAAAACTTCAGAAATATTGTGCAGAAAGTGAATTAAACTTGTCCCTAAAATCTATAGAGCTTCGGAAAAACGTAATAAGAATTTTTAATGTTGCTTACATCGAAAAACATCGCGGTGGTAGTATATTGAACTCGATTTTGGAAAAAATTGCAGGAAATGTGTTTTACGCCTAAACCGACGATATGTTGTAACAACTTTTAAGCAACTTTGGTTAATAAAATGTGTACATGAAGCCAACTACAATTGCACTTCTTTTCCTCTGTAGTTGCATTTTTCTCACTACTGTTTTATTTAATTCTATTCCAGTTTCTTATGCCATATTTAGCCCTTGTTAAATTACCACTATAAATTAAAAAAACAACGCATAGTTTCATTTTTGGTTTAATAATAAATAATAACAATTGTAATCTGGGAAACTTACATCTAGGTTTATTAGTACATAAATAAGTTTTAAAATTTAACCTTCAAATATTTTAAACATTATCTCCAATACTTTTAACAATTCTTTTCCAAATTTCACCTTCTCGTTCTTTTCTTGCGTTGCAATTTTAAGAGAATCTCGTAGAATTCGAAGCTGTTTGGATAATTTAGTACCACGAATCATGGCTACAAATTTAACACCCCCAGATATAAGCTGCCACAGCGCGACACCAACTATCAATTGTTCTTCCACGGAACATGGTGGCTCCAAAGGTTGGGACAATATTTCATTGACCGTGTAGATAAAATCAGTTGAATTTAAAAGTGTGGTTCGATTACTGTTTAAAAAAGTCATGTTACGTAAAATTCGCAATGATAGCAGTCGCGTTTCCGATTTACTACGGTTTATGACACCGCACAAAGCATTGAGATGGTGGGCTGAAGATCCCTCTTCGTATCGAGAAAATATTTCCCAAAATTGCAACCAAGCATCCAGAATATCCGATTTCAGTCGTGCAGCCTTAAGATTGAATGGATAAAGGCTGTCAAACATATCCATGATATGAGCTTTGTTCAATGCATTTCTACCTTCCACGCAGCTGGAACAATTCATTATAATTCTTAGTCCGAAGAAGATGATGGGAAAGCAATCTGTACTAGACGCTTTCACTTTGACTGTTTCCGCTGTAGTTTGTTTGATGGCCAATTGAAGGATCGAATGGGCAAATGCACTATTATTTACAGTTGAAAACCTCTTACACATAATCAATGAGCGCTCACATAGAAAAGCACAGACTTTCAAAACTGTTAATTTCAGTTCGCCGGAATGAACCAACCACGGCCAAATCCGTATAATTATTTTACTATATTCTATGGCCAAAATGTCATCTGTGATTGTCATGGAGGGAGCAGAATGCCAATTGAGTAGAAATTTGAACACAAGTTGAAGATTCTTTACGACTGTTAACTTCTTTATTTCCCCGTGGCGTTTCACATAAGTTGTGCACGATGTTGTGGCAAATTCTTCGAAAAAGTATTTAAATATGCCCATCACTATGTCGTGTAACTTCAGATTATGTGCTGTTTCTTGAGCGTTTGGTGAGACTTTTAAAAGGAGGGCCAAAGTTTCCACGACCTGCTGTTGGCATTCGTTGGGCGCAGTTGTAAACTTGCACGTTTTTATGGGGTAAAGATGTGTGAATAGGTGTATCAAGGATATACAGAGGTGTTCCGAAATGGCTGATGACATACGTTTTGCTAAATGATAAAAAAAAAATAAATCTGGATATTTTGATTTCAGCTGAGACTTAAACATTTATTTTAAATGACCAGTTCGAGACTTAATTTGTTTTTTGGAGACTTGTTGGGAATCTTCTTGAAACAAAATACATATTCTTGAAATTAAACTGATTTAAACATGAAAGTTGGAATCATAAAATGCACGAAAAAGAATAATAATAGGAAAATATGAAGATATACATTCAATTTAACGACATATGCAAAGGTCTTAACAAAGGTCCTAACTCTCGGATAAAGCAGTTTACAGCAGGAGAGAAAACTGGACAAAACTTGATGTAATCTTGGTATAATAAAAAGTGTTTGCTTTTGTTTAAAACTTCCATATTTCTGTGTGATCATTTTAATGGGATGTGTACCAATGACTTTTCTATCGGATAAATTACGTCATCTCCCAGCAAATAAAAAAAATAATATTACCGAGATATTGCAATTCACATTGTCGACAGTACTATCCGGCAATATTCGTTTTTTTACGAAAGGCAATAGTTCTAGAAGACAAATGCGCGATATTTGCTATTAATGTAGAGATATCTCAAAATTTTCATAGATAAGAAGATAAAAACGACTTTTTCTAATTTTCGACTTTGTAGTTTTATAAGTTGTGGTCGTCTTTGGTTCAATGGTAATGTGCGCGGCTCTTGTAAATAGATCGTGGGTTCGATCCCTGCACTGACCACCTTAAATTTCTTTCGACGGTGGTCACCTCGCATAGTGACGGCGACACTAACGACCATTTAGCTATGAAAAAGCTTCTCGAAATTCCGTTCGGAACCGGTGTAAAACTGTAGGTCCCAAGCATTGAGTATAAAACTAGAAAGCGCACAGCTTACTGGTTGTGAGAAGCTCTCCACGATTCCGTCATGGGATGTAATGGGAAACCATTTATTTTATTTATTTAATAATAATTTAAATTATGATTTTAATAAAGAATTCAAAGTTGAAATCAAATAAACGTCGCTCGAATCAAATGCAAGAAAAAATAAAATAAATATATTAATTAAATTTTAAACATGAATAGTTGTAGAAATCTACTCATAAAGTCAGTGACTGCATATGTCGCAGAAGTCGGCTTCGATATACGGCATAGGTAACATTTAAATGTTTTAATTCGTTTGGCAGAGTATTAAACAGGCGTGCAACTCTCACACTGAATGATCGTTCCGTTATATGGCAAAGTGTAGGAATAACCATTTGTCTATTCCGGATAGAACGACAAAATATGAATGTATTATATAAAAACGTTGGGCACTTATTATTAAAAATTCTAAAGAAACACAGAATCAACCTTTGGTCTTCAAATGCTGAAAATGTGCATCCCAGAAATTTTACTACAAATGGCGTTATTTGCACACGCCTTTTAATTTTATAAATATAACGTATAGCTCTATTAAAAGCCATCACTACAGGCTTTATATTCCGTTGATTGGCAGTATTTGCATTGCTTTAGATGTTAGAGGCTAGCAAAAACTGATTTGTAGAACAAATGTTCTGAGAAATATAATTGCTTTTGTAATGCTTTCCTGAAAATACACAGCTTTTAAACCCAACGACGATATTGCATACCAATTTTTCTTAAATTAAATAAAAATTGTGATTCTTACCGTCATCGGCATCGATTTTTCCATTCATATTATCCTTCTTTCCGTCCCCGTGAAGATTCTCCTTATTGTCGGCACATTTAGCTTCCTCCAAATCCTTAATACATCCATTTATAATGTGTTCGCCATCTAATATCTCCAAGACTTTATCGCTTACTTGCCCTCCTACTTGTGGTTGGGCTTTTATACACAGTAAACTTAAAACAGATAGAATACACCTTTGCAGCGATCCACCATACTGACGTATGGAAAAAGCGTATTGGAATAACTTGACAATATCGGCACTATATTCCATCATTTTGGTAGAAAGATGCTCTAAAGCTGTGGCATCTTTAAAGAGAATCATTAACAATTGTAGCATAGCGACTATTTTATTAGAATTGCGAGTGCCGGACACAATAGAAAATAAAATTTTACAGTAGCAATTAAGCCATATAGGGTCACGGCATATCGTCCGTTGTAGGAATAGGAAGTTATTCTCATAACACATGGCATAAAGGCAGCATATATCAGACACCATATCGGTGTAAAAGTCATAATTTGAACTGGACGATGACAAGGGTTGCTTAAATATTTCATATAATTTGAACATAAACGTTCGTGTACATAACTCGTCGAGAAAAAGGGGTGAACATCGTGACATTTCAATGCATATTTGGGTGAAACTGCTTATAAGTTCACATGTTGTTATTTGAGTGTTCGATGGTTCCAAACCCTCGGGTATTCGATTGCTCAGTACACATACATTGGTGTTAAGAGCTTCTCCGGCAGCACGTACAAAGTAATGTTGTTCGAGTAACTTTTCATTTTTCTCAATATCATTTTGTTTGTTTAACAAGTTAGCAAACACTTGACCAGCCAGTTGTCTAATCCATATAACCTCATCAGGGTCCAAGAGAGTGCTAATGCAACATGCCGTAAAACCGCCGGGCAAATAGGATAGTTCCTTCAATAACAACTCCGCACCAGAACATTCGGAATTTGTGTTGACTTTAGCTGGTTCTGAAGCGGCAACGGGTTTTGTTTGTGATACGATATATAAAATACTCCAAACCATTACTCTTATATGCGCATCAGTATGACCGCACAAGCCGCTTAGATATTTGACTATGCCTGGGGTCAAACGGAAAGACGTTCTTCCGTCCTGCATTTGACGTTGTAATTGCAAAATTGACAACAAGCAATCTCTATGCCACTGAGAACCCGTTTGAGTAAATGATTTCAAAGCCACGGATAGTTGTAGAAAGCGGCGAGAATAGTACAACAGCAATTTATCGGGCATATCAAGATTACATGCGGTTATTGCAACCATTATAGAAAGTAGACATCGCACCCTCTGTAAATCTCTTAGTCCAAATAATTGCAAACATCTTTCCATGAGCAGGTCAAAGATGTTGCTAAAGAATGCACTGCATTCTGAGGTAGATAAGGATGCTGCAAATTCATCTTTGTAATGTTGTACTAAATGTTTCAATAGCTTTGATATTTTATAGTAAATAATGAGAGGTATTTCTTCTTTTTGGGTTAGCATAGTTATGAATGCATGTCGAATATCTTTATGTAGACTCTTACTAAACCCAGTAACAATTGCCATTAAAGGTATGTGCAAACATGTCATAGATACATCCAATAAATGCTCATACAGCTCCAGATCGGTGGTATTACTAGGTTGTAACTGTAGATACTTTGTTAAAATATAACATAAAGCGTTGCTGGTCTCAATATCCACCGTAAACGTGTTTGGTAGCTGGGGTATTAGCAGGTGCTGTTTTAGCATTGTGCATACCTGCATCAACGATTTGTGGTCCGTGGCATTTGAGGCAGCTTTTACTAAACGCTTTAAAGATACACCTGGTTGTGCAGCTCTAATAATTCGTATATCCTGACTGTTCAATTTAAGGTCCTCTCTAATGTCCAATTGGGTTTGTTTAGCGGACGATTTTTGTGTGACAGAGCAGAGCCCATTTAATGATGCTTCGCCTATTACAAAGCGCCAGTACTGAGTTTCTTCCAATGATGAGCCAAATACAGAACTAATGTTTGTTGTAGTATAATCACCGTCTCCATTGCATGGGGCAGCTGTTTTTAAATGTATATTCAAAGGGATCTGCAAATTTCCTAATATCATGGGTCCTTCGATTTGATTTTCCGTAGCAATTAACTGATTTGCAAATATCAATTGAAATAGACACATTGACGCATCTTGTCTTATTTGAATGTCATGGTTGAACATCATTAGAGATCGCAAGAGTAAAATGTAAATATTTGGCGTCTCAGAGAGTTCACATCGAACTGATGAATCGTATAAGAGGACCTTATTTAAAATACTTGTAGCAGGTATAGCCGAATCTGGGTAATCCACACAATTAGCAGTTTGTAATGCATTTTCCAGTGACTGTAGTATAAGATAATAAGCTCCAGCTTTACAGAACTCGCCCGTCATATGCCAATTTGAACACAAAACATTTATTTGCATTAGTGTGGTCTTACGTATTAGTGGCTCTACGTCAGGAGACTCTAACAAATGAAATAGATTATTCAAAGATGCCACGGCGTCAGCTCTCAATGATGATCGATCATTAAATATATGGTGATATTCTCTGGGAGCCGTAAGTAAGCAAATATCATTAGGTAGCGTATCGCTGATGTGCAAAAGGTTCGGCATATATTTTTCTGATCCACTTAAAGAGTTCAATGTATATATCAGTCTTGTTAAGGCCTCTGATCTCCTTTCTGGTTGAGCGTGGTAAAGAAATGCTATATTGCCTTGTAAAACAGTAACGTAAGGTAAATGCCGTGAGTCTGGATCGTTGAGCTTCATTAGCAGCTCTATTATTTTCTTTGAAAAACTCCAGCAGCTAATTAAAGGTAGTACCGGGACCAAGAGCCTTACAAACTTTGACCAATTGGATTCAAGTAATGACGGAGACTGTAGCAGAAGCTCTAGAATTTTACAACAAACGTTTTGTATTCTTTGTTCTGAAGTTCCGAAACCGCTGTTTACGATATTTAACATAATATTTGTGTTTAAAGGCACGCCTAATATACCGACTTCCAAAAGAGAGCGATTTGAACATTCCTTCACATACGTTTCTCCATTCATTAAACAACCTAGATGGCGCTTAAACAAAGACAATAATTTTTCGTAGGCATACACTTGCAATGGTTTGAAGGACACGTTCAATAGTTTTATTATAAGATCAATTGCATTAGTTCTTAGCTCATGATTTGCCAGATATAAAGGAATGGCTTCTAATAGATTGGCAAATAATATATCGGCCAGTTGTTTACTTTGTAATATATCTAAAACTGAAGCAATTTGTTGACCTTTCTGTATCACTTCCCCCGCTGGGGTTCTCGAATCACCCAGAATTTTGATAGCCAGTTGAAGAGAATTTTCATAGGATTCCAAAAGCTGATACTTCTCCTTTATACTGGTGTTATTCTCACATAATATATCTTTTATTTGATGAAATCGTACAGGATACAGGCATTTTACAGAGTAATCCTTTAAGAGCGATTCAAATACCTCTGCACCCTCTAAAGGTTTACAGTGAGCATTATTTTGAACAGCGTCTTGAAAAAGAAATATTAACTGCACTTGGTAAAGGCGCAGACGTGTTTGTTGTTCCGTATCCACTAATCTTTGACCTACACGCAGAATAATTCCTTCCAACTTTTGCATTAAATGAGCAGCAACTTGCAGTTTCAAGGTTCCAAACAGTTTAAGTATTTTAAATATGATCTCCCAAACAATAGGCGACGCCTCGTTGTGTTCTGGTTGCAATGCCAAATGAGAAATGCTAGCTGATAAAAGATCTGATATAGCTTTGGACACTTTTAGTTGTGACGGCGTCTGCATCTTTGATAACTCTCTTGCTTGAGTTGAAAATGGAAAATACAGCGACTTTCTCCGATACTCTAAACGTTTCTCCAAAACGTTCAAGAACTCACATAGTGTCGAGGCTATTAAGTCATTTGGAATTTCCACAGTCTGCCCGTCACTCACATAAACTTGCAAAAGATTGCGAAATATGTGAGGAGCTTGTAACAAATACTCTGCGGGATAGTCTCCCATAGTTAGCTGTAGATGCAGAAGAACATTTTGTACCTCCGCCACCGAGGCAAACTTGTTTATCAATATATCTGCCATAAGTTTCATTGAAGTGTAATCACTGGTGGATGGCCTACTCCAAGCAATTTCGTAATCTTCACCACTGAACTCTTCAGTCGGTGTTTCTATCCCGCATTTTATTGTTAACCCATTTGTGTTTCTTATCATTTCCTCAATATCATCTTGGTCTTGATTTTCTCCCTGACCGCTAATTTCATACACCTTCAGGAGTTCATTTATTTCTTGTAGAACAAATAGTTCTTGCGCTTCGCCTTCTAAAAGAATATGTATTTTTCTCAATTCCTTTCTTAAACGTTCTACTCCTAAGCACTTCACAACATCTTCCCCGTGTTCCTCAGATTGTAGAAAGTGTTTTAGCAAGTTTAATACCTTTAGGGCGTTTCTTATGGGCGTAAATCCAAACCATCGTATTAATTGTTTACATAGCTCCACAGACTTTATGTCAACCCTCTCTTTAAGTGCCAACGCCCGTTCTAGTTTGTTTGCGATTTGCTCCAGAGTCCGCAGCCGTATTTCGGTCGATTCGTGGGTCAGTTTCCTCAAGGTATTGCGACTTATTTGTAACATTGACATCCTGTCGATACAGATGAACGTCTTGAGTACTCATTAACAACTATGGAAATTTATACTTTTATTACTTACTTGCAACAAAGATCATTTGGTTCTATCTTTATCGTTAAAAGAAAACTGCAACACAAATGTAAACAAATTCAAAATAATAAACAAAAGGAAAACTACGCCAAATTACTATGCTTCTTCTTCAAAATGGTTAGTTTTATGTTTGATATCACATTAAAGTTGCCAGACTGTTTTACATCGCTCTTACTGTGCAGTAATTTCGCATTTAGACCGCAGTTTATCCCTGCCAGGTTAGCGATAATCTTGTTATCTAATCTTTACTGTATAATCCACCCAATTTGAGATTAAATTGGTATTTCAGTTGGCAACACCGCGCCGAGACAAAATCCACTTTAAGGGCCACTGTCCAATGTTTTTTTTTTTTTTGTTTGTAAAACACGTTTTAATTAAAAAATGTAAAATAAAAAATTGTGGGAAACCCCTATTTTCGGAGTTATGGACCCCCAAATTTCAGCAGGCAAAAAAGTTTAAAAACCGTGTGGCCGTGTGGTAGACCTTTTTGAAAATCGTTAAATTTATATTCAACTTAGTCTCAGGCTCAGGCAGGGGGGATAAAATTCCTAAGTCGATGTGTGGCAAAATCAGAAAAATCGCTCGATTTTTTTTAAAAAAAATTGTATTTTTCTGGATGTTTACCATAACCAATCCCATGGTCACTGTGCGTACAAAAGTGGACTTATATGGACTTACAGAAGTCCCACGAAAAAAAAAGGATTTTTTTAAAATATTTTTTTTATTTTTTGTCGGTAAAAAATTATTTTAAAAAAATCGCGCTATTTTTTTAAAATAATTTTTTATTTTTTGAAAATATTTTTTTCTTTTTTATCTGGAAAAATTATTTAAAAAAAATTGCGCTATTTTTTTAAAATAATTTTTTATTTATTTGTTTTCGTGATCTTTGACCCTTGATATCTTCGGTCATTAATGGGTTAAAGGAACAAATGATATCTTATTTTTTACCTTAATGGCCAAGCTATACAATAACGGGTGAAAATATGTGTGTATGTTGTGTACTATTCTGAGATAATAGGTTTTTTCCTCAAAAAGTGGGGTTATAAAAGTCGAATATTGGATATACGCTCGCAATGGGTTCATAAATCCGAATTTTTTTTTATGGAGTTTTGAAGGTATTTTTATAAGCTTTCCAATGATACCCATATTGTCGCAGTCCGTCAATATATGTGGAATATATGTGGAGATATATGTTCAAACTTGGGAGGCCCGTAATTCGGGAAGTATGGGTTTCCCTAGAAAAAAAGTACGGTTTTACTCTGGATTATAAGGTCTATGCAGTGATGATAATTTCGACGCGATACGAGAGTGGCCCTTAAACTGAACTTAAGCCCAAAATTCACTTATTTAAATGCACTAAAAATTCCATATTCAGCAGCCTTATCTTTCGCAATTTATAACCTAGTGCAGAATTTTAAAATGGAAATGGAAGCTAGACATCTTGAGATATAAAAAAATCATGACAATACTGGCTTCTTAACTAAAGAACTTTTTTTGAGCAATTTATAAAAAGAGTCCAAAAATGTGCTATTTTTTTGGTTCACTTGAATAAAGGCACTTTAATATTTTTTTTATTATTTTTAAAGTAAGCGATGATTTTTTGTAGGGAGGTAGACAATTTGATGACAAGCAGTCAGTAATTCAGACCATTAAGGATGCTTGGAATCAAATTTCGATGGATTACATAAATTCTCTTTATCTCTCAATAAAAATCCGTATATTTGAAGTTCTTAAAATCAAAGTACCCATTACTAATAGCTCTTAAATAAAATAAAATAAATTTAAAAGAAAAGAAAAACTGGTTTTCATTAAAATTGGTTAAAGTGCCTTTATTCAAATAAACCAAAAAAAAATAGCACATTTTTGGACTTTTTTTTGCTTAAAAAAAAAAATTGCTTAAAAAAGTTCTTTATGCAGCATTCGCACTGGCATAGATTTTCTTGATATTGTCACTTTTGTGGATTTTAAGCAGAAATCAAGAAAATTTACTTGATTTCCCATACGTTTGGACAGACGACAAATCAGGTATTTTTTCTTATTTGTCTAGTAATCAGGGAAGAAATGGTTGATTTGCTTTCTGCAACGCTGTTTTATCTCACACTACGAACGAATAATACGTTTGTTTACAACCATTTCAATCACGGCGCATTGATGTGGTGGTACCACAAGAATAACCGACTTATTTACTTTTCTCATTTCTTATGTATTTATTGTTTCTCAAACATATATTTTTATACATTTTTGTTTACTTTTATTCCTGGAACACATTTGTGTTCAATTTGATTGTGGAAAAATACCAAAAAAAGCCAACTGCCTATTGTTGTAGGCTTGTTGTGTTTGTTGTCGTAGTAACACTACCTCGTCAATATGCCTTGACTTTCAATCAAATCAGGAAACATTCCAATGCGAACACTTCAGATTTTGTTAGGGCATTTGATACGAAATCAGGAAAATATTTTGAAGTGCGAATGAGCTATTAGTTAAGAAACCACTATTGTCATGATTTTTTTATATCTCAAGATGTCTAGCTTCCATTCCCATTTTAAAATTCTGCAATCGGTTACAAATTGCAAAAGATACAGGCTGCTGAATATGGCATTTTTAGTGCCTTTAAATAACTGAACCGGAGTGTACTAGAAGGTCATACTGGTTGAAACGAACACATCGCCTTTAAGCAAAATTAATTTGACAGCACTTTTCAACTCTACCAGTTGAAAAATAAAAAATAAACATTTACCCTAATGTATTTGCTTCTTTATTTGCCACTTAACTGTGTCAGATCTTCTGGCCTAGATCATACATTTTTGACTACAAATCGATTGAACGTGAGTTCAAACCTCAGAGAGAGCACAAAATTAAAATATTTTTTTATGTGTTAACATCTATAGGCACGGGTAGGGGCAATCTATTAACGTGATTGTTGTGTTGTATAACAATAGTTTCTGCCCGAAAAAAAGAATAATGGTATTGATGTAGCGGCAACGAACAAACAAGCAGTACGTCGTCGCCAAAGAGTATTGAATAATACAGAGAACTCATGAAACGAATTGTATGACTCAAAAGCACTGGCGACATCTGGCGAATGATTCAAAACGTATTACTCTCTTTTTGTCATAGCCTGGTCCATTCAAAATTTTGATGTGAAACATTGATGCCTTTTGAAACATTTATGCTTTTTGTATTGTTTTATGTAATAACATTGTCGAAATGGTGCATTTATATTGAAATATTCTATAAAGAGAATAAGACTCATTTATGTTCTTTTACTCAGACTCTCTACATGAGAGCGGAAAAAGAGTGCAATAAGACCTCTATACTATTCAATACTTTTGGTCGTCGCTCTGTTTAACAAAAATAAAACCAATTATTTCAGTGACCTAAATATTGATTTTTATTCAATTGTATGCCAGCATTCAAACAAGCAGGTCGTCGTCGCTCTGTTTATGACAAAACAAAAACAATTATTTCAGTGAGCTAAATATTGCTTTATTTATTTTAACAATATTACATTTAATGTTAAAGAAGATGTACGAAAAAAGAAAGTGCAATAGCAAAAGAGCCTTCAGCACACTCATTGATTTTGTTTTAATTCTCGTACTAATTACTTTTTTTAACATCTCATTTTCCAGCAGTATTAAAAAAATAACATTAAAAATATAGTTAAAAACTAAACATAAAATTAAAAAGAAATGCGACTTAACCAGGATTCGAACACAAGTCTCACGGTTTTTAGTTGCATGTGCTATGCATCATGTCACCTTCGAATTTGAAATAGCGAGACAATACTTACTTACTTTTAGCCTAATTTGATTCGCATAGCTATGTCCACGTCAGAATATAGATTATATAGCTCTGCGTTCCAGCGACGTCGGTACTCGCCGTTTTCTCTAAAAGGGACCATATATTTAACGGAGAATTTTTCTCTCGAACACTCCCAGGTGTTTTTCATCTGCTTGCGATATGACCCAAGTTTCGGAGGAGCCATATGTCAAGACAGGTAAAATGAAAGTCTGATATAGCTGGATTTTTGCCCGTTGAGAGAGAGCTTTGTTCCTAAACTGCTTGCTGAGCCCAAAATAGCATCTTTGTCCTTGTTCACGGCGGATCTAAGATAGAAAAATTCATCTACTACTTCAAAATTAAATCCTCGTTCAAGTGAGGACCAAGTCGAGAGGTTTCTCTAGTCGTTGACACCATCAATTTTGTCTTGCCCTCGTTAACAGCTAGACCCACCTTCGCTGATTCTTTTTCGTTTCTTCCTCTCTCAAATTTCGCACAATGATGTCTATGTCATCAGCATATGTGTTCGCATTTACTGCAGCCTTCCTCATTATTACCTCCATTAAGATGTTTAAAGCGGCTATTAGACGATCAACCGAGGCTTGACAGCACGGCTTGATGAGAAAAAATGGTTTGTTATTACACGAGCAAGCCCACACATCAAGCATCAGTGTAAAAAAAACTCAACAGTGAAGTTTACATTCATAATGTCGCCCGAGTTGGTTGCTGCTTTGGTCATCAACGAATTATTTATATTTATTTTATTTTATTTTTATTTTATTTTATATATTTATTTCAATTGTCTTTAGTTTATCTAAAAGTTGTTCATATGCTTTTTGCTTTTTTTTTATCTTATTATGATATTTGTCACCTTTTATGTTCCCCGGTTCTGGGAAACTTTCATACAATTGGATCTTGCAAAAATCCCCGTTCTAACCACGCCATCTTTACACTTCGAATTAACTTCAAATTAAATTTTGTATTGGGCTTGACTGCAGAGCTATTACACGAGGCTTGATGGCAAGCCAAAATATCAAAAAATGTTGATATTCATCAAGCCATGCTGATAAGCACGCATTTTTGCCTATTAGACGAGCTTGATGACAAGCCGCGCTTGATCGTCTAATAGCCGCTTAAGAGATTGCACGAAAGTGTGTCGCCTTGTCTAAGTCCTCGCTTGGTACAGAATGTTTCAGTGAGGTCTTTCCCCACTTTCACTGCTGATTTGGTGTTGGTCAGCGTCATTCTACAGAGGAGGATCAGTTGTGCCGGAATACCAAGTTCAGACATAGCTTCGTTCAGTTTTCCCCGTATGGGGCTATTGTAAGCAGCTTTGTAATCGACAAAAATGTGGGTACAGACAAAAAGCTTGAGTACAGTAAAATTTGAGTCTGTCTCAGGAAAAGCTCAAAATGTTAAAACTAAACAATATTGACAAGTTGACATTTTCATTAATTTCACTTATTGGGGAAAATTATCGACTGTAACGTATAAATTTTTCACTTGTATGGGGAAACACGTGTACTGGGCGAACAGAACGAGGCTATTATTGAAGACGGCGGCACAACAAAAAAAATTAACTTGGCGGCTATTGATTTTGCGAGTTTTGTATAATTTTGAGATGTCTTTGAAATAGCTGAACCTTTAAAATTTAATCAGTCAGTCAAATCGGGATAGCCGATAAAATCGGCTCACATTTTAAACCAATCACAGCTAACTATATCGGAGGCGGCGTGAGCTTCCAAAATTTGCTGGTGGCGGCGACGCGTCGAAAATTTCTTCATCGGCTTCCGTCTGTCAAACAGTTGATTGTTTATGTATGTTTTTATTATGATTGCATTTTTTTGTAATTAACAGCGTTGCATCAAACTGTAAACCAGTTTAAAATTAGGTCAAAAAGTAAAGTGCAGTGTGTACAGATTTAAATTATATGAGTAATCTTCTGGGTTATCGCGGGTTAACGGAGTTAACCATCGAAATGTGCTAATCTTGGTTGGTGTAAATGCCGTATTAGCGTACTTTATATCAAACAAAATGCGCATCAAAAAAGCATCGGCATCATCTGATTGGCATTAGTGGTGCCAGATGCAGAGCAATGATGAATTAACGAACAAGCGCTACAATTTAACAGTTTGAAATAAATTCACAAATTTTTAATCGCTAATTTTTTTAAGACAGTTTTATTTATTTAATCCCGTTTTGTTGCTGTTGTTAAAACAAAACAACAATTATTCATTTCAAATTACATTGGTTTTATACATACATATATGGTGTGTATAAATAAGTAAGTATTATAATGTAGGAATATTATATATTAAATTATATTACTTATGTATAGTATATTAATTGTTATTTAAAAACATTTTAACATTCTATTATTTAACAATGAGTCGAGTTTGTGTTGATTTTTTATTGAAAGTAGGTGCGGTTTAGTATGATTGGAGTGTTTGAATAAGTGAGTAAATAATGATTGCTAACAATGTGATGGGTTAGGTTAATTTGAACATGAGATCCTTTTTATAGCTTCGGAAGTTATTTGTGTCACACTTTTTTTTTTTGGCAACAATGAGCGATACTTTATGTGGTAATGGAAGTTGCATGTACTGCGGTACATAGTTTGTTGTTGTTTTTGGTTCAATGAGGTTTTATGAAAAACTTGGAAGTTATGTTGAGTTTGTTTTTGTTTATAATAATGATATGCTAATGACTACAATTGCTTATTTGTATGACCTACACACATACACCGACTAATCATAAAAATAGATACCTGTATAAATGGTGTAATTTAAACTGTGCAATATAATTGTGACAAATATGTAGATAGATGGTAGTTTCATCTTCTGTGATGTTAAGAGTAGGAGTGTTAAGAGTAATCCAATCGGCTAAGAAGCTCTTTTCGATTCTATGTTTTCATAACCTTGCGTCAGTCTTTCAATTTGATTGTCAGTTTCTAAACTTCATCTTATTGTTTTTAACAAGTATGCTCTGACTTTCACTTTATAGTGAAAATAATTTAATTTCACAAAAAATTTTGTTCTATTTATCACTTTTGCTGAGAATTGTGTGATTTCAAATCACAATCAACCGTGATTGTAAATCATTTTCATGTTTTTATTTCATGATATACTCAAAAATAATTCAAAATAATAAATGCTAAATTTGTATTAAACACTAAAATACACATGTTTCAGAAGACCCCACACATTCGATCACTTTTACTACTTCTTTTTTCGTGTTTTGATTTTTTTTTCTTATTTTTTATATTTTCAATCAATTTTTGTTTCTTCAAAGTGATTTGCCAGCTACCAACTGTTAATGCGGGTAATCTCTGGAATAACCAGGTATTTCCAAATCACAAATGATTTGAAATTAGTCAAATTGAAAGCAGTTCTGAGAATGATATTTAAAAAAAAATATTGGTTTCCCATTACAACGCATGGAGGGGCTGGGGAGAGCTCTACGCAATCAATAAGATGTGCGCGTTCTAGTTTGGCTAGAAAGGCTAGAAACAATTATCGCTGACCTGATTGTACCATAGCAGTGTGGTTTTGTGCCTGGAAAATCTACAATTGCCAAAATTTTCACGCTACGCCAAATCGACCCACGAAAAACAAATCGACACCTATCATCTATTTATCGATTATACGGCTGCCTTCGAAAGCCCGATACGGGGAAATCTCTATGAAGCAATGTCTGAGCTTGGTATTTCTGCAAAACTCATACGCCTCTGCAGGGTGACCTTGGCGAACACCAAATCCGCAGCGTAAGTTGGTAAGGATCTTACCGGACCTTTCGAAACTAAGCGAGGCCTAAGGCAAGGCGACACCCTATCGTGCGATCTCTTTAACATCTTAATGGAGATCATTATGAGAAAATCTGCAGTCAGCATGAATAAAACCATCAGCAGCAAAAGTCACATGTTGATGATATACAGGGTTGCCCATATTCGACGGACACATCTGGCAACGCCATAACTTTCGACAGAGATGTCAGATCGCTTAATGACATACCGCGTTTGTAGCGTCAGTCCAAGCAGATTTTTACCATGCAACAATACACGCCACGCGAGCGCTCTGAAATAGTTGAAATTTACATTCAACAGAACAAGTCAATTGTGAAAACTCAACGTGCTTTTAAAATATTAAAAAATGTGAAAAGTGCGCCTTCTAAGAACACCATTAAGCGTTTATACGAAAAATTTTCGACTGGTGAGGCTCTTTCTAATCCGAAGAGGCCAAATAAAAGTCGACCAAGGCGATCGGCCGAGAATATCGCTGCCGTACGAGCCAGTGTTGAGAGGTCCCCAAGAACATCCCAAAAACGCCGTTCTCAGCAGTTGGGCATGGCTCGGTCCACTTTACAACGGATTATTCGCGTTGAATAATTCGAACAAATTAAATGATTAAGATTGCCAACCGCCAAATTTTGATTTTTTTAAAAAAAGCATGGGACCGTCGAATATGGGCAACCCTGTAGATATAATTGGGCGCACAATTAGAGAAGTTACTTAGGTCAGAAAAAGTGGGTCTGACAGTGAATGAGACCAGGACAAAATTAATGTTTCAACGAACAGGACCTTCACGAGATTGGTTAAAAACGTGAACGTTGATAACTGTTATAATTTTGAGATGGTGAACGAATTTATATTTCTTGGATCTTCCGTGGACAGGGACAACGTCGGACTTGAGATCAAGCGGAGAATTGTGCTTGTGAATGGATGTTATTTTGGGCTAAGCAAGCACTTTGGGGATAAGGCCCTCTCTCGAGTGACAAGAGTCCAGCTGTACCGGACACTCATGCAACCTGTTTTGCTTTATGGCGCAGAATACTGGGTCTTATCGCAAGCACACAGAACATCTATAGAAGTCTCCGAGGGAAAGGTACTCCGGAAAATTGATGACCCTATAGTGCACAACGGCGAGTATCGGCGACGCATGAACCATGTTCAGTATGAGCTATATCACGAAATTGATAGTGGATCAGCATAACGCGATTGCGCAGGCTAGGCCATGTCAGTGGAATGGATGAAGGCGAACCAGTACAAAGGGATTTCGAGACCGAACTCGACGGAAGGCGAAAAATAGGAAGACCAAAGGTCCAATTAATCTTGACGGTTGACGATAAGCGATCAGCTGTTTGAGTTGGGGATGCATTTTGCATGTGTTAGAGAGAGACAACTTAAATTGACGGTTTACGACGGTAGACTTCTGCAGGTTGCAGAACCAACTGTCAGCTGTCAAGACCGATAAGCTGTTATTGTTAGTTATTTAATACACAATTACACGGCAACCACACTTTTCTTTTTATTTTTAATTTTTTTATTTGACACAATCACTTTTAAACACAAAACTCATGCATGTAAGTTATATTTTGTACAATGCAAATTATATCAGTTTTTTTGTGTTGTTTTGTCTTTCTACCGTCTAACCGTCATAACTAACCGCGCAATATTAAGTAGAACGTCAACCGTCAACCGCCTACCGACTAATTGGACCTCAAGACTCCGCTGGATGGATCAGATTGACGAATCCCTGCGACTGGGGAAATGGAGCAGATGATCGAACTGGTTGGCGAAATATATTTTCTTCGTTTTGTAAGGTCCCTGACCCCCCGGGGTTGTTCGAGACCGGATAAGTAAGTAAGATTGGGACCTACAGTTTTATACCGGTTCTGAACGGTATGTTTAAGAAACTTTTTCATGACTAATTACTCGACAGTGTCGCCTTCAACAAAGCGAGGTCCTCCGTCGAAAAAAAATTAGGGTGGTCTAAGCAGGGATCGAAACCACGTAGTCATGTACAAGAGCCGCGCACACTACCATTGCACCACCAACGGCCATGATATTACTGTAATATAACATGAAGGAGCTTAACTTGATTTCAACTCATTCCAACTCTTAACATCTGTTGTTACCTATAAATATGATCAGTGGTGTAATGTGTAAGAGGTGTAAATTTAAAAATGCTTAATTTTTTAGTAAAATAAATTATTGGATACATTATATTACCTAGTTTCCGCATCTAGGTTATATTAAACACTTGTTCGTTTCTTTTTATGGACGATTTGAAAAATGATTTAAAGTTTTTTTCTTTTTATATATTCTTAGCTTTAGTAAATAATTTTATATAATTTTCCGTGTTTAATTTTAAATTCAATTCCAATTGTTATTATTAATGATATACATATACATATACATTGATCATACACTTATATATAAATATATCTAGAAGAATCTATATAAAGTACAAAATCGAATTGACTATTTATATTTACAATACATTCTATATTTTATTTTCAAATTGGTTTTGGATATTTTATAAAAAATCCAAATAATTATATTGTATTGTATTTCATTGATTGTTTCTATGTCGATTTTTTTTGCATTTTTCAATGCTTATTTTAAATTCATACCCAATCTGAATTTCAGTCTTTATTCATATTGTTGTCCTCTTCAAGCTACGTTTCTTTTAACAAAATTCTCCTAAGGTAAAAAAAAAATCAGTGCTGTGTTCTAAGGATATGCAGTGTATGATTAAGGATATTTTGATAAAAAAACACATAAAACCGATGTAAGAAATAATAAATAAATTTATATTGTATTTATTTTAAAGATCTCTAATATTTAAATTTTATAAATTAATATTTATTTTAAATTTCTCATTTTCATTAGGCGCAAATTCATAAAAATTATGAAAGGTTCTTTAGACATAAAAAAATTGTTGTTAAGCAACTTATAAGTTTTATGAATACGGATACGGAATGTGTGAACTATTTCCAAATTTTTGGGCATTTCCCAGATTTCACAGCCGATTATCTTAACAAAACAATATAGGGTTTCATTCAAACTCATAAATCCCTCGTAAAACTTTCATATAAATTTTAAGTTTGCGTTTATGAGAAATACGAGATATATTCAGAATTTAAGGGGTTGAACGAAAACCCATAATGATTAATTTATTTGTTGCTTAAAATGCGATTTCTATTTAAAATCTAAAGCCTTATGCCCATTTGTAAACTTGTTAATTAACCTTCATTAACTGGGATTTCGCAATTTACTTGATTTCATTTCATGTTTTGTGGGTTGAAATCCCAAAAGCTTTGAATCTCAGTATACCTGAACGTTGCTTTAAATTGCAATCAAAATTATGTGGCGTTTACACACAACTAGATTATCGCATTGTCGGTTTTAAAACTGCAGTTTCACCTACCAAGATTAGCGCTTTTCGTGATTATAAATGTCAAACTCCATAAGAAAGAAACATCGATAATCTCGAAAATGGATTATCTTGGTAGGTGTAAATGCCGCTTAACGGTGTTTTTCTCTTGTAGCCCCGAAATTTTCGTAAGAAGTTTTGTCATTTATCTCTAAACGGATAATTTTCCTTCGGAGAATTACCTGGCATATATTTCATTTATAATTCCTCTACGCACTTCATTTTATTTTTAACGCACGTGGTGTTACTTTTGGATGTTAAAATTATATTATTATTAAACAATTGTTTTCGTACGAAATAGCTTTGTCGTAGCAACCCTGTACTTGATTTTGCCTTCGAAGTGCCAGGAAAAAGAAAAGTGAGCGACTTACACGTACTTCTTATGTCAACGAGAATTTCATAAAATCTGAATACTGGGCTAAAACTATTTACACTGATGTCTAACTGCGACATAATGCTCAAGTCTCCGTTAATGTAAACGCGATTTTAAATGAGACTTTTAATCTCGATTGTGTTTGTCTGTTTCAAATCGAATCAACCATTGTTTTCTGTATAGATATGGCAACATCATGAAATGGCAAATGCCAATAGATCTCGACATTCGTCAGAAAATCAGCTGTGAAAGTCGACAATACCACTAATTTGAAAATGGTGCGTGGTCACCGTGATATTATGCTTTTATATTTAATATTTTATACATTTCTGCATCAATTATGGCTTCTTCGTTATTTTATTCTTTTGCAAAATTGTAAACAGCTGATTTTTGTGTGGCAAAACATTCATATGTTTGCTGAGTTGAAATCTCGAAAACTTTGTCATTCGATAAAAATACATAGCTTCCGTAAAATATAACTGGTCTTAAAGAAATTCTGAAGTGGTCTATAATTTATCAAACTCCCATACAAAAGTTGGGGAAAAACAACAATATATGTATAACTCTTCTATTAAATACGGACAAATAAGTGCAACAAAATATATTGCGAATTGGGTGCGACACGATTTCCACGCGCGAATAATGAACGGCGACATGCTTATTTGTAACAAATATTAAAAGGGTGACATCAGATAAACTGTTGCGTTGATGCCCATAATATTTTTACTGTGACTTACTGCTTCTAAGGGTTACTTCGTCTGCCTATACAAGGGCATTGCTCATAGATCACAAGACTGTTAATTCCCGGTCGAACCTAACGTCGTGTTTTGTTGCTTTTACATACATACATTCCGAACGATTTTTGTTTAAGCAGTTGGGTGTATGGACAATAACGAATTGGATTAAACTTAAGAAAACTGTACAGCAATACATTTGTTCTAGGAGGTTTTTTCCGCTGGAAAGTTAATGTGTTAAGACCCGTATTCGTTCTTGCGAAATTTTCGTTAGAAATTTTATCATTTATTTATTTTTAACGCATGTGGTATTACTTGTGTTTACTAAAATAATCGAAATAGCAAAATTCCGGTCCCAAACAATTATAAAACAATTGTTTTCGTACGAAATAACTTCGGCGTAACAACCCTGTACTTGATTTTGTCTAAGAAATTTTCGCAAAGAGCAGAGCATAGATAAAGGAAATAAGTAGATATCCCACAGGCGTTGTCAAGTACTGCCACTAGCTGCTGTGTTGTCGTTTTGTAACTTTCATTGACGTTTCTCATAACATTCACTGACGTTTATTCACCAGTGTGGGACATTTTTTCAATACAAAAATAGAATAATTTTCCAGGTTGTGCTATTCAAACAACTAATTTAGTTTTTTTCATGTCGTTGTGTTGCCCACTTTCAAGTTAAAATTTTGTTATTTTGATTGTATCTTTTTGTTTACTGTTATTGTTGGTGTTCGTGTCTGTTGAAATTGAGAGCAACGGACCCCAAAACAAAAACAAAATCCCTGTTGATGTTGCCTACCACACCTATTGTTAGCACCTGTTCTAAATACATCTTGCAAGGTATATTTTGTTTGGGATCAAACGTTGTAATTATTGCATCCAGCTCCATCTAGAAAATATCCCATTGAACAAGAAATTTCCCAAGCCATGTGCGATATCTAGTTAATTCCTTTATCTATGGAGCTGAGTACCAAGCAAATGAAAAGTGAGCGAAATTTTCGGTTCATGAAATTTTCGTTAAAATTAAGTTCTTGCGAAATTTTCATAAGAAATTTTGTCATTTATCTCTAAACGGAAAATTTTGTTGCAGAGAGTTGCCACATATCTCTGAGTTCCTAGCAAATATTTCATTAACAATTCATCTTTGCACTCCATTCTATTTTTAATGCATGTGGTATTGCTTTTGTTTACTAAAATAATCGAAATGTAAAAATTTTGGTCCAAAACAGTTGTTTTCGTACGAAATAACTCCGGCGTAACAACCCTGTACCTGATTTTGTCTACGAAATTTTCGCAGAGCTGAGTACCGAGCAAATGAAAAGTGAGCGAAATTTTCGGTTGATGAAATTTTCGTCACTTTTTATACACGAAAATTTCATGAAAACTGAGTACCGGGCTTTTCATGGAAAGTATGTAATAGTAACTATCATATCTTACGACCTGTAAGCACCACATTTTGTTACAGATTGGACTATAATTAAAATAAATTAGTTATCAGCAACGAACTTTTATAACTTTGTATATAAAAAATTAACAAACCAAAAACACAATGTTTAAAAAAATAACCACAATGCAGAACGGCAACAAATTTGTAAAATAAAATCATTTATTTCAAAAAAAAATATTTCAACATTCCAGAAAAAAATTATTGATATATCTTCACATCATTGCTAAAACTTATGAATTGAAAAATAAAACTATTAATTAACATCAAAATAGAAAAAAAAAATATAATAAAATAATAAATATATCAAATGGTGTCTAAATGTTTACGACAGACATTAAAGGGATGGTTAAACAATCTGGTAAAACATTGCTATTACCTCAAGAAATCAGCGAAATAAAACTATGTATAAATTAAAAATATTCTAAATATTAAATGAATAATAATAAAATATGATTTGTAAATATCATAGAGAAAAATATTAAATTTTACAGTTATTGATTTGTAGTATATACAAACTTAAAAAATACATATGTATATGCATATAAAATTGTAAATATTTTAAATATTATTTTACAGATTTAATAAAAGAACCGTTTGAATACGAATGAATTATTCAAGTTTCTAGAAGTATATAATTTTCTAAATATTTACTTAACTCAAACAAAGTATACATTTTATCATAATATACGTTTCAATAGAAGGTTTCTCTCTTGTTCTTTTTTTTCATTTGTTTTGTTTTAAGTCTTACAACCCCTTTTACTAATAATACTAAGAAGAAAACTTGTTCATTACGTATTAATTTAATTAAAATTAAACAAAAATACTTTTAACAAATATCCATAGAATTATATGTTTTTAGTTCAAAAATGATAATTACAAAATTAAATAATAATTTTAAAGAATTCTATTTTTATTTCAATAATTTCATTCATTTTTTTTTTTGTATATATAAGTTTTTAGATAAAGATATATAGTATAGTTACCCATAGAGGTTTTAATGTAAACCATTGTACATATACGTTAGTTTTCGTCTAAATTTAGCAAATAATTAAGGGTTAAATAATTATGTAAATAAATAATTTGACAACAGCTTTGTCATTTTAGTTTTATTTATAGAATATACCAGAAAATATAGAATGCAGCTAATCCTTAAATAAGGTTTGTTGTCTTGAAAGAATTCATACATTTTTTAATTTTGTTTTCTTCTTCTTTTAAATAAAAAAGGACTAGTATTTTAACAAATATAGACTGAAAATTATAGTTTATTCATTATGTTTTTTAAGAACTTAAATATATTTTAATTAAGTTTGAATTATTTTATTAAATATGGTACAGTTTATATCATATTTTACAAATGGTTTTTGTTTTGTTTTAATTTTTACATAATTACTTTTGGCATTATTTAAGTTTTGAAACATTTTTTCACCAACGCAGATTCTTAAAATTTGCTTGTTTTTGTTTTTATTTTTTTACATCGGTGAATCTTATATAAATAATATAATCTCTGGTTGCTTTTAAACTGGAGTTTAGCAAGAACTTTTACTTTTTTTGAATGCCATTAAAAGATGGTGAAAGGGCTAAAGGAAACGGTCAATAGTTTATATTATTGGGTTGCATCAACTAGTGTATTTGAATGTTTTTGATTTAAATCATTAGATGGTGAGCATTGAATGCATTTAGACTTTGCAACTCTTTTGAAATACCCATAAAACATGATAGATTCTGATTAAACTTAACCTTAGATCTTATTCAAACACATTGACATTTTAATGTCTTTGAAATCGAAAAATATATTTTGAAATACTCTTTTATAAACGTCAATATTTTTCAATGAAAACGGAAGTTTGTTTTACGGAAGCTGCAACTGATCACTCTATGCTAGAAAGTCCAAAAACAGAACTCCAAATTTTGCTGGGTGCTAATTGTGTAAGACACCCTTTAGATTATGCGTTTCACCCGCGGCTTTCACCCACGACTTTCGTGTTCGGTCGGTGAGAGGTGGGAAGAAGGAAGAGGGGTAGACAAACACCCACGAGACGAGAATTCGAGAGGATTTTTGATATTTCTCTTTAAACTCTTCCGTATTTCTGCCATGTTATTTCACACTCTTTCTGCTTGTAAAGGGAGAACATCGTTTGCGTAGATTATTTTCTGATTATTTGTATAATATGAATAAAAATAATTCGAAAAATATGTAAATACAATAATTCGTGGAAATTTGGATTAGTAAATAGAAACAACATGAAAATCAAACATCTTTGGTTGAAAAATTAATTATTACGAATGTAAGTAAGAAGCAGAACAGCCGATTAGACGACAAACAACCCATGGGTAGAACGCATAATGTAAATGCTCGTTATTTACGAAGGGTGTTCAAAAGAGAATTTAACGACTAACGCAGGCTGCAGACGCATAATCTAAAACATCACTAAGAGACAATATAAAATTCATTATCGTTTTGTCGGTAGTGAAGTTTTAGACGATTATCGTCGTACACAATTAGACCCTAGGGGTCTCATAATGTATGAAGATAATCGTCCAAACGTTATCGTTATGTCGATAATGCGGATCATATGGCTATTAAAAATACATGCGTATATAAAACTTCATTACCGACAAAACGATAATGAATTCTAAATCGGTAGTTTCATAGAGCACTATTACACGAGGTGTAGAGAAGTAAAGGTGGTTTTACACGACATGTATTTTACATATCGCATGTCACTATTTCGCCACGTCTGTTTTTCGTAAGCCTGTCAAAATTATTAAAAAAAAACACGGCTCTAAATTTGTTGTGTTTAAACGTTCATGTGTAAACCATATGGCATAACCTCTAGTTGTCATTAACAGCTGATGTTGTCATGTCACAAAACATAATTTTATAGATTTTGTGAAATGGATTCAAGAAGAAGAACCATAATTACAGCGTGCAGCGTTATTATTTAATTTTACCACTCCATGAAATTGTTCTCCTTCCACAAACGTTTTGTAGTTTATCAAAAAACAGCTGATGCGATGCGGTTTTACATACAAACATAGAACACCGCCCTACAAAAATTGCCATATGTATTGCATGATGCATTGGTCATATGGCATGCTTGACAGCGTTCACACGCCATGCATAAATTTTTCATCTGCAAAAGTGACATGCGATATGTAAAATACATGCTTAAGAGAGGAGGTAAAAATGCCTTGGCATTGTGTTTCGGCGGATTTTTTCAATTCCTTCTTGTGTATTTTCCGTTTTTGTCTTGATTTTGATATTTCGTGGTGCGATAATTCAATAAATCCATATTTATAAATTTCAACTTGTAATAGCTCGATGAAATACGTAGCAACTTTTAAAGTGAATTGAAAAATATGGCCGCAAGAAATGCCATCGTGTAATAGAGCACCACTTACACTATTAGCCCCTAACAAAATTTGGAGTTCCGAAATTTGGTTCAGTAACAAATATAGGATATACGACATTGAAAGGAAGAAATTCGGAGTAATGTAACAAGTACAAAGAATATAAGTCCTGATCCAAAAGTATTTCCGTGGCTCGAATATAATACAAGTCAAATATAGTATATGTCATCTTCTTGTATTTCGATTTGCAACGAATGGAAAACGTCTGAGAAAACTAAAACTAAGTACATATTGTCAAATTAAAGGAAAATATAATTGTTAAGAGAAACAAGAATTTGAATTAAAAGCAATAGGATAGGGAAAATAAATTCGTGTCCGCGGAATAACGCCCAATAAAATAACATTCAATGAAATAAGCCCCAACAAATAAGAAGTAATATCCAATGCTGTAATATGAAATAACGGCTGCAAGGAATGAAGTAATCACCAAATCGGATGAAATAACATCCAATGCATAGAATAAAGACCAATGAAATAATCCAAGAACAAATTGAATAACGTCCACCAAGAAAGTAAAATAGTTTTTGTCAATGAAATAACACCCAATATGAACTAAATTAATTGCTGCGTATGCGCCTTTAACCGAATGCTTGATGGAACATTTATTAGTGAAAATCTCATTTAGTTGTAAAAGGTGAATGGGAACATCCAATCGAATGAAATGATATAACCCCCGAAATTAAAAAAAATAGTTTTTAAACATCTTACCATTTATCAAAGAAGCGAATATTGAATTATGTTGAAGTTTGTTATACATTAAATGACTTAATGTCAGCTTGTTTTGAAATTTTAGGACATTGAGGGAATACAGATAACCATGTTCGAGAATTTATCACATAATCATCTCATCTATTGGTCATCATCATCATAACGTTAAATTTAGTCAAGCTACATCTTTTCGATTGCTAATGACTAATCGTAGAATCACCTCATTATCGTATATGTCATTGATTATCACTTTTATCATTGAGTATAATGCATTATCACACATCGTAGAATCATCTTATTATTTCGATCATTTTTGTCGTTTCATAATTTGAAAAGATGTGCCCTCCACCAGTCAGCTTTTACAGTCTACTTAGATGAAAATATCTTAAAATTTCGTGTAATCTTTCTGAGCATTGGAAATGATTTCGTGACTTTGTAACTTGGCAAGAATGTGCACCTAACGTATGCGAGCCCTTTAAAACCCCTGTAGTTAAAAAGTAGTCAATCAAAATTTAAATAAAATCCAAATGTAAGGAAATAACGCACAGATCCTTATACAAAGTCTCTAAGAAAACTAAATTGATGGAACAAATTTTAAACATTTTAAACAAAAACATTAAAAAATAGAAAATAACAACCCAAAACTGTATGAAACAGTTTTAGCCGTTATTTCATTTTTGATTTGGGTGTTAAATCATTGCGCATTATTTTATATATATATTTATATTTTAAATATATATTCTACAATAATATTATTAATTTTGAATAATGTAGCAGAATCGATAGAACAAACACAAAATCTGTCTAAGTATCGGAGTCGAGTCAAAGATTATAAAGAAGTAAGAAATGATTGTGTTTGGAACCTGGTATTAAATAGGGTTTCATATTTTTTTAAACTTATATTGAAGGATTAATCTGAAGCAACAAATTTATTATATTGAATAAATAACTTTCTCTTTTTCCCCAAAAAAGAAAAACACTTAGAAACATAAATACATTTAGTTAAGTTGTGTAAAATTTGAAAAAGATTGTAGAATATAATTTAACACACTTAAATGTAATTCAATATTTAGTTTTTGTTACCAAAGAAAGGATGATTGTAGAAAATTATTGAATATACTAATGTAAATAATCCAATATGTTAAAAACAAGTAGAACCTAAAATAAACTAGACCGGAGAAGGATGTAGGAACGAAAGTTGAATGGACATTTTAACCAGTTCTATTGATTTGTGAACATATTGCTGTTGTACTTGTAGGAGTTTGGGTTGGTGTTATCGATCCTGTGGAAGCAGTCATTGATGTTGCCGTCGTTATCGTCGTGGAAGCGGCCGCTGCTGCCAAGGATGTTGTTGGGGTGGAATTACAAGATGTTGAACTCGCGAGGAGTTGTTGCGCAGTTGCGTTGTTAATGGTTGAGCCTGGATGTGTAATGGATATACTACTGCTGCAAGACGGTTGTTGTTTAAGTTTATCAAATATCTGTAATTTGGACTTTACCGCACCCTCGCAGACCATGAGTCGGGCCTGCGTGGGTTTCTTATCCAATTCAAAGCAGAACGCATCATAATCGGAGTTAAAAGCCGCATGGCGCTTAAAATCCGAAAATCGTCTTGACTCGTACGATAAGTAAGAGGAGCCTAAAGCTGAAGCTGCCACTGCCGCCGCCATGGACGATGACGAAGATGTGGACCCACTTCCCGTGGCTGAGGTATGACCTGCGCCACCACCATTACCCCCTCCACCCCTTGGCGGGGGTATGCTATCAGGTACTTGACGTTTCCGCTCAAAATACTCAACAATTTTAGCAATTTGTGCTGAACGTGTACTGGGCGGATAGGCGAAAGAACGTTCGTCCCACAACAAAGAATCGGATCCTGCCAAACTGCTAATGTCATCTGAGCTGTCGGTATAAATGGAGGATGTACGATTCTTACAGTACAATAGTTGATTTGTAGCAAAGGGGCTACGTTGCATTAACGAATGGATTTCTGAGTCTAATGCCAAACGGTTGATTAGACCTGCTGTTGCGGCAAAGTTAGGATCATTCTGACCGGCGGTTGCTCCCATCAAATGGTGATGACAGGCATAACGACGTCGAGTTGCATCGGGTAGTTCCAGGTCGTCGAACGAACGTAAAGCAGTGGCACTAGATGATGAATTGATACCACCACCACTACTGGTGGGCTCGTCTATCATTAGCACTGACGATGATGTCGAGGATGAATCATTAAGAAATTGTTGATGATGCCCACCATTATGTGATGCAGAGCCGTAATAACAACAGCGGCATAAACTGGCCAATTTATCACTAAAAAGAAAAAATAACTTTATTATTAAGGTTTGTATTGCACTAGAAAGTTCAATATAATTCAAAAGGAGGAAGGCTACAAGAGTAGAAAAGATTCAAATTGATTTGTTTTTTATATAAACAATTTGTGTTCAGGGCTTATACCTATACACTGTTCCTACATTTCATTATCAACTGCTGTATATGAACTTACTATAAGTACATTAGAAACATTCTCCATCGTATTCATAACCTCGGTATGCGACGGCGACACTATCGAAAAAGCTTCTCAAAACACCGTTCGGAACCGGTGTAAAATTATAGGTCCCAATCAGTGAGTGTAAAACTAGAACGCGCACAGCTAACTGGTTTGTGAGAAGCTCTCCTAAATCCCATCATGGGATGTAATGGGAAACCATTTTTTTTAATTACTGTGCTTCAATTGATATCTTGGGTAGATCATCCGTCGTATATTCACAAACTCCTATGATCAATTTGACTTATTCGAATTAGTTTCGATCGAAAATCCCCAAATATGAATTCATGCTGAACAGCTCAATTATTCCAGCACAAGACAAGAGATGTTTTCCTCCATGTTTGACGTTAACTTTTACAGCCTCTTTCTCTATCTCGAACGAAAAGCTAATCGAACGAAAATCAGTCACTCACATTCGACTCATATTCGATTTCTCTAAGCCGAAATTTTGGTTCGCCTGACTTCATGTTTGTTCCTAAGTGACAGCACAGCACATTCGAAATAGAGAAACCAACACTGAAAACTGTACTGAAAACTTTAATGTTTTCATTCGACTTGAAACGACAAGATTTTGAAACCCAAATCAAATTTCTTTCATCTAGAACATAAACGAAAGCTTTCGTTCGAGATTGAGAAACACGCTGTTAATCTATAACAAACAGTGTTGTATTTTTTCACTGTGGGGATAGTTTTGAATGACCGGGATAATGTCATTTACGTTTGAATTTTAATTATAACCGAAAAAGTTAATCACTTAGTTTCAGTTTCTTATATATACTGTCTGACTCTAATATGAACATTAAGCCGGTTCGGTTTGTTTGGACGCAAAAAAGTACTTATTATCCAATCCTAAAATTAAACCTTGTTACGTTTTATGACTATACCCAAAATATTTTGCTGAATTCATTGCCAATATGGATTTAAATGCATTTAAAGTAACCTCTAAAATTCATGTTATTTTCAAAAATTTGGACTTTGGTAGATTTTAGCGTCAACATATCAAGAGAGTAATAAACTTTGACGGATTCCGCATTTAACGACACCATAACGATTTACATATATTGTAGAAATGTAGCTATTTCAGGTTTTAGTGACAAAATTTTTCATTTTTTCGTAAAATTTTGAATAAAACAAATATTCGCTGAGTTTTATAAATATTCATACAATATTAGGAATGTATGCTATATCAATCCTGAGCTAAAAGTATTTAAAAAAATAATTAAAAAAAATTAAGTTAGTGTTTTATTTATAAATGCACTAAAAACTAGAAAAAAAAATTTCTCGCAGCCTCAATAAGTATATTCTTCTTCATGATGGGGTTGTACAATGGTCCGCCTACTTAGCACTTCAACAACAATGGTCTAGATACTTTCAATAAAGAGCGTAATTAAAATGAATTAGTTAATTAATTTTCTAGGGATCTCTCAAATAAAACGCTTGCATTTAAATTAAAAATGGTGACAAAATTAAATGTCAAATTAAGTGTCAAAATTAAATGTCACCATTTTTAATTTAAATGCAAGCGTTTTATTTGAGAGATCCCTAGAAAATTAATTAACTAATTCATTTTAATTACGCTCTTTATTGAAAGTATCTAGACCATTGTTGTTGAAGCGCTAAGTAGGCGGACCATTGTACAACCCCATCATGAAGAAGAATATACTTATTGAGGCTAAGAGAAAAATTATTTTCTAGTTGTTAGTGCATCTATAAATAAAACACTGTAACTTAATTTTTTTTTTAATTATGTATTGTCATCCAAATCTGACAAGTGTGCAAAATTTTAGTTCGATTGGTCAACTGCAACTGCAAAATGAGTTACTAGAATTGAACAATACAGACTGACAGACAACAAAGCAAGTTACCTAAATAAAACACTGTAATAACTCATAAAATGTAAGTATTTTTTAAAAATGTTACGACTATTTTTTCTGAGATTTTAATACACTTTATCTCTCAATGAAAACCCGTATATTTGAAGTTATTAAAAACAAAGGGGGTTGTACCCACTACTAATAGTTCTTAAATAAAGTACAATAAATTAAAAAAACAAGAAAAGCTCTTTTTCATTAGAATTAGTTAAAGTGCCTTTATTCAAGTGAACAAAAAAAAATAGCACATTTTTGGAATTTTCTAATAAATATTCTAATAAAAAAAAAAAAGAAGCACATTTTTGGTATTTTCTAATAAATTGCTCAAAAAAAGTTCTTTAGTTAAGAAGCCACTATTGTCATGATTTTTCTTATATCTCTAGATTCTGCAATCGGTAACAAATTGCCTTTAAATAAGTGAACCGGAGTGTATAACAATGAATAATAATGACTACATACCTAATATTGTGGGAATATTTATAAAACACATCAATGTTTCAGTTTAGGACTAAATATTAACAAACCTTATTTTTCGATAAAAGCCGGATATTTGTATTATTCAAAATTGTTCGAAAAAATAGCAAATTTTGTCACTAAAATCTCAAAAAACTTTATTTCTATTAGACCTCCATAAATCGTTATGGTATCGTTGGATACTGAATCGGTCAAAGTTGATTACTCTCTTGCTATTTTGAACCTAATCTACCAAAGTCTAACGGCCTTATTCATAAAAATTTGTGAGAGGTTTGAGAGGCAGTTTATCATACCAAAAACATCTGTCAAACCTCAAACAACTTTTTATGAACAAGGCGGTAAATGTTAAAAAAAACATGAATTTTAGAGGTTAGGTTAAATGCATTTAGTAGCTTCATATTGATAATGAATTCAGAAAAAATATTATGGGTATATTCATAAAACATAACAAGGTTTAATTTTTCGAACCGTCTTAATGAATATGTCTGTTTTTGGCTAATGTCATGCTAGTGATGATAGTTTCTAGTATAACGACAGCTTCTCTTCAAAAATTAGCATGTATTCAATCGCTACCAACCAGAAGTGCTATGAATTAAAAATCGTTAGACAGATAATAGCCGGTGGATAAGTTTTCTTTAGAGTACGGGGTTCAGATTTTATTTTGGCTAGTACATACATATATATATATATGTATGAAACGAAACATTTTCTGATCGAATATCTACAGGTTTGAATTACTTAATTTTGAATACCACTTGTCAATAAATTATTTTTTCTTTCTTATATAATTTTAATCTCATGAAATAAAATACATTTTGGTAGATTGAACAAATAATGCACACTCGTTACGGCTAACTTTAATTCGTTCACAAATTACATTCATAATGCAGAAAAGGTAACAAAAATTCATAATAAACAACAAAAATTCAAAAATTTGTGCCTGCTATAAATTTGTGCCTGCTAATTGTAACTTAATTTCAATTAGAAATATAAACATTCATAAGTGTATACAACAATAAATGTATTTACCTCAATTCCCCATTGGCACCTACATCTAACATTAGTTGCGATTTCATCTTCTCGAAACAGCAATTACTACCACCACATCCTAAGCCCATAGATGATACACCAGCACCATTGAACTGACGGTAGGTGGTTGCAGCATCTGACTCCTCGTTGAAGCAAGAATAGAAGCCACTTTCAATTGAATCACGGCGCGTTAAAGAACTCTTCGTAGGTAGAAAATCACTGGGTTTAATATCGTTTAAATCAAAATCTGTACAAGATGATATAGAGGCGGGAGTGACAGCGGATGCTGCCGACGGAGGTGGCGGCGGTGCTGTAGGTGGAGATGGAGTTGATGCTGATATTGGCAAGTCCTTGGACAACTTCAAAACATCTTCACAACCGTCCTCTGAAGAAATACAATCTTCCATAGCTATCGAGCCTGCTGCAGCTGTTTGTGCAGACATTTGCATTGTAGAGGAGGTCTGGTCATCTATTTTGCTGCCTCGAAATAAAGGATGTGCAAATAGAGAGTTGGCTCGATACTTCCGCGTTACAGGATTGAGTGGGGGTCTTTCGGCCGAATCATCACTGCTTGACTCGGCATCTGCACAATTACCACCGCCATCAGCATCCTGCTCAGCGTCAGACTCTTCAACACAATCGTCGTCATCGGCTTCAGTAGCAGAACTCCGGGGCAGTGGCAATGTGGGTGATAGTTTCAATTCAATTGCACTGTACTTTCGCGTCAATTGAGGTGATGTTGGTAAACTCTTTGGTTCGTTAGGTGATGTAGCTGCCACCGTATTCGCTGATGCATTTGTAGCACCTCCAGTTTTACCATCATCGCCTACACCATTCGCGGACTTTTGTTGCAAAGCGGCCATTTCCTTAAAGAATGGAGCACACATTTCAAAGCACGAACTAAACAAATCTCCTACACCTGCGGCATAAGTTTTTGGATTGGCTCCCAGTATCTTTTTCACTCGTCTCAGTTGCGCCAACGCAGTGAACGGATTGCTCTTCACTCCGTTGTTATCGATTCTGGTCGGTTTGTAAAGGGCATCTTTGAGGCACATGGTTTCAGCTACCTTCCTTAGTGTAAGGACAGGTGGTGGGGATTCACGAGCTTGTACATGTGATGCGTTCACAGCAGTGGCAATGGATGAGACGCCTACTGGGGGAGGTGTGGGGGAATGAGTTGATGATCGCTGCCGTTGCATCTGATGACATCTGGCCTTGTCGCTGGGAGTGGTATGTAAAGGAAAGTGTATAATATTTTCGCTTAGCGAGCGACGATGTTGTTGCATTAGTAGCTCGGCAGCAGCCTCGTACTTCTTTGTCGCCCTCTTAACACGATTTTTAATTATCCCATTCTCATCCACGTCTTGGGATGATGAGCCATTTGGTATAGAATTACTGCGATTTGGGTGATCCGGAAACAGAAAACCATTCTCGCTGACTTCCCTCAAATGGCGCTGTGTGATTTGGCCGGCAGGTGCTGTGCTAATACAGGGCGCATTCGTAATTGTTGTCTTTTTGGAGTTCACAAGACGAGTACAGCCATTTTGGTGGATACTCGCCTGACAAATATTCTCCGAATCACTACCGTTTGGGGAACAGATCATGTCCAAAGAACTCAAGGGACTTGAACTGGCACTGGTTGTGGAGTGGGCATTCGAACCATTATTACCTGTTGGATCATGCTCGTATTTTTCCAAAAGTAAATTCAGCTTCTTAATAGCATCGTGAAATGTAGGTCTACTTTTGGGGTCATACTAGAATGAAAGACAACCACAAAATATAAAAACAAATTCAAATAATTGCTTCTAATATTGCAAACTTACTATACAACAATAAAACGCCAGTCTTAAAAAAACAGGTGGTGTATCCATGGGACACAACTCTACAAATGCCAAATAATCCAAACCAAATGAATCGCTACGTGGCATTATATCGGGATCAGCTTCTATGCGTGCAATAATCTCACAACAGATTATGCCGAAGGAGAAAACATCGCTTTTCTCGTCGTAAAATTGATTTTTCAAACATTCCGGACTAACCCAATAAGGAGAGCCCACATAGTCCAAGCGAGTTTTTAGCCTACAACAAACAGAGACGAAAACAAATTTAACCTTTTAGCTTGAAAGAATTTATATGGGGTAATCTTACTTTTTATCGGGTATTTTCGTGGCCAAACCAAAATCTCCTACTACGGATTCATATTGTCCACCAGGTAAATTTCTTATTAATACATTCTGAAAAAAAAATTATTATTTTTTATAATTTTTCCTGTTTTGTATAGGAAATATGAATTTTTCTTTTTTGTTTTGCTTACTTTGCTTGTTAGATCTCGGTGGAAAACGCCTGCATCATGGACGTAGGCCATTCCTTTAGCGATACCCAATGCCAGTCTTAATTTCATGGCCGCTGTCAATGCGACGTCTTTCTTAGCTAATAGCTGTTCCAATGAGCCACCATTTATGTACTCGGTCAGAGCATGCAGTTGACCCTCTTGCACACATACACCCATAAAACTGTAAAGGATAAGACATCAAAATATTAGTACTTGATAATTGCAGACTCTATTGTTTTTTTAAATTCAGTTCTTTTAACTAAAATCAGGAACCTTAAATATTTATTGTCAAAAAAGAAGACCTTGTTCTATCTTCCACCGTGAATTTATTTCACTTGACATATTCACGTCACGCAATAAGATGCAACATATTATAAATACATTTGACGTGGAATGGTTTGACGTCTTCCACTTTCATTTCGTTTCACTTTCCTCCTTCATTTGACACAAGTGGATGTTACCCTGTGAAGGCTTTCACGTGAAATAAAATTTTCGAACTTTCTTGTTAATGGTAGTTCTCCGGTACCACCAGTTTTTCGATCATTTTCAAAATCACCTTTTGCATGCAAAACATCAAAGCGAATGATTGAACAAAATCAAATGACACGATACAATAAAGAGGGGTGAAATGTCAAGCTTTTCTTCAAACATTTTATTTCTATAGTAAATTGTACTAAAACAATGTTGATGTAACACAATGAATAAAAAACACTTCAAATTTTGATCCTTAATTTAAATTTTATTCAGTCAATTTGGAATCATTTCGGGTTTGCAAAAACCGAATTACTGTCAATTCGGTTGCACCCATCGAAATCAGTATCAATTCTGTCGCAACAACCGAATTTTGCTTTAAGTCAGTTGCAACAATCGCATTTGTAGTTAATTCGTTTCCAACAATAGTATGTATTAAAAATGAAGTTGGTACAAACAATTTTCTCATGAGTTCTGTTCATTTTAATTTTCAATTCAATTCGGTTACCACATCATAATTCTAGATACATACATGATTATTGTTGCTTCAATTAGAAACAAATTTTATTTCAAAACTGACGTTTAAAATTCTAACAACAATTATGATATTAAAAAGAATACAAACTTATGCCTGTTGCGGTCTTTAAAAGTAAATTATTGTATTTATTAAGAAAAGTAATTACAAATATTGTAATTATGGATTTTGCGTTAAAACGTTTTATTTTGTAGATAATAATTAAGTAAATAAATAGTTTCCCATAACATCCCATGAAGGGACTGGGAAGACCTCTTCCCAGTCAGTGAGCTGTGCTCTTTTCAACCCTCATTTATATCATTTAATGGACCCTTAGTATCTTTGGACGAAATTCGTTTTAGACTATTTAAATCGATTGAGCCATGTCCGTCTGTCTGACAGGTTGGCTGATCAACACGATAACTGCCGTAAATCTTTGCCGATCACAATGACATTTTGTCAGTGACTATTATTTGCCTCAACTTTGTTTGGGATTAAGGCATTTGACCACGACCATTCTAGTACCTCCCATACAAATCAAAACATTTCTTACAAATTCATGTTTCTTCCAAAACTTGTTGCAGGTCTATGTAATGAGATTCAACTCAACTGTTGGTAAATAGTCTGTAAATATCTACTTAACTGGAGAAATTGACAAGGTTGCCACGCCCATTCTGGTATCTCTCATACAAAAGCTTTCCGATACGATAGTGGCGTAAGAATGTTCGACCTTAATTAAATTAGGTATTGGGCTTCATTTTAGTAAGCGTCAGTCAATTACAAAAACAAGGTTGATTTTGCCACACCCATTTTTGTACTTCCCATAAAAAAGTTGGGGGACCGGCTGGTTGGTTGACTTCCGTAACTTCCGTAATAATCAATCAACCTTTATGAAATTTGGTATTAGGCAATATTTAGTCAAAATATATATTGAGTGATTTTGTCACTCCCAATGCAAAAAATGGATGGCTGTCATATTGATTGCTGCGTTATCTCCCGTAAATCTCAACCGATATTTACAAAATTTGGTTCTGTGCGAGGTTGCGTGAAAACCTACCTTGTAACCAATAATGGACAACTTAACCATGCCCATTTTTGTACCTTCCATACAAAAGTTGGGCGGTAGTCCGGTTGGTCGACAAGATATCTTCCGAAAATCACAACCGATCTTAATTAAATTTGGTACTGAACAATATTTTGTCTGAATTGAATTGAACTGACTCGAATTGAATTGAATTGCATTGAATTGAATGGAACTAAACTGAGCTGAATTAAATTGATATGAATTGAACTGAATTGTATTGAATTAAATTGAACTGAAATGTATTGAATTGAATTGAATTCAATTAAATGGGATTGTATTAAATGGAATTGAATTGAATTGAAATTAATTGAATTGAATTGAAATGAATTGACTTGAATATAATTGAATTGATTTGAATAGAATAGAATAGAATAGAATAGAATAGATTAGAATAGAATAGAATAGAATAGAATAGAATAGAATAGAATATAATAGAATAGAATAGAATAGAATAGAATAGAATAGAATAGAATAGAATAGAATAGAATAGAATAGAATAGAATAGAATAGAATAGAATAGAATAGAATAGAATAGAATAGAATAGAATAGAATAGAATAGAATAGAATAGAATAGAATAGAATAGAATAGAATAGAATAGAATAGAATAGAATAGAATAGAATAGAATAGAATAGAGTAGAATAGAATGGAATAGAATAGCATAGAATAGAATAGAATAGAATTGAACTGAACGGAATTGCATTGCATTGAATTAAATTGAACTGAACTGAATTACATTAATTTGTATTGAATTGAACTAAATAAAACTGTATTGAATTGAATTGAAATGATTTGTATTAAATTGAACTGAATTGAATTTAATCAAATTGAATTGACTTGTATTGAATTGAATTGAAATCGCATATACAAAAAATGGGCAACTGTCTGGTTGATTAATGCGATACCTCACGTACACCAAACCCGATCTTAATAAAATTTGGGACTAGACAATATTTTGTCAAAACTACTATGTACTTGTACTACAAATTTACTACTGTGCCACGCCCATTTTTTTACCTCGATAAATACCCAAAATACAACAGTTCTTAATTAACAAGGTAATTAGATAATATTTTGGGCAAAGTATAAACCTTTTTTAATGGAACTGGGACTCTATGAATGACTAAGGGTGAGGGTATGTTTAAGTCGGTTAAATAAATAAATAAATGGTTTCCCATTACATCCCATGAAGGGACAGGGGAGAGATTCTCACAATCACTGAGCCGTGCGCTTTCCAGTTTTCACTCACTGATTGGGACCTACAGTTTTACATCGATTCCGAACGTTATTTTGAGAAGCTTTTTCATGGCTAAATACTCGATAGTGTCGCCGTCACTACGCGAAGTGACCGCAGCCGAAAGAAATTTTTAAGGTGGTCTGAGCAGGGATCGAACCTAGGATCTCATCTACAAGAGGCGCGCACACTACCATTGCACCACCGACGGTCACGTTTAAGTCGGTTAACCCGTCTGAAATTTATGTACTGGTTAGATTTACATTCCCTGATTGGGACCTACAGTTTTACACCGATTACGAACGGTTCTTTGAGAAGCCTTTTCATGGCTAATTACGCGATAGTGTTTACGTCACTATGTGAGGACACCGTCGTCGAAAGAAATATACGGTGGTCAAAGGAGCAGAGATCGAAACCACATTCTCACGTCCTAGAGCCGAGCACGCTAACCACTGTACCATCGACAGGATATTATGCTCATATTTATTAATAAGAAGAACTCACAGATGCCATTAGTTCGGAAGATTTTCAAGGTCGGTCATTCATGCGGATATATACACTGATATACGCGCCAAAGATAAAGTAGTGTACCATCAACATTGCCTAAGGCCTAAACCGATAGACGCAACACGTCAGCCATGAAGGCTGAGATTTAAAAAACGGTCGGAACTGGCATGCCCAATTAATTTGGTTCCCAAAAGATTAATCCATATAACGTGCATTAATTCCTCGTTCTGTAATTATTTATGAGAATATACGAAGTTAAATTATCAATAAAACATTAAAAAATTATCGCTAAATAAGTTTTTAATATATCGAAAAACGAAAAAATTCGGCAAGGACAACTTCATTTAAAAATCGAACCGTAAAATCTTTTGATTAGGTTGTCAATAAATAAATGGTTACCCATTACATCCCATGTAGAAATTCGGGAGAACTTCTCACAACTATGAAGGTGTGCGCTTTTTAGTTTTATACTCACTGATTAGGACCTACAGTTTTTACACCGATTTTGAGAAGCTTTTACATGGCTAAATACTCGATGGAGTCGCCATCACCGCCGCTGAAAGAAACTTTAAGGTGGTCAGAGCAGGGATCGAACTCAGGATCTCATGTACAAGAGGCCCGCACACTAACCATTGCATCACCGACGGCCACGATTAGGTTGTCATAACCTCTAAATTCGGTTGCGACAACAAATAATTCAGTTGTGACAAGCTCTGATTCAGTTGCGGCAATACCGAAGTTAGATTAGAACAGCCTATAATTCGGTTGTGACAACACCTAAATTCGGTTGTGGTTGCCTCTAATTCGATTGTGACTATCTCCAATTCGGCTATAACGATGTTGTGATGACCTGTAAATTCGGTTGTGATAACTTCTAAATTCGGTTGTGACAACCTCTAAATTCGTTTGTGATAACCTCTAAATTCGATTGTGATAACATCAAAATTCGGTTGTGGCAACATCATAAATCGGTTACGGCTAATTCAGTTGTCACAGTTTTTTTTTCAGTTTTTCTGGGGGTGTATTAATGTACATCATGTGCAAGTGATTTGATTAAAAGAGTCGAAATATGCATATTGTCCAAAATTCTTAACAATTTCCAGTACAAGGATGGACAAACGGAATCTACTTATATATTTCGAATCGGTTAAGGAGTTTTAATTTTTGAGATTATTAAGGTCCTCAGGAAATTACCCGGCATTGCGCCTCTTTAAATGTAACCAATTTAGTTTCAACTTCATTGAACGAATACGCAATTCTTTGAATGCCAATACCCGCACAATATTTCAATTTATAAAACATCAGCGATGTCGGTAATTTCAATGACTTGTTCGTGCCTGAATTGCACTTGAAAGTAAACTAAAGTAACACCCAGCAATGACAACTTAATTTATTGCCCTACAGTTGCGAATTGCCGCAAGTTCCAAAATTACAAAACCTTATTTGTGTAATCAGACAAGAATATATTACATAGTATAACACATGAACATATATATTTTTATGTATATTGTTTGGGAAAAACGTGTCATGAATTTCGATTGGCCATAAAAACAGAGTAAAATTCCATGCCATTAATAACCTTCGCAAATGTTCAGGGTGAGTGAGGGATCGTTAACACCAAAGTGACATGTAGTTCCAAAATTCCACAGACAAATCGCACTTCTTAATCAAAATCGCAGTAGATAGATAATATTGTCACATTATAATTTATAATCGTCTCAAGAATATAGTAGTGTTTAATGTAATCAGAATATCTTTATGGCAACAACATTGGCGTATCTTTATTTGCCAGTCTGCTTGTTAGTTGGGGTGATTTACTTTAACGCCGTTAACATTCTTACAGTTATTTGTATATGTAAATATGATTACACTATGCGACAAATGGAAGGTTTTTGTTTAAGGCCTCAACCAAACCAACAAGTTATGAAAGAACATGGACGTTGTATCACGAAACCCTGTTGGCCAAAGACGATTTCTGCTGATGATCAGGTGTCTATTTTCGATTTCGTAAGCAGTTTGAAATTTTGCAACCTTCGAGGATATTGCAGTTCCTATTCATAATTTTTTCAAATATGCTTTCAGATAAGTCATACCAATACTCTATCAAATGACGGAACATCTAAGGAAATTTTAAATATTTTAATTTTTTTTGCGTTGTTCCTGCTTCACAGTAGAGAAATTTGTCTTATTCTCTACCAAGGTATTGTAACCTACAAATTTCGTAACGACTTTAAGAAATTCACTTATCAACAACAATTATATCTAGAGCCCCAAAAGTGGATGCAGAAATTCAACAAAAAACCAAGCGGGGTTTTGTTATAACACTTCAATGTACTGTCATAATATTTTGATTTGGCGGGGGGCCCTAAATTCACTGTCGCATAGTTTTATTATTATTATTATTATAGATGTTATACACTGGCAAAAATAATTGATCATCATCACAATGTAAAAGTTTCTTCAATAGTTTTACATTAAATTGATGTACAATTTCATTCATGCAACGAAAATTTTCCTTAAATTAATGATTATGTTTTTTCACACTTTTCCTTCATAATTGATTTGCAGATACATTTTACATAATTTTGATTAATTTTTGTAAACTTATATTTAAATATAAAAAAAATAAAAAAAAAGCGATGATTATTTCGAATAAGTGATGATTTATCCGATCTTTCGTATTGTATTCAAAAATTAAATTGTTCGAGCGTTTGGTCGTATTTTTAATTAATTTTATTCTTCGATATTTCGCTACCCTTTGGATAGCATCGTCAGGAAGATAAACACAATTATTAATTAGAAACGAAAGCAATTGAACAATTTAATTTTTGAAGATGATTATTTCCTTAATTCTTCTAAATTATATTGAAGAATTGTGCGACGCACTTTATTCTTTGTTATTCGTAGCTTACCCAATCGGGGGCTATGTATCCCTGGAAAAATTGTTGGTGGCGGCGGCAAACGGCTTGAGTTTCGATCGGCTTTCCATTCTGGTTGCCATTCTATTTCAAGTGGTAGCATTAGAATAGCTGAATTAATTTTGTTTCAAGTCGTTGTGGTCCGAACTTGTCAAATTCATATGTATTTAGTTTTTGTACAGTTATTATTGTAATTATTAAACGAAATTTGTATATCCCGTACACAGAAAAAAATTATTTTCAGAATCAATTAAAATATTCGTATATTCAAACAAAATATTAATTGAAAATCATGTGATAAAAAAATTCACAAATCAGCTACATTATTTGTAGGATGTTCATTGGAAAAACATTATTTTTTAATCGATGTAAAATTTCACAAATCTACGAAAATATTTGAACGTTGTTTATCAAAAATATTTTCGTTTTCAGTCGATGAATAAATTCACATCGATGTTTCGATGTTTTTAAAGCATATTTTTCACCGAACAGTCAAACTAATCACTAACCGAAGTTATTTGGTTGTTCGTGTCGTATTTATCGAAAGGAACAAAAATAAATATTAGTAATTTTTTTTTAATTTAACCAAAACGTTTGTTAGAAATGGTTTACATTTTGATGAATTTATTTGTTAAGCAGGTTAATTGAGTGTAAATTATGGTATTTTTGAAGCCAACAAAAAATTTCATAAATATTGTGGTACTTTATGAAATTTTTTGCTGGTACCTGTCATCGATTTTCATTTCGATATTTGATTAATTTTTTAGTATGTTAACGAAAAATATAATTGAGTGCTGAAATTTTTCACGTACCAATTTTGTTTGTTAAAATTTTACAGTTTAACGCATAATTTCCATAAAATTGATAAAATTATCTCGCAAATATTAGCAAACAAGTACATTTTACTAATGTACACTTTACATTAACTCAATGAATAACATACATTAAAGTTGGGACAAGTTTGCATCAAACTGATGTCTCCTTTACATTAAATTGATGGACAAATCTGAAGAAATGTAAAGTTTTACATTTACCCCGAGGGGTCAGGGATCTTACAAAACGAACATTGGCATTATAAAAAACGGCAAATAAAATAAGAGTTCAAATTCTCAAAGTTAACAAGATTACTTCACTATAATTTTTCAAAACTCGTTCATATAATCTGGTTTTGGTTGTGGAAACTGGTTTTGAGATTTTCCACAAAACGTCGCTCTAAGAATTTGATCTATTTCTTCAAAAAACTTTTGGGATGGCATGTGGTGCAATACTTAGTATGCGCAGCTTTTGTCCATAATAATTCGGGTTCTAATTCACCATGGGTGCTAATTGGCCATCGGTGGTGCAATTTTGTACATGAGATCCTGGGTTCGATCCCTGCTCTGACCAGCTTAGAATTTATTTTGGTGGCGGTCACCTCACATAGTGACGGCGACGGCGACACTATCGAGTATTTAGCTATGAAAAAGCTTCTCAAAATACCATTCGGAACCTGTGTAAAAACTGTACGTCCCAATCAGTGACTGAAAAACTTGAAAGCGCATAGCTCAATAGTTGTGAGAAGCTCTCCACAATTCCTGGGAAACCGTTTTTTTCTAATTCACCACTGGTTACTTTCAATAAATAAAAACATATACTTTAAAACCAAACCCGGCACTTTATTCTATCAGGAGATATAGAGGGATTATTCCTATCCAATTTCAAGTTGCACATATCGCACCCTAACTACACGCAGGAGAATAAAGGTCGGCCAAAAAATTGTTTTTATTGATATTGCACATATGTTTGGCGAAATTGTGCAAACATCTTTATAATTGCATATTGCGAACATATTATATTTGAGGCGACTTAAAATATAAACATATTATGATTTTTTTTCTTGTTTGAATGCAAACATAACGTGTGTTCGGAGATATAGTATTCTTGTGTCCACACCCATTGTGTTTGCAATTCAATATTACATGTTTGAGATACAGTGATTTATATGTTTTAATATATATGTGGTTGTGACCCAAATACAGCTTTGTTTGCGATACAAATACATCTGTGTTTGCTCCACTGTTTACTTAATTTTTTTGACGCTATGCTCTGTCGAGAGCAAAATAATAAAAGAGGGACAAAGAGAGATTTTTCTCAGCCTAACTTAATGTTATTGCAAGTGTAACTGTATTATTCTTTCATGCAGTGATTTATAAATATTCCTGAATGCGAGTGTAAACGATTTGAGTGTTTCTTATGTTGACTGATTTGTTTCGTTTTAGTTTCTTGCATTCAGTAGTCAATCGCACTGGGGGTTTTCTCAAAACCTAGGGAAATAATTCAGCTGTTTGTAAACACCTGGACCGATCAAGATGAAATTTCATATTGCCATAGCTGGCCGTCGGTGGTGCAATGGTTAGTGTGCGCGCTTCTTGTACATGAGATCCTGGTTTCGATCCCTGCTCTGACCAGCTTAGAATTTCTTTTGGTGGCGGCCACCTCGCATGGTGACGGCGATACTATAGAGTATTTCGCTATGAAAAAGCGTCTCAAAATTCCATTCGGAACCGGTGTAAAACTGTAGGTCCCAATCAGTGAGTATAAAACTAGAAAGCGCACAGCTCACTGGTTGCGAGAACCTCTCCCTAATTCCTTCATAGGATGTAATGGTAAACCATTGTTTTTACTAAAAATATTTATGTTGTGTATAGACATTTCCACAGAAAGGTCAACCTTTTGCCACATCACGTCACTCTCGATAATTACTTATATTTTAGAACCAGTTAGTTTGATTGTCTTCTTTTCTTTTACTAAATACGTAGTTACTTACATTCTGTATTTAGGAAAGGTATAGAAAATAATCGAACCACATAGTCCTAAAATATAAGCAATTAAAGAGGATGACGTGATGTGACATTGGGTGGCATTTTCTCTGGAAATGCCCACATTTGTAGTGCTACTAAAAACCAACAAAAGCAAGTTTACATTTGCTACTACTATGGTTCTGGAGATATTTGGGAAAGTACAAGTTTTTTTGCAAAATGTTGCCTTGTAGTTTCAGATATTTGAGAATATCTTGGCTAAATGAAAAGCAATGAAAGCAATAAAATTATTGCATTACCAACAGCATATGTTGTTGTACAATAAGATAAAATCCGTTGAATTTTATCGTGATCGGTCTAGCCCTTTAGAAACGGCTGAATTATTTAAATTTTTTTCGAGAAATACCCCACTGTGAATCGTTCGTTTGGGAGGAAACCCACGAATGCTTCGATGTGTATACGGTTGCTTGGGATCATAGATAAAGAAAATAATAGATATAGCGCGCCCATTGTCAACTTTGTTCACTAGATGCTGTTCTACACTACTGTCACTTTCATTGAAGTTTCCTATAATTCTCATTGACGTTTATTCAAAATTGTGGCAAATTTTTGTGAAAGTAATTTCAACAAGGGAAAATGTGACAAAATTTAAATGATTTTATATAATAGCATTTGTTTTTTATATAAAAAACTATTTCAAAGCAATGAGGCCGGTGTTGGGATATCAATAAGAGAAAAATCGTAAGACCGCCCAAAGATGAACATGCCGGAACGCCTTTTAATCTAAAAACTTCAAAACCCGAAAACTGTAGCAACTTCTGTGGTAGCGGATGCTAAAACCGTTAGAGCGTCTGAGGACTTTCAACAAGGAATGGTAGCTGAACCGGAGGAAGAACCAATTTATTAGGACATAGATGGTGGTGACATGGCATTCCAATTCGATGGCCATCAGATATTCTTCTTTAAGTAACTTGTTTGTGGTGATAGTGACAAGCAAATGATATTTTCGAAGTAATATTTTTGTTGCAATTTTTCTTTCTTTTGATATGAAATTTTAGAATTTTAATGTCATATTTTTTGATTTTTCTTTTGGGAACAAAAAAAAATCCCATTTATTGCTTTCAACGACATCTAGAAAATTACCCATTACACTAAAATTTTCCCAACACTTGTGCTTCATCTATTAGTGTACTTTATCTATGCTTGGGATGAAACAGGCATATGGCTCCATGTAATATATATTATACATCTTTGAAAGTAAAAATGCTAATGTTTGGATTTAAATATAAGTGAGTTCAGGACTTGAAAATATATGATTATTTGGAGTGTATTCCAAAGATATACGTGGTTCCTGAAGAATGAATTTGAGAGAATATGTTACAGATGCCGTTTATTTCAGCGTGTATATATCAAAAAAGAAAAAACAAGATGATCCATTTGTGGTTTATAAATTTTAGCATTTTGACAACGTTACCCACACGTCCATCTCCAGTTTAAGTCAGAAACAACACTGCCAATATCGATGTAGCAACTTTAAATACCAAATTAACAAATTCGGAAAATATTCGTTAATTGATTGATAATTTGATTAGTCGCATAAACAACAAAAAACATGTTAATGTAGTTATGGCGTAGCAACTTGTAAATGCCAACTACCAAAAAATTGAAATTAATGATTAATAATTTAGATTCCAATACGAACAAGCCAATTAAAACGGTGCAATTAATAGCGCAGTCATATCAAATACAACAAGTTGATTAAATCACGTTAAGTTACTCGTATTTTACCATATACTACTAACTTTAGTAGATTAGACACAAGCAACAGCAGTTGGCGTGAAACCATGAAGTAATTTTAATCAACATTAAAATTAAATATTCATGTGTAAATCCGTTAAAATTGAAAATTCATAAATTCATTAATTTAAATACATCATCATACGTTCAGATACATAATTATGGGCATTTCATAAGAGATGACATCCCTAACGTGTGAGCTAAAGGTATGCATACTGACATATGTATGTGCATATGTACGATCATATCATTCCAGGTCATCTTAAGGTGTTGTTAATGACAGTAACATGGCAAACACTTGTAACCGTCATATATCTGTACCGACTAAAGAACTGCCAAGCAACTTCTTCCTCTGTGCCTTTTCTCATAGGCCGTCCCACATGGTTGTAAAGTAACCGAAAACAAATTTCACCCATCGATCATTTTACAAACTCAAGGTATGGGGGGGGGGGGGGGGGTATGGATCCGTTGCATCCAAGGCCCATCCATGGTGGTGGTGGTGTTAGGTTGCTGTTAAAAGTGACTTTATTACATGGGAAACTGAATCGTGAATTAGCTTCGGATGTTGGTAGTATAGGCGTCGCTGAAGTGATGCCAAAAGAAAGTAAGACTTGTAATTTAATTGATTTGATTAAAAGTTAACAACCACAAAACCCCCTACTATTCTGGGAGTGTGAATGCCGCCGCTGTTTGTTGTACTTTAGCGGCATCATTAATTTAAAATCAAAATCTTGCCTAAAGACACTTTATTGATAGGCTTTATATGGATTGAGTGCGGCAATATGTAGACTCTATGACAAATTGTTAATTTATTAAACACCTACAAGCTGAAATGGCGGGGAATAAGAGACATGCCTTACATTTCTTTCGGATACGGTCACCTCGCTTAGTGACGGCAACACTATCGAGTACTTAGCCATGAAAACGCTTCTTAAATTACCGTTCGGATCCGGTGTAAAACTGTAGGTCCCAATCAGTGAGTGGAAAACTATAAAGCGCACAGCTCATTGAGCGTGAGAAGCATTCCTCTGCCCTTTCATGGGATGTAATGGAAAATCTATATAACTAACGGGTTTTTCAATAAGAGCGCTACAAAAGTTTTTTTAAATAAAACAAAACCGGTTTTAGATACCAATGAAATTCTTTATTCCTGTGAAAGTACGTTCGATGCCATCATGTATGGAACTCGATTTCTTTTGCATGGCCACCACGGGCACGCTTGCAGAAGTCCAGACGCTGAACCCAATTTTCGACGGTTTTCAAGCATAAATCGGCCGATACTGCTGCAATTTCACGTTCGATATTCGTACGAAGTTCATCAATCGTCGCTGGCTTGTTGGCATAGACCATAGACTTGACGTAGCCCCACAGGAAATAATCTAACGGCGTCAAATCGCACGACCGAGGCGGCCAATCGACTGGGCCATTTCGTGAGATAACACGTTCACCAAACTTGGTTTCCAATAAATTGATTGTGGCATTCGCTGTGTAGCTTGTGGCGCCGTCCTGTTGGAACCACATGTCCTCCAAGTCCATATTATCCAATTGGGGCCAAAAATATTCGGTTACCATTGAACGCTAGCGATTCGCATTCACAGTAATGTTGCCGGTCTTGATCATCACGGAAGAAGTACGGCCCAATGACGCCGCCGGCCCATAAACCGCAACAAACCGTAATTTTTTCGGGATGCAATGATGACTCATGGATTACGTGTGGATTGCTGTCTGACCAATAACGCATATTTTGCTTATTGCCGAAGCCATTCAGCCGGAAATGAGCCTCATCATAAATTGGACGTAGCGCTCTTAAAGTTGAGGCCACAGACTCTAAATTTCGGTAGTAAATTTTAATAATTTCGACTCGTTGTTGGCTCGTATATCTTTCCATGATGAAATGGCAAACCTTACTGAAGAGATATGTCGAAAGAGCGGGAAAAAATATGGCGTCGTTTGCTGTCCCTATCGATATACTTTTGTAGCGTCTCTGTTGAAAAACCCTTTATATAGAGACATTTTTGGGCATAAGATTCCCTTTTATAAATGGTATTGTTGCCACCACTGGTGTTAAAATTGTGGAATATTTAAGCAGTGATCATTTTTATAACACAGTCTATTACCACCTGACACTTTTAATATTAATTGATTATGATTGAAGCTCTGGGAGAGATAGTAAATTTAATAGGTTTCATATCAACATCTTTGTTTAAAAGAACATGACTTAACGAACTTAGTCGGCTTAATAACACGCACTATAACATTAACTATACACAGAAAAAAAACGACTGTAAAATTTTAACAAAAAAATTGGTACGTGAAAAATCTCAGCACTCAATTACATTTTTGATTGATATACGACAAATTAGTCAAATATTGAAATGAAATTCGATAAATGGTACCAACAAAAAAATTCATAAGAAATACCCCAATATTTAACGAAGTAAATACGATACGAACAACCACATAACTTCAGTTAGAGATAAGTTTGGACAGGCAGTCGGTGGCGTAACGGGCTAGACGCTGACCGAAAAGACGATGTGTCACAAACATCGAAACGATCTTCCAGTGGATGTGAATTCGAATTCTACCGCGGCTGTTTAATTTTTTGTTAAATAAACAAAATTTCTAAAAATACTTCGGATTGAACACAAAACGAAAACTGAGATATAATTTAGTTTGTTAATGTGTCAAATTCTTCATCGACTGAAATCGAAAATATTTTTGATAAATAACGTACAAATATTTTCGTAGATTGGTGAAATTTTGCATCGATTGAAAAATAATATTTTTCCAATAAACAAATATGGTAGCTGATATGTGATTTTTTTTATCACAGGATTTTCAATTAATATTTTGTTTGAATTTTCGAATTTTTTAATTGAATTGAAAAATTATTTTTTTCGGTGTACGTTAAAAGTAACTATTTCAATAGTGAAGCTTTTAATCGTAGACAATATGATTTGTTTCGTCTGGGGCACTGAAAGAAAAACACTTCGTTGCTGGAATAAATCGTGTTTATTAGTGTGTTTACTTTGTCGTTGCTGCAACGAAACATATAATACAGGATTGTTATGATCGTTCATCATGTTGCTGCTGCAACTCTATTTTCGTTTCAGCAACGAATAATTTTGTTGTAAATTTTGGGTAATAATAAACATCTGCATGAATGCAAAACAAGCTACCCATGAGAAACTCACAAAAAGTAATGAGTTAATGCAAAAAAGGGTTGAATTGCTTAAAGTGTGAAAGCATCGAACTCGTTTAACTTGTTGCATTCACACAAACCACGATTTACATTCGGCACCACTCGGTAAGCATTGAATATGCTTGCTTCGGTATGAATGAATGTTGTACGTGTACGAAGTTGAGCAGAGTTTTGTTTCGTTCGTTATATATGTACAATGAGTATTAAGGACGCATTCGAATCACGCAATATTATTGTAGTAATTCGAGTTACCCGAATTAATCAAAGAAATTGTATAAAGGAAAAAAATAATTTTTTAATTTGTTGTTTGTAATTTGGTTATAACAGAAATGCCTCTATAAAACAAAAAAGTATATAACATAAAACCAAATATTCTACTTTATTCATAAATAAGTTAATTAAATATAAAAAAAAAATTAAATATTGATTCATACTTAAATACAGATGGGAGAATGTGAGTTCGAATCCCACCCGCGGAATTTAAATTTTTTCTCTAACTGGAGACAACATGATCTCTTAGCCTTAAAGGAAATTAAAACTACAAAAACATTATATTTCGTACCGAAACAGTGTTGGAACTAAACATGTGCATGAATTCATTCGTATAATGAATGGACAACCGCATTCATGAGTATTTCTTGTATTCATGAATGAAGCCACTTGTTGTATTTTACTTCGTTGTGCCCTCTCACTCACTCATTAGTATCATTCCTAGTTGCTCTTTTCCTTTTGTTCTCCCTGTTATTAACTATAGTGAGTCCGAGCTTGATCATTTTATGGGACGAATGAATACAATCTTCAGCAGCTCAAGCACAACACAACTTTAGTGTCTGCATTCATTCACATTCATTCAAAGGTATTATTGCACACTGAGGAATAAGAAACATTCATGAATGCGGCTGTTCATTCACTGTACGAATGAATTCATCCACACGTTTAGTAAATAATAAAAAAAATTTAATTTAATGTTTTTTAATTAGGTTTTTTAATTAGGTTTACCTTACGGTATGAGGAGTCATGTCAGGTTTTTATTGTTGTAATCTTTATTTCATTGAATTTGAGGAAACGGCTAGATGAATTTTTTTAAAATTTTTTTTGTAGGTAAATGAAGATGTTATCTTTCGTTTGATATACATTTCATATTGGTTGATATATTTCTAGTATTTTAATTTCTCAAATGAAAATTGTTTAAACACATACACTCAAACATATGTGTGGTGTTTGGTTGAGTGTTTTTGGTTGCTCAACATTGCTTAGGAACATGTATCTAGTAAAAAGTGAAACGAACAGCAAGCTAATGTTGCTTGGCAACATGTATCTAGTAAAAAGTGAAACAAACAGTAAGCTAACGTAATAAAGCTTTTTTGCGAAAGCTTCAATAAAGCTGTTGTAACATTAATTTTGAATTGTAAAGCGTAAAGCTTTCACACAACGCTCGAATGCTAATGCGAAGACTCGATAAGGTAAACCTTTTTTAATATTAGGGCGGCCCTCTCAACATTCGCAGAACTTATTTCAATAAAAATATTAATTAAAATACATAAATTAAATTAAGTTTAAAAAAATTTAACATAATATTTTTTTTTTTAAACGGACTTGAATCAAATGCCGTTGGTAAATATAAAAATTACAGCAGACAGTTGTCCGAGGCCTTCGGCCTCTGACTGTCCCTGCACGCTGTGATAAATAATATAAGCAAATGAATTTATTGTTATATATGTTTTCTGTCTTATCGGATGGCGTATTCTACGTTAAACTTAATGGCCGTGTCTCTGACACAGCCTGTAGGGACAGTCCGTGGCCGAAAGCCTCGGACAACTGTCTGCTGTAATTTTTATTTGTCTTACAATTCGTCAGCTCAAATGCAAAAGAACGTAACTACAATTCTCATTTTGATCAAAGGAGTTGAAAAAAAACTTATAAAAAAATATAAAAACTTCAGTTTGCCAGAATATTTTCGAATCTTACTGAAGGCAAGACTTTACTTTAGCAAAGATTTGAAAATTTGAACTGAAAAATTAATTCCTCACTCTTTTACGAGGATTGTTTTTTCTCTTGGAAATATAAATTAAAATTCCAGATAAATGGTTTTGCATTTCTGCTAGCGATTTGTAGTAGACGAAATTAATGCGTTGCTGCAATTTAAATTGCCATATGCAACGTTGTTTTTTCTACACTAAATTCATATTGTTCCTTTTTTTGCAACTATGCACAAACACATGGACATACGATTAAAATAAAAGAAAATGCCGCTTTAGTCTTAAAATTAAAAATTAAACTTTTTCATCCAAATGGAAAATTGGGACAAAGTGCTTAAAGTTAAAACAAAGCATCAATCCTACCTGATGAAACCGAATTTGGGGAAAAATTTCGAGGGACGGAAACGCCATTTCTGCTAATAGGGAATGCTATAACCGACTTATCGCTGCCAGATTAGCGATAACCTTGCGCTCTCTAATCTTTGCCGTTCATTTTGAGATTAAATTGACATTCCAGGTGGCAACTTTGGCAACAGAATAATTAAATTGGCGGCTCTTCATTTTGCCAGTCGATCAAATCGGCTCATATTTTAAACCAATAAGAGCCAATTATATCGGCGTCGGCGCGAGCTTCAAAAACACGTCGGAAAATTTTTGATCGGCTTCCGTCTGTTAAACAGTTCATTTTATGTGTATGTTTTTATTATGGTTGCATGTTATTTAGCAGTGTTGCATCAAATTGTACACCAGTTTAAAATGAGGCTAAAAATTAAACTTGAGTTTTTCAGATTAAAATTGTTTGAATAATCTTCAACGTTAGCGTGTGTCAACGGAGTTCACCTTCGCGCCAATCTAGGTCGGCCTAAAAGCCATATGGTTTGGTTTGGTTTAGGACATGTGACAATAAAGTACAGTTTACAACTGCCTTATCATAACTACACTTGGAGGTCGGTCGACCCATTGAGATTGACCATATAATCTGAAAATAAAAAATAAAAAGAGAAGGAAGAAAGGGGACGAGCGCCAGTAATAGTGGTTATTTCGATAGAAAGATAGACCTAGGACGAACAAAAGACCCACTCAATTATGTCCCCAATATACATATATACCCCCAAAATAATAAGCCCTGATCAATTCGCACAATACCATCCACATATGCAGGTCAAGGTATCCCATTCCAGATTAACAGTAGAGTAGTAAATTCGGCAGAGGACCATTGGACAAACCATCATATGATGGTTTCGCCTGTCCGGATCCATGGCAAACCCCATGAAAACTGCATCAAATCCTCAATGGCCACATCGCGCATAGAGACCAGGCCACCTGCCTGAAACCATCCAAAGCAACGGCGACGCCTTCACTGAAGGGCTGGGCATTGCCAGAGAAGATGCTCAATGGTCTCCACCTCCTCTTCATCACCACAAGCACGGCAACAATCAGACCCGTTCGTAATCCAGTTGCGAGTGAAGCCTCCAATATCACTATGACTCGTGATAACCCCAATGAGAAGCCGCAAGTTAGCCTTGCAAAGTCGTAGAAGCGTCTTAGTCCTCCCCGAGTCCACTATCGGCCATATATTACTTGAAATCCTGCAATCCACTCTGGCCAACTAGGTAGCGTTGATCTCTGCCATCGACCAGCGATCGACTGATCCACACTAGTAATAGCAGTGGCAATCAGCATGCATACAGCAAAGGCAAATGTAAGGAAACCGCACTACACGCTCTTGTGAGCTTCATAGAAAAATCTTTATATCTGAGAGTAACACTCTGGCCGTATTTATTGATATATAGGGTGATTTCAATAATGTTTTACAGGGCTGTATAAAGTAGAATCGGCTCTAACGACACTATTGGTTGACCATGGGATTTTTATTTTGATCAATGAAATACGCCTTGGCGTAGGCGCATAACTTTTTCCTTGGGCCACGCAACCTTACCTAGAAATGTGAATAGAGGAATTTATCAAGGAGAAGTCTTGTCTGCACTTCCCTAGAATTTAGCGCTGATAGTATTTTTCTGGAGCTAGAGGGATCAGGTTGCAAAGTTGTAGCATTTGGTTACGATGTGGCAATTGCAGTATAGAGAAAATATTACTCCACATGCAAAGATGTGCTCCAGGGCTTTAGTTATCAGGAAACTCTCTAATGGTCAGTTTTTAAGTGGGTAGTTAACTATCGGATTACTTAATCGTAATTGAAAGATAATTAGAAGTTAACTTTGCATTTCGTTTTTCAGTGGCAAGTTAAAGTAAGCCGTCATATTGTTAACGATTATGGCAACCCTTGTTTTCTTATTGGACAAAACTTCTGTTTTAAGCTAAATACCAAAACAACAAATAGGAACAACCAAATGGATTTATATAACATATGAAGTAAATGCATAAAATCGAAGTCATTTCAACAAAAATTTATAAAAAAAATAGTTACTTAAATTTTATAAAAAACTCAATGTATGTGCACAAATACTCAAAACAAAATTATGTATTTTATACAATCTTACATTTCTAATTTTGACATCCAGTAATGTGATTGTCAAAATCATATGGTTCTGACTGCAAGATGACCAAACAACATTGGGTGGTTAAACGATCGTTTACCATTGACTAAAAAACACAGTTCCATATTTAACCTCAATTTAAATAAGAAACTAAGATCACCACTGACAGAAAAACTAACCACAAGTGGACAACGAATAATGGGTCAGGTTAAACTCCAAATCTAGCTAGAGCAAAACGTCACTACCGCCATAGGTATGAATATCTAATCTGATTATTGACCTCAGAAATTACCCATAACTGCTATTAACCTGTTATGGGTGCTGGGATACAGGAATATTTCACTGAACGATAGAGAGCGGATAGATAATCTGACGAAATTACTTACTAGCTTACTTGTTCCATTGGATATGGACCATGTGGGCGCCCCTTTCTCTATGCAAACTCATTTTTAAAACCGAAGCTCTTAGACGTACGAATGCCAGATGATATGGAGGCACAAATTGTAGGATCATCAGGCAGGTATGACCAGTTTATGACCTGAATCAGTCGAAAAACTTGATACCCACTACATATGAACATACATATGAACATTTTATTTAAAATTGAAAGGATTTACAAATTTGAAAATATTTCGGCAAACCCCATTTAAGCTTCGCAAGGATACAGTTTTCGGTTTGTGCGAAACCCGATCAAAATAGACCTGCAAAAGACAAACCTTTGTTAAATTATGTTGCTGCCGATTAAATTTGAGTATAATAATCACTTTTGCAATTAATTTCGGACTCTCTTAAAATTTTTGAAGGATCACCTGCATTCAAAATATTTGCTAAATTTTATTATGATTAAAGTCTTGCATTCAGTTTCAGCTGTGTTATCCACACAACAAGATAATTCAAATGTTTTCTTTCTTTCCTCTAAACAAATTCCAAAAATCAAAAGTTTTACATTTCTTAAACGAGTTTGATTGAACAAAATGTTTCCACAGCTGTTTTGACCATAACAATGCTACGGGCTATTTCCAATGTCATCGCCGTTACAAATTAAATTTAGAAAAGTTGTTATTCTCGACATCTTCCCAATTAATTGAATATAATTATGCCATAGAAAAACAAACATAGAATATATAAGTATGTATAAAGATATATAAATATATGAATGTACTTATATATACCAACATTTAACATAAAATATAAAAAATCAACTTTTTTAACCATCACAAGAAATCACAAAAAAACAAATACTATTTATTTGTCCCGTCTAATACAGCTCAGCTCAGTTCAGCATCGAGGCAGATGCAATCTTAGTTTAACGTTAATTAGAAAGAAAGCAGAACAGGCAGACAACTTTTTTTTTCTCTCTCTCCAAACATGAAATTGTTATTGAAAAGACAATAGCTGGAAAATAAGCACAGCTAACACAACCAACACTGCAGAAAACAATAGCAACGAATAACGCAACAGATGCAGCCGAGGAAAAAGTTAAAATAAATAATTTCAGACGGCGGCAGCTGAATGAAAGAAATACTTCTCATTTCACCTGTCATCTTTGGTTTTGAAATTCTACTTGTTTGGAAATATCAGGCGAACACACGGCAGACGATAAGATGACAGAGAGATAGATGGAGAGAGAGAGAAGAAAAAAACGGAAAACTGAACAAAATTAGATAGAACCCAAGAATGTTCAAAGTAATACCGTTGACACACAAGAAACACCATAACTTTGGATTTGTGTAAGAAATACGGGAAACAGTGTGAGTTTCCAGTCGTAGTACACTGAACAAGTAATTGTCACTAGAGAGTGGGGACGCGATAATTTTTTTTAAACTTGGCGCCGATACTGTCCGAGTGCACGGCTAGAAATAAGTCACAACAGCGACTTATGACATTTTCTTATATCGCAGTTAGACCGCAGTTTATCGCAGCCAGTTTAGCGATAATTAAGCTTGTATTATAATCGTTGCCGTTTATACCACCCAATTTGAGATTAAATTGACATTTCAGGTGGCAACTTTGTGATTAGGCCACATTAGAGTAACTCCGTGCCGATACCAAAATTTCGAAGACGGCGGCACAACAGAAAAATTAAACTGGCGACTCCTTGTTTTTTCTAGTTATGTAGAACTTTGGGATGTTTTTGAAATAACTGAACCTTTAAAATTAGATCAGTTGGTAACATCGGCCCACTCACAGGGGCTCATATTTAAACTGATTTTGCCAATTAAATCGATGGCAAAAAGGGATAAGAACTGAAAAAATCAAAATGTAATTAAGCGTTAGAGTAAAATTATTTGTACAGATTCCATTTAAAATGCAACTTGTTAAAATTTTATAAGTTTTCCACTTAATCCACGGATTTCTAAAGTAAAAAAAATGCCTTCCCATTACATCCAACGAAGGGATTGGGACCTACAGTTTTACACCGGTTCCGAACGGTATTTTTGAGATGCTTTTTCATTGCTAAATAGTCGATAACGAGGTGGCCGCAGTCGAAGTATGTGTTTAGGTGGTCTGAGCAGGGATCGACCCACCTACTCATGTACAAGTGCCGCGCACACTACCATTGCACCACCGACGGCAACCGATTTATTGTACAAGTAAAAGAGTTATTCCACAATCTTCTATATTGCTCTGTGTTTTTGATCGACATCGTATTATTGTATTGTTAAATTTTTCTTCCAAATTTTCTTTCACGTTCCTTTTAACCTGCGGCTGTCGTGAATTGCAAAAGAAGGAGGAAATAATCCGCGTACCTTTTCCCATTTCAGACGGCGCGACGTTGCCGCTGCGGTTAACTTAGAATACGGCAGCGGTAAGATTATGATATCCTAGACCCCCTCAATCTGATAACTCAATTTTGTAGAATATCTCCAAATAAGAACATATTAAACAAACGCTATCTATATATAAGACTCCTAGTTATAGAGATATGTGGGGTTGAAGTGTAAAAAATTCAATAACTTTATTGTTCCATTTCACTTAACCTGATATGTTTTTGAATAACAAAAAATGGTTTCCCATTACATCTCATGAAGAACTCACTGACTGGGACCTACAGTTTTACACCGGTTACGAACGGTATTTTGAGATGCTTTTTCATGGCTAAATACTTTTAATACTAAATACGACTAAAAAATGTCGCCGTCACTATGCGAGGTGACCGAAAGAAATTTTAGGTGGTCAGAGCAGTGATCGAACCCAGCACCACCGACGGCTACAATAACTTTCAAAAATAAGCCGAAAAATAAGATGGCAGATATTAAAGGTAAAAACTTCATGCGTGGGATTTTTTGGGATTTTCTCTTCTGGGATGACTCTAATACTGACTTCGGGGTAGTTTTTTCGTTTCTTCAGATCTCTAATGGTATAAAAAGCAAAGATATGTATATCTAAGTTTCAAACCCCGATATCTCCATTACTAAGCGAGTTATCGAACAATTTTGTTAAAGTTTTCATTCTTACAAGCAAACATCGTATAGTGAGGGATTTCTCGAAAAAAATTAATAATTCAGCTATTTATAAACGGCTGGACCGATCAAGATGAAATTTCATATGAGCATAGCTGAGGTTTCATGCTAGAGAAATCGCACACTTTACTCGAGCTTTGACTATCTCGGCCATCAACAATTTTAATCCTTGTTAAACCTGCTCTGACCACCTTCAAAAAAAAAATTTTCTTTCGGCGGCGGTCACCGAGCATAGTAACGGCGACACTATCGAGTATATAGCCATGAAAAAGCTTCTCATAATACCGTTCGGAATCGGTGTAAAATTGTAGGTCCCAATCAGAGAGTGAAAAACTGGAAAGCGCACAGCTCAGTGATTGTGAGAAGTTCTCACCGGTCCCTTCATGGGATGTAATGGGAAACCATTTATTTATTATAAAACTTTGAATTTTGTGTTTTTGAAAATATTTTTTTTATATATGTATGTATGTATATGTCGCTACTAAAAACCTGCAAAAAATTAGATATTTGTAATTATTTTTTTCAAATTTGGCCTTGTTTTTTTCTGTTATTTGAAAATATCTTGGCTAAATGAAAAAGAATATTATTTTTGGAGAAAGTATTACATTGACAACAGATTTGTTGTAAAGTAAAATAAAAACTTTTGAAATCCATTGTTTTTGAGGAAATTAGGAAATCAAAACATTACAAAACTCCAAAAATTTCACGCTTTTTGGAAAAAATTTACCACATTTTTATCCATACTATAGGAATTTGTTTTGAAACATATTAAGTTTGTACTTATACATATACATAAATGTTTTGAAACATAAGTCACTAAATATAAATTAATTTTATGGATACTAGAGTTTCCTATCTTCACACAGCTTTCTCCACAGCCATCTAAATTGGGTCGATTTAAAAAAAAACACATTTTTGACGAAAAATATCTCGACGTGCAAAACTGCCTCGCGGTTGCTTTAACCTAATTCTGTTATAAATAACTGTGGAAAATTCCATTTTTGGAGATTTTAGATTTTTTTTTGGATTCTGGGATTTTGGTATGACGAATTTTTAAAATTTTCCTGGCCTTGAAGCTACACAAATTTCTTTCTATTTTTTGAAGTGTTAACATCTATAGGCACGGGTATGGCAATCTATCAAAGTGAACACATGCAAAAAATACACAGCGTTAGCATCACATACGTGGTTGTTGTACAACAATAGTCTGAGCCTGAAAATAAGTATGATGGTATTGATGTAGCGGCCGCGAACAAACAAGCAGGTCGTCGTCGCCAAAGAGTATTGAATAGTGTAGAGAACTCATGGAACGAATTGTATGATTCAAAAGCACTGGCGACATCTGGCTAATGATTCAAAACGTATTACTCTCCTTTTGTTATAACTTGGTCCATTCATAATTTTGATGTGAAACATTGATGCCTTTGGAAACATTTATGCTTTTTCTATTGTTTTATGTAATAACATTGTCGAAATGGTTCATTTCTATTAAAATATTCTATAAAGAGAACAAGACTCGTTTATGCTCTTTTACTCAGACTCTCTACATGAGAGCAGAAAAAGAGTGCAATAAGTTCTCTATACTATTCAATACTTTTTGTCGTCGCTCTGTTTATGACAAATCAAAAACAATTATTTCAGTGAGCTAAATATTGCTTTATTTATTTTAACAATATTACATCTAATGTTAAAGCAGATGTACGAAAAGAAGAAAGTGCAATAACAAAATAGCCTTCGGCACAAAAACTATTCTTATTTTTATTTTTCAATTTAACATTTACTAATGTGTTCATAGAAATCGAACACGCACCGTGTAACAAAAAGGTTTTAACACATCGCCCGGGAGTTCCGAACACTCATCGCTTTTTTTTATTACGCAATCACTAACTAATTTCGAAATTGACGACGTTTTATCAAATCTTTGACTTAATATTAATTTAAAATTCGCGAGTGAGTTTTATTATTATTGTATTGAATAAGTAATATACTAGAGGCAACAACGCGTCCAACGGTACTAAATACTTATATAAAAATATATACAATTACGTCTAAGATGCGGTTTAAACCCCAATGCATCAAGCATTTTTCTTATTTTTTTGTATTTTTTAAATAATCTCGCACATCGGTAGTAGTTAACATGTGCTATGCAATCACTAAGCGTGTTTAGGTTACACCGCTTGCTTATAAATTCGCTTGTTTTGTATGAAGCACTTAGCGAAGACTTAGCGACGCGATTCATTTTCGCTAAGTTTTTCAAAAATATTTTTTGACATCTTTTACCGTTTTTAACGATTTTTCATATTTTTGAATAAAATGACTTCTCGCTAAAAAGCCGTTTTCTTTGCAACTTAGCAAGCGATAATCGCTTGCTCGTAACCAAAACACGACTACTATAAAATGTAATGATATTGATGTATTGATCGGTCCAGCCGTTTAGAAACGCCTGTAAGTATTTCTATTTTTTGTTTTGAGAAATCCCCCACTGTGCATCGTACTCTCACCAAACGAGCTGCCAGCATAAAAGCTTCAAGCCGATTTTAGCCGGAGAGCCGCCGCCGACCACAAATTGGTACAGCCGCTGACGTCGATAATATCCGATCGGCTCCACTCTCTGATCGTCACGTCTGCTGATTTCAACATTCTTTTCTTGCGTTGTAGCTTATACACTGACAAAAAATAAGTTTAATTAAAAGTGAGCTAACATACAAATTTACGAAAATAGATATTCATTGCAGAAAAGAGCAGTTTCATATTTACGTTGCCACAGTTCATCGACATGGAAGTTACAATTTTTTGTCAGTGTATAAGCTACAAAGCAAGAAAAGAGTGTTAAAATCAGCAGAAAGATTAAAATCTTGAGGGAAAAAACTACGAGAAAATAACAGAACAGATCAACGTTGAGAGGTGCAAGAACAAAAGTTCAATGAAATTCTAATAAGACGTTATATTCGACATAAAGACGCCTTACGATTCTTTAGATTGATTAAACAAGGCGGAAAAGAAGACGAGGGGGGATTCTATGGCACAGCTGATCGAAAAGGTACTAGGCCGATGATGGAGAATGAGAGAGCAAAGACGACAGAAACTAATTTTAAATATTGTTTATTGATACTTATGACTGGTAAATTATGTTTTATGTTGTTTGCATTGAACGAAAATACGCATTTCCTTTGATTTCTGTCCGTTTTATGGCAAACGAAAGTGTAAAATTGGTGAAATACAGCAGCAAATAAAACTTTATGAAATGGCCTACTACCTCGTCGTCATGAAGAGGCATCGAAGAGAGTAATGGAAACTCTTAACTATTTATCAATGGTTTTCGTTATAAACTAGCGATTTTGAGCCTAGATATAATCGTCTTGCTTTAACACATGGTGTGTAGCCATTCTTTCAAATGCTTATATTCTTCTTCTTATCTTTTAATTCGCAAAAACAATATCTATCGTCGTTTTGCTGAAATTTTCATACCGACTACTTTGTTGTAGTCGCCATGGGAAATATTCATAAATTGGGCTACGATTTGTTACTTCATCCGCCATATTCTCCGTATCTAGACCCCAGTGATTACTTTCTATTTCCAAAGCATGGCTTGGCGGTAAGAGATTTGTGTGGAATGAAGAGGTCAGCACTGAAATAAACGACATATCCAAGGATTTACAAAAATTCCACATATGTATCTGTGTTTGTTAGGTTAACCTAACCTAACATCTGTCTTTATTACTCAAAGTAGGGTGGCAAAAGTTCATTGGCAGTTTCGTTTTCCTAGTCTAAAGTGCTTAAAGCTACCCACCATGAATTATGATCCATCATGAATCCTCCACTTCGTCTTCATGTGAGTGTCCCATCTGAACAAAACACAACAATTGCCTGGCTTTATCACAAGTACGTACTTCTTGTACTTTGAGGTAAGAAGATATCTGGCAAGTGAAGAGAAAATGTCATCCTGTGTTAATTGAAGGTGGAGGAGCAAGTAAGAACTATGGGTAGGTGGATGAGTGTGTAGACGGAGGTGTTATCTCTTCTCTTCACTGATATGTACATACATGCAAAGTTTTTCACCTTTTGCAGCAATACATGTAATAATAATCATAATAAGTTGGTAAGAAAAACAACGGGGAAGTAGTTATAGTAAAGACTAAGGACATTAAAACGAGGTGGGTATGATAAAGTGGTGAATGTAATCCTTGAATATCTATAAGGGTAATTAGTTAATTAATAATATAAGTTAGCATTAAAACTATTAAATGCTTTGTATACCTCTTATTACTCATAAAATCAAACTTCAAATTTGTATGAAAAATGTTGGACATTTCGTAAATGTACAAGTTTTGTGAGGTAGACGAAGGATTTTTGAGTTTGAATGGAAACACCAAACATCAAACCACAAATCCTCTCATTCAAAACGACACGTCAAGTTTTTGTTGAATAATATTTACCAAACTGATTACATATCCCTCACCTGAAGCTCAACATAACAATAGAACTAGTATACGTATCATACATCTAATACATCTGTAAGTACTAAGACTAACTATTATAGGAAAACAACAAACAACAAAAATATTGCTTCAAGTTGAAGTTGAAGTTCATGATGTAAAGTTGAATTTTACACTTTAGCTTAGTTTGGGAAGTAAAAAAAATTGTAAGAATAGAATAGCATTTTTTTTGTTAACCAACAGCCATGAAAATGTCGACACAGAGAACAAAGATATAAATATATTGTTGGTGCACATGTTGTTGTTGGTTGAGGATGAGGACGCAGAGGAACGTAGGGTGTGTGGAACAAATGAATTGAATCTTTTGTCTTCCAACGAAATAAACTACTTCCGCATTAGCAGCAAATAAACAAAAAAAAGCAAAACTTCTGACGAAAATTATATACAAGTTCATACACTCAAGCTGAAATTCACATATAGAAAGGCTCTCCGATTTAGATAAATGCATTTTTAAAAACAAAAAAAATTAAATTTTTAAAATGTTACGTGTTTTAAAAATTCGATATATGAATTCAATATAACTACACCAATTCCAATTAAACTTTCAAAAAAAAAACCAATTAAATTTTCAAAAATATCAATTAAAAATTATATTTGAAATTTAAAATACATCAATTGGAATTTAACATTTCTATTTCAAAATTGAAATACATCAACTGCAATTTAAAAAACATCAATTGAAATTGAAAAATTGAAATTGGTATTCCTGCAAAACTCATACGCCTTTGCAAGATGACCTTGACGAACACCAAATCCGCAGTGAAAGTTGGTAAGGATCTTACCGAACCTTTCGAAACTAAGTGAGGCCTCAGGCCTTAATAGAGATTATTCTGAGATAAGCTGCTGTCAACATGAATAAAACCATCGGAAGCAAAAGTCACATGCTGCTCGCGTATACTGATGATATAGATATCATTGGACGCACAGTTAGAGAATTTACTGCGGTGTTTTCGAGAATTTAGAAGGAGTCAGGAAAAGTGGGTCTGACGGTAAATGAGGACAAGACAAAATTAATGGTTTCAACGAGCAGGGCCTCCACGCGATTAGACCAAAGTGTGAACGTTGATAACCGTCATAATTTCGAGGTGGTGGACGAATTTATATACCTCGGATCTGTCGTAAACAAAAACAACAACGTCAGCTTTGAGATCAAGCGGAGAATTGTGCTTGCGAATAGATGTTATTTTGGGCTCAACAAGCACATTAGAGATAAAGCCCTCTCTCGAGTAACAAAAGTCCAACTATACCAGACTCTCATGCAACCTGTCTTGCTTTATGGCGCAGAATCCTGGGTCTTATCTCAGGCAGATGAAACATCTGTAGGAGTCTTCGAGAGAAAAATACTCCGAAAAATTTATGGCGCTATAGTGCGCAACGGCGAGTATCGGTGACGTATGAACGATGAGCTGTATGAGCTGTATCCCGACATTGACATAGTAAGGCGGATCAAAATAACGCGATTGCGCTGGCTAGACCATGTCACTAGAATGGATGAAGACGAACCAGCACGAAGGGTTTTCGAAACCGAACTCGAAGGAAGACGAAAAATAGGAAGACCAAGACTCCGCTGGAGGGATCAGGTTGACGAATACCTGCGTACACTTGGTATTGCCAACTGGAGAGATAAGGCAACAGATCGAACTGGTTGGCGAAATATGTTATCTTCGTTTTGTAAGGTCCGTGACCTCTCGGGGTTGTTCGTGACCGGATAAGTAAGTAAGTCACCTCGCTTAGTGACGGCGACATTATCAAGTATTTAGCCATGAAAAAGCTTCTCAAAATACCGTTCGGAACCGATGTAAAACCGTAGGACCCAATCACTGAGTTTACAACTAGAAAGCACACAGCTAGCTCACTGCTTGTGAGAAGGTCTTCCCAATCCTGCATGGGATGTAATGGGAAACCATTTTTTTGTTAATGAGCGTTTGTTAGAATCAGAGTTCGTTTTACCACCATGTGTAACCCATACACATTTACCCACAGGATAAATTATATACTTTCACAGAAGGCTTTAACCAATGAATATCTTCAATATGGCATCACTTTAAAAAAAAATCGCTAAAACTAAAATTTTTCAAATAGAAAATCGCTAAAACGCTCATGTGTTAGCGATTTTTATAAAAGAAAAGTGATGTCATATTGAATACATCTATTGGTTAAAGTCTCCTATGGAGGTAAACAATTTATTATTTTTTCAATTGGACGCACCGTTTCCGAGTTATAGCCAATTTTTTTATTTTAGCGATATTCTTAGTTTGGCGAAAGTTTGAAGAAATAAATCTTCCACACGAATTTGAAAACCCCTTAGAAATCCTGAAAAATGGGTTTCTGAGATATAGCAATTTAAACCAATTTTTTCATACTTTCGATGAAACATGGGGATGGTTTACCCTGGGTAACCCATTACCCATCGTCGCTATTTTCCCATTATATTCCCCATTATCCCTGGTAATGGGTAATTCCCCATTGTCGTGGGTAACTACTATTTACTCCAGTACCCTGAGGGTAATAGGTAATCGTGATTGGTAATTCCCCATCGTCGTGGGTAACAATCCATTATTTACTTCATTACCCTGAGGGTAATGGGTAATCGTGATGGGTAATTCTCCATCGTCGTGGGTAACTACCCATTATTTACTCCATTACCCTGAGGGTAATGGGTAATCGTGATGGGTAATTCCCCATCATCGTGGGTAACTACTCGTGATGGGTATTCCCCATTGTCGTGGGTAACTACTCGTGATGGGTAATTCCCCATTGTCGTAGGTAGCTACCCATTATTTTCTCCATACCCTGTGGGCAATAATTGCGGGCTACCCGGGGTAATCCATTACCAACGAAATAAGAACCCTGGTTAGAATTACTGTAGTAGTTTTTAGGTTCAATATGAAGGTTCCCTTCCAATGTTCCCTTTGTGGAAATTTTTATAAATTTAATTGTTTTCTCATCCTAATATTAGCGCTATTAAATATCACCCCTTTTGGTTGACCCTTTATGTACATTTAATATTCTTTGACATCATATGCGGCGCTTTAGTGCACACTGTGCTTCACTGTGTCATGGGTACGAGTTTATTGTTTATTCCTGTTGTTTCTGGTGAATGTGTGAATCCAAACGTCTCTTTTGGTAGATACTCGTTCATTGAAGATTTAAAAGCAGCTTATTTTTCCCAGATATTCTTTATTTTCTCTTTTTCTTGTTGTTGCTAAAATGATAACAACACCACTTATAGCCCCCGCACAAAACTTATGAACACAGACTCACTCCTTCTTTGCCTTCAACTCTCTCATCTGATAATACAACGTGTTGGATGAGATGTTTTCAGGAGTAGGAGGACAACAACAAAAAAAATAATAAGGATTTATTGTTCTCCTCTAGCAGTTGTTGTTGTTGTGCTAAGGAAATAGGTTCCGCTGTTGGCTGCTGTTCCTTCTTGTTGGGTTGAACGATGAGTTGAGTGTGATCTTAAGTAACAGGAAAAAGGAAGTGGATTGTGTTGGTGGTGGTGTCGGTATCGGTATCGGTATACAGATTAAATCTGCGATATTATTGGATAAGGATATTTTGGCGTTGTTTATTAAAACAATAAATGATTTATGTGTGTGGGAAGGAAACCTTACGGGTACTTGAACCTCAACAGCGAAGAGTTTTGGTTCCCTTCAGCCGAACTTTAGATCGAAAGAAATGCGTAGGGGTTTAAGGGTGACTTTTCTAATTGAATTTTAAATTTTGTGATAAAATACGAATTTATTAAATTTTCAATTAAGTTTAACTGACTTCACATTTTTATGGCAGTTTAAATAGTACTATATTCAAAATAAGTTTGAGGTGTTTGGTTTGAAATACTTTTACGGGAGAATTTAAGTGTCGTTCTCAATCTACCGAACTGTTTGAAATTAGATAACAAATTTATAACAAAAAGTCGTTTTCTAAAATAATGTTTTTCTCCAATATTTCGCTGCTCTTTGGGTAGCATCGTCAGGAAGATAAACACAATTATTAATTAAAAATGGAATTCATTTAATTTTTAATTAATAATCGTGTTTATCTTGCTGACGATGGTACCCAAAGGTCAGCGAAATATTGGAGAATAAAATTATTTAAAAAAAAGACCAAATACTCGAACATTTTGATTTTGAATATAATATGAAAGGTCGGATAAATCATCACTTTTTGTTATAAATTTGTTATCTAATTTCAAACAGTTCGGTAGATTGAGAACGACATTTAAATTCTTCCGTAAAAATATTTCAAACCAAACACCACAAATTCACGGAAAGTCTCTGCCACCTTGATTGAGACCTTGGTCCTAGATAGAGACAACTGGTTAATAGGTCTTCCTCTATCCAATGATGGCCAGATTTGTTCACCTTTCCTGCATCATCACATACACGCTGAAAAAAAACAGCCCCTGTAACATTATGCAGGAACCGTGTATATGGTTGGAACATCTTATAACTTTGGAACGTACGTGTAAGCATTGTTTTCATGAATTGAAGATCTGCTGCTTTTTGTTTCTTTGTTGTATGTCACGTTTTTGTTTCAGTAGTTTTCAACAAGCAAAGTCCCATTTCGGTTACAAAAACATATATTATAACATTTTAATAATTAAGTCTCCAAAAAATCTGATGTGTTCGCATTGGTTTTTTCGGCATTTGATAGAAAGTCAAGGTGCATTGACGAGGTGGTATTACTACGACAACAAACACACAACAACAATTGGCATTTTATTTTGTCTGGCGTTTTTCCTCAATCAGATTCAATTTTGAAAAAAAAGTTCCAAGAATAAAAGTAAACAAAAAATACAAAAAAACATATACAGGGTGTCCCCTAAACTTTTGTCTAAACGTAAACACGTGATAGCTGAGAACAAAAGCTACAATGTTTGTTCTTACGCCAATTGCCTAGGTGGCTTCGTTTTCGAGATATTCGTGTTTAAAATAATTGCATTTTTGAATGCATTTTCAATAAATGCATAATCTACTTTTTAAATGAAAAAGAAATATCATTGAAAATTGCTTCAAAATTGATTTTAAATAATTTATGTTTTCGTTTGAAATGAAAACGAATTTTTTTTTAAAATGTTTTCAATTAACGAAAATTTTCAAAATGAGAGCCTTGTTGCGTTATGCACTTAGATAAGCGGTCTCTTATTTCTATTCTATTATTAAAAATCTATTATTTAAAATCAATTTTGAAGCAATTTTCAATGATATTTCTTTTTCATTTAAAAAGTAGATTATGCATTTATTGAAAATGCATTCAAAAATGCAAAGTCGGAGTTCCACCACATCAATACACCGCGATTGAAATGGTTGTAAAAAACGTACTTTTCATGCGTAGGGTTAGACTATTAGAGTGCCGTCTAAGATTGCTGTGTAAACTAACACCAAGGTATTTGACACTCTGAAGGTTTCTTTGCAGCATCGGATAAAAAAGACCAGGTCGGACAAACGACATTCATTCCTGCCTAACTGTTCAAAGTTTGTATGTTACCCTGGACTATGTACCTTAGGGTACTAGGATATTTGCACTTTTCCCACTATTGACACGTGGTACACGCAAAGAAAAAACTCGTTCCTCCCAAACGAAATCTCTGATAACTGAAGTTCGTTTTGGGGACTGTAGTTGGGAGAAACGAACTTCTGTTAAGCCATACATGTCATTTCGTTTGGGAGAACCGAAAAATGTTTGCAGCAAACGAGTTATGAAAAATATAAGCTGAAAAAAACGTTTGCGAGAAACGAAAAACAGTTCCGCCAACTGTTCCCTCGGTTACAGCAACCGAGTTGTAGTTGATCCTAAATAAAAAAAATGTTTGCGAGAACTGAAAAACGTTTGCAGTAAACGAGTTCTGAAAAATTTGAGCTGAAAAAACGTTTGCGAGAAACGAAAAACGGTTCCACCAACTGTTCTTTCGGTTACAGCAACTGAGTTGTAATTAAAACTTTCCATAAGCTCTTTTTTGTTTAAATGTCCAACTTTTACAAGTTTGTTTTAAAACAAAGTTTAAATTTTTGTCTATTTTTTCACTGTCTATTTACACGCCTGTCTCGCCTTGTATTCAAATAACAACCAAAAGCGCAGGAAACTACAACGCGCGTCAATTGTCCATCCAAGATATATTGACAAGGTAGAAGCATTGGAGGGTGTGATCACTTTTATCGTGAGTGTGTGTGCCAAACGAGTGGCTAAGACTGTGTATACAGTCGACAGAATGAGAGAAATTTACGTTCTTCGTAATCTGTGCTCTCATTAGAAAAATGGCTAATTTCAGTTATCGCAAACGTTTTTTAAATTTGCGGCAAATGTAATTTTGTACGGGTTTGATGCAAACTAGAACTCGTTTGCAACAACATTATACACATTTGCGATATATGTATGTATGAGTTTATTTGGGAGAACTACATGAACGGTTGCGATTAATAAATTAATACAAATCGATCAAAGTATTGTTGTGGCAACCGAGCAATAAACGTTTTTTTTCTTTGCGTGTACGCATAGATACATTTCTGCCTTAAGGTATTTGTCCCAACCATACATTGTAATATATTTTTAAGAAAACAGCTACAGACAATCTCGTTGCACATACTGTACCTACACATATGGCTCATACATTGTTGCAACATTGAATGTTGTTTAGGATCTTATAAGAAAAAACTGATGATATCTGATGAACTCTTCGAAAATGACAAACTGCGGCAGTGTCAGTATTCAAATGAACACAACTTTCACTTTCTCCAGAAGACGTATCCCATCACCGACCAACAACCATTCCAATCACTTCACATGTTTCCTTAAGGAGTTTATATTGCAAACAAATACAAAAATATCATATTACATATTACTACCACGATCATAACAGTAATAAGAAATGGTCCTTCCTTTCCAAAGTATGGAGGGATTTATATCAAGTACAGTGAGAATTTTTGATTTGTTGCTTTTTAAGATTCCTATTTTATGTGTTAACATTTCAATAAATATTTTGGTATCATTTTCGTGTTAACGATTTGAGTAATAAATGACCCAAATACCGATTTGGCTGTAATGTTATACATGGCATTTGTAAAACGACAAACCACCACAAGCTGTCACAACAAACAGTACAGGGTAAAATAATAAGATATGTGTGCGGTATTGTTTTGATGCTGTTAAAGACCCTGCCAGATCGCTCCATACTCAATTTGATCTGTCAAATATTCAAAGAGAAAATGAAATAGTGTATAACAAATTCGAACGATTTGCAGAGTATATTGAATTCATAATTCCTTCACCAAATGAAAATAGCCAGAATCTCAAAATCCAAATAGAGTATTCTTCCAGATTTTGTGCGAAATAAATAAATAAAAAATTAAGTATAAATATTTAATTGTCACATGTACACGCTGAAAAATCTGTATTTTGTTGTTGTTTGGATGCATATATAAAGTGTGTTTGGAGCATGTCGCAAATATAATATACTTGTGTCCAAACACATTGTGTTTGCTATTCAATATTACATGTTTGAGACACAATGATTAATATGTTATAATATATGTGTTTGCGACCCAAATATATTTATGTTTGTGATACAAATACAGCTGTTACTTTGGTTGGTCTTACTTTGGTTTTTGTGAGTGTGTTTCGTATATGTGGATGTGTGCTACCAAAGTGAGAAACGATTATGAGGAAAGAAACTGGAAAGTGCAACAACGTGAAGCCCTTTGTCTGTCCGAGCCTTTACTGAGAAAATTGTTACGGCGGACCATTTGTGAAATATATATCAGAAAAAAAAACACAAGTAATTAATCCACGCTTGGCTTGAACGAACTTGATTTGTATATAAATATCTTGCTTGTGTTCCAACGCATAGTGATAACCAACGCATAGCTGAAACTTTCTGAAAACAAAAACGTGAGAGACAACAAAGGAAGGAGAAGCAAAAGAGCAGCAGATTCTCATTTCATGAAAAAAAAAACAAATAATGCATTCAATGCAAATAAATGTAAAACGGGCCGTTTTAAATCTATTAATTTTTTGTATTAATTATTTATGAATGTGGATTTATAATGTTAAAATTAATTATAATAAATAATACATATACATATATTGAAATCGAAGAATAAATCGTTTCTAAATATTATTATGTTTGGGAGGAAATATGTATATGCTTATACATAAGTATATGTAGGTTTTTGGGGAAACATGCGAATGCTTCCACGTAAGTATATGGATGTTTGGGATGAAGAACGCATATGTTTCCACGTAAAAGCATACATGTTTGTCAGTAAACATGACACCAGTAAGTTTGGGACTTGAAAACATATTAATGTTTGAAGTGTGTTCCAAACATATACATGGTTCCTGCATAATATGTTTGGGAAAATATGTTAGAGGCCGTTAGTTATCAGCGTGTAAAACTATTTGGTGGCGGTGACGCTTCGGTAAAACAGGTGATTCGTTGTGTCTGTTTTTATTATGGTTGTATTTTTTTGTAATTAACAGTGTTGCTTCATATGTACACCAGTTTAAAATGAGGCTAAAAATTAAATTTCCCTTTTTACAGAATAAAATAGTTCATACTGGTCAGTTTTAATCTTTTGATTTTTATGAAAATGCAATTTACCATTCTCCCCACTCGCGAAATGTTTTCTGGAGATCATTCTGATGAGGATGGGGTTCCGAATTTTTTCAGGCTTATTTCATATAACAATACTTGCATTTCTTAAACCGTGAAATGAACGACTATTTAATTTTGAAAATTTTAAACTTTAAGCAGAATAAAATTCGGTTACAACAATTAATAACAATTTCTGAGAAATTCGGTTGTCGCAACCGAATCATTTATAAATGCAGTTGTTTCAACAGAATTTCAGTTGTAGTAACTGATTTCAGTTGTGGCAACTTCAAGTCGGGTGTGATAAATGCAATTCGGTTGTAACAACCGAATTTTCTGTTGTTACACAGTAAATAATAAATATTATTCCTGTCCGTTTTTAAGGGTTACCAAAACAATACTCTAGAATTATTACATTGTGAGTGACAGTCGGTGGTGAAATGGCTAGCGTGCCCGAAACTGGGCTGAATCCGTCCTCTGACCATCTTTGATTTCTTTCCGCGACGGTCGCCTAACTAAGTGACAGCGACACTATCGAGTAATTACCGATGAAAAACCTTCTCAATTCAAAAACATTCGTATTCGATGTAAAACTGTAGGTCTTGGCCATTGAGCCTAAAATTTGTAAAGGGCACAGCTCACTGATCGTAAGAAGCTCTTCCCTATCATTTCATGTGATGCATTGCAACAACTAAGAAAGTTTGGGAAAATGTTGTGCAATTTCATTGCGAAGCGAATTTTACTAGTGATCGTCAATGACTAGAATAATCTATCCTAAATTTGTACGGGTCCTTGAAGTAATTTTTTAAACATGACCATGCAAGGTCAACAATGTTTTCTTTCAGTAACATTTTCTATTAGGGCTCCTATTAAATTGCCCACCACTGTACATGGAAACTTTCCTGTTAGTCGAAGTAAAACTGAAACCTTTGTTGATCCAGTAAAATAGATCCTAAAATAAACGTAATATTGAGTGAAGGATAATAAATCAATGTACAACAAAGTAAAGTTTTGCAACAAATACCATTTCAATTTCGATTTCGATTTCATTTTCAAATCCAAAACATGTGGGTGCCGCAAACCCAACAATACAAATGAGACATAGCACAAATGTTAAATCCAAATTAAGTTGTCACAGGACGTCTGGGAGTTTGGATTATGTGCTGTGTTGTGCGGTATCTTTTGCGTATTTTTGTCAAGTTGTCAATGACAATAAAACTGCAACAACAACAACAACAAGAGCCACAACAAGAACAAGGACTACAAGCGACTTGAAGGTGACATTTAAAACTTTCCTAAAGTATCTTATAACATACAATGTAAATATCTTAAAGCAACACCAGTCTAAAGACTGTTAGTGGTGGAGGGAGCGCGCTCCTTTGGGGCTCACTGGATAATGCACCGGTGTTCAGCGGTATCAGGAATAGCAACACTCATTGCATAGTGTCCGTCCATTCCAGCAGCTGTCATTTTCGATACATTTTAACACTTTTTGTCTTTAGCATTAAACAAATGTTATAAATGGTGATTTATGTGCATAAGCGGAGAATTTTTGTTTTACACATAATCTTACCAATGTGTGTAAGTAGATATATGTGTAATGTTATATGTTATTCTACCTATGGACATAGTTATACAATTCTATTAGTTATACATTTTATTATACACAGAAGTGTAATCAATCCTTACAGTTTTTGCATGTGTATGTGATTGGGGGTGTGCATACGTTGTCTACATTTGTACAGTGTCTGTTAGGTTAAGGAGTTACGTCTTAAAGATATGGCAAAGATGGTTCTATCAGAGCACTATAATGTATTTGTAGGAACTCTTTTTATAAATTCTACGAGTTTTGAGATTTAGGCCCTACATGCTGGAAAAGCAGTTTTTTTTTGTTGGTTGAGTACAAATATATCGTGTTTGTAGCTTGTCGCAAATATAGTGTGCTTGTGTCCAAACACATTGCATTTGCTTCTCAATAATATATATTCGAGATACAACGGTTTGTTGAAAACTGCTGAAAACAAAAACCTGGCAGACAACAAAGAACCATAAAAGCAGGAGATCTTCAATTCATGAAATCAATTTTTCAAACACCTACATTAGGGCGGGTCAATTTTTTTTGCCGACGAAGAGTATAACAGAAATGTAATCTACGGCAAGTTTTATGAAAATGTTCCCAATAAACCATGGATCTAAAATCAAAATCGAGCCCGAAATTTTTTTAGAATTTGCCGTAGATTACGTTTCTGCTATACTCTTTGTCAATTTTTTTTGGTCCCATACAAATTGACCCACCCTAATATACATGGTTCCTGGAAAATATTGCTGGGACCGTTTCCCAGCGTGTAGAATAAATGGCTGAGCTTAGTCCACTTAGAACTTAGTCATTTAAATAAAAACAATTGCTGGCACAAATAGATGGTCACTTCACAAGCAGATGGTGATTCATTGATGGTGATGATGATTTTAAAACGCTGGTTTCCTAAATTCCCAACAGTCTTCACAATTCAGCTTTATACTTCGCACATGAAGGAACATGGCTTGTGGAGTAGAGGACTTGAAGGGAAGTAGTAGCCTCCTGTTTACAGCTACCATCATCCAATCACCGATTCATTTGCCTTCAGCACGGCAAATTGAAACGACGTCGTCTGAAGAATGGATTGAATCCTAATGCTGGCCATGTTGTTTCTTCAGTCTGGTCAATTACCAGGTATATTTACAAATACAAACCGACTAACTAACGACAAACCGTCGTGGGAAAGGGTAACGATCGTTTAATATCGTTTAAAAAAAAATTTGAAAAAATTTTTTTTTTCAAGGGGTAAAAAAAACGATATTGCAACACGTTTGTAGCCAGTGCCAAAAAATACATGGTAGCAGCAGATGTTGTTGTAGTTGTAAGCAACAACAACAAACATTTTATTTTCGTTCATTCGATTCAGTTCACAAACTCCAAACAAATATATATACCCACAATACAAGAATACAAAAAGTATAAAAACAAAATACATATGATTTTGACAAGTGAAACGAAAAATGACACGGAAAAAATGTCATCACCTATTTAAATAACTGTACCTGATAGATAATTTTACCATGTATAATATGTATAACATTTACCGCGCGATGTTGTCAATTTAATTCCAATTTTGTTTTCAATCGCAAATAAAAATCTATCCTTCAAATTTAGACATATAAAAGTATACGTAGTCTTCCATTAAACAAAATAATTTTAATGAACTTTTTTGCAAATTTCTGCTTAGGAGTCTCTCCTTGATAATATTTTCATTCACAAGAAATGGTAACAAAATGTCTCTAAGATAATTTTTTGTTGCCATTTCTTGAAATTGAACATGTGGCAACATTGTCATTGCTCAAGTCGGAATTTAAGTGGGAAACTGAAATGACACTTACTATCGCTTAGATGTCCCGTATAAATTAAGCTATAATTAAATTTAGCGGGATAAAAAAAACAGACTTATTCTTACAAGTCGCTAGAGCCATGCCAACACTTTGTATTTTCTGTGGAACTTATAAGGTAATCCCTAGACTGCCAGCTCAAACGCACTGTAGTTCCCCGGAATGTCCATGTGCCCTGGCACACCTGTATGTGTGGAGAATATCGTTCAACTGAGCTATTTCGGTAAGATACTGAGTTCAGGAAGACTGAATCCTGATCTTAATATCCGCTTGACTGTCAGAGAAGTCATTGACCCCCATCACTGCTCGACTATTATCCCTCAGACAACCGGACCTAATCTCTTGGATTAGATGTCTACGAGAATCAGAAAAGAAGATGGAAGAAAACAACCTTCTGCGCTTGTGTTGGAATAATTAAAATTTCAGTGGGTGAATTGATACTTAGGGACCTTCGATCGGTACGAATTCAGGCAAATAGCTGAGCTTGTGATAAAGAACTTGTCACGGAGTTCGAAATTAGTCATGATAGTGACTTTTATTGTTCAAACGGTTTATTATTCAAACAAAAATCAAAAATTTTCAATTTAGAAAATAATTTTTGATCTTGTGAGCTTGTAGTATGAAGTTCTCATACTTATCATACATTATCATGGAGACAACTCTAGTTCCCTAGAATATACCGCATACCTTACCTGATCATTCAGGCAGAAATAAATATATCCCTCTACACCAGCAACGAACTTCTCATACATTAACATGGAGACAACACTAGTTACCTAGACTATACCTCATACCTTACCTGATCATTCAGGCAGAAATTAATATATCACTCTACACCAGACAACTTTTTCCGTTATGAGACTAAATGCAGGATTTGTGGGAAAAGTTTCCAACACTGAAATCTGCTTCATCAGGGATGATTTTTATTTATTCGGCCTTTTTATTTATACTTTTTATTTTATTAGTCAAGCTCGAGGCCATTCTATATCTCTGTTAATAGAAATATAGTTTTCAAAAAGGAGTTTTGGAAATGTATTCCTATTGTTCCTGTCAAACCGTATAGATATGCTATTGAACAATAGAATGATGCTATTGAACAATTCAATAGCTCATTCTCATTTTCATCATTATGCCAGTGTTCAAAAAATATCGCAAGCAAAACACACAAGAAGACATTTGCAGAAACTTCTTTCCATCTCCAGAGAACCATCGGTCCCCATTAGACATGATTTTTGTTGTTGCCTAAAAGACAACACAACTTTGTACATGCAATAACAATTGCATGCAGATTCGTCATGCTCCACGTTATTCAAATTCATCAGGGATGATTTTTATTTATTCGGCCTTTTTATTGATACTTTTTAATTAGTATTAGTCAAGTCAAAAAAAAAACTTAAATCTGCTTCTCTGATACCCACCAGCTGCAAATGAAACATTACATTCATTCAGTGCATCAGTCAGAATGGCATGCAGAGCACACCTGACGAACATCGTTGAAATTCTCCGAACAAAAAATGCATGGAGAAACCAAAACATTTTAAGTTTGTTTGCTGCAACTAAATTATTTTTGACCCAAAAATATTTCCTTTGCTTCGAATATTCAGCCTTGACCGTTAAATTAAAATGTTTACACCCAAATAAAAAACGTTTCTAGTATAAGTAGAATCAACATTTGTAACCAAACTTTCGTTTATCCCAAAATTGTTTTAATTTATTTTTACGGCAATTTACAGTTACGAAAAATACAGAAAATTTGTTATGAACATGTGTAAAACAAGCAAATTTATACACATAAAAGTTAGAACACTCAAAAGTGAGATCACTTTTTTGAATTGGGGTTAAGGCGTTGTTCGTCTTCCCGCAAGCCAATCTATCTTGGATTGCTTCTCTCTATCAACAAAAACAAATAGCAAATGCCATAGAGTAAATATATTTACATAGAGGTAGTAGCATCATATAACAGTCACAGATCAGACAACTGAAGTTTCATTTCACACACTTCGTGGTGAGGCCGTTGCGATAAGACAGATTTTTGGCGTAAATTGACTTACAGCAGGTGGAGTTACAAGAACTGCTGACTTAAATTGTCATGACCATGCAAAACGAAATGAAGTTGGAGTTTTCTTGTTGGTTGTTTTGAACTAATGCCTCTATCTGCTTTTATTAAAGCAATACTTTTCAACATGCAACGTCCATATGCAACCAGGCCTAATGTCGTAAATTTACTGAGAGAGGAGATCCCTCTAGGCATCTTTACCAAATGCCAAATGCTAGTGTTAAGGAGTTCGTATTCGGCCAGGGTTCAACTTCATTTCAAGCCAAGTGTAAGCACTAAACTAAAGATCAAAAACATTTAAAATTATAACAGATCAAAAATGTAATCATGGATAAGTACACGCTGATAAAAATTCAACATATTGCAGGAACTATGCATATGTTTGCTAACATTATTTTCATGAATTGAAGATCTGCTCTTTTTGTTTTTTTTTTGAAGATCTGTTTGTTTTATTTTTGTCTGTCACTTTATTGTTTTCAGCACACACTTGGGTCACAACAACCTATTATACATTGTGTGTCCAACATGTAATATTGAAAAGCAAACACAATGTGTTTGGATACAAGTATACTATTTTTGCGGCAAGCTACAAACACGTTATATTTGCTTCCGAACAACAAAAACAAATTTTCAGTGTGCAAATTTTAAAAATTTGGGTTTAAAAGAAAGTTCCTTTACAACAACAGCAACTACTTTTACGATAAAAATTTACTTTTGGAGGTAACGTTTCACCTATTGCGGTCAACCTTGAATATACTTCGCTAACGAAATATTTTTGCGGCAAAAGCTTTTTCTGGCAAATGAACTCCAACGCTTTTTTGGGTGTAACAATAAAAATTGACACTACGCGAATTTTAAGCCCCAGGTGTCTAGTCAAATGAGCACGTTTTTCACTAAATGAAAAATTTCGTTAACCACAAATAAACTCAATGAAATATATTTTTCTAAAATTTCGTTTGTGGGCAACGGCATTTTTCATTGCTTAGACTCGGTAGTTCACAATAGGTGGGCCCTTCAAGTGTTAATCACTACACGATAAACGCAGAGTGTTCACGGTCTCACTACCGTCGTGTAGAAAAAATCCACGGGAAAATTCCCCATTTGCAGCCTCTTACAAGCGTAGAGAACTATCGTCGCATTTTCGCGCTTTTAGTGTCGCGGTCTGACACTAAGCTTGCTGCTTAAAATATTTGATACACTCTGAAAGCTTGCATGGTGGGTGACTAATACCTTCGGGTAAGAAGGACTAGTTCGGCCTTGACCGGTTTTTCTACCAGTTCATTTTACAGATATAGCGATGCCATCCTCCTGAATGTTCCGAAGTGTCAGTATTCTCCTACATCCCTTTGAAAAAATGTCTTTACTAAAAATATTTGAATTGAACAAAATATTTCTGATAACTTGTAAGTATTTAATGAATTGTTTTTATAAATATTAAAATCTATTTGATATGAAAAAACGAAAATCAACATAAAAACTTTATTAGTAACTTTTGGTGATTTTTCAAAAATTGCATTTAGTTTTTATTACCGCCCGCTAAAAAATCTGTTATTTTTTGTTGTTTGGATGCAAATATACCTTGTTTGTAGCTTGTCGCAAATATAGTATTCTTGTATCCAAACACATTGTGTTTGCTATTCAATATTACATGTTTTTGTGACAAAAATGTGGATTTGTTTGTTTAAAACTGCTGAAAAAAACATGACAGACAACAAAGAAACAAAAAAATAGCCGATCTTCAATTCACGAACACAATGCTTGCAAACATCACATATATGTTTGCAAGCAATCACATATATGGTTGCTGAAATATGTTGCCGGATCCATTTTTTGAAAAAAGACAAACAGTTTATAATATTATTAGGTTCATACAATGGGTAAAGAGATTGAAAGCGGCATAACTCTGGAACAGTAACTGCAAATTAAAATTGTTTTTTGCAAAATTGCTTGGAATTTACCCATTTTTAGAATTTTATTAGTATTTTAAATTTTCATAGAAATTAAAAGCAAATCTAATGCAAAAATAGCAAACAGATTATAATATTATTAGTTTCATACAATGGCTAAAATGCTTTAAAATGGTATAACTCTGGAACAGTACCCGCAAATTTTTAAATTTTTATTTTTTTAAATTTTCATAGAACTTTTTAAAGATATAAAGCATTATTTACAAAATTTACGAAAAAATTTAATATGTGGTATCTTATTGAGGAAAATCATTGCCAAAACTGGTGGTTTGTGCATATACAATAAAAGTTTGGACGTTTAGCTTCAAAAATGTTGACTTACAAACTAAGAAAATCGTGGTTATTGACCGAGTTTTAAGTAAAATTACAAAAAAAAAACGCTCGAAATACCCGATTTTTGGGGGAAATTCGACTTGCGCGACCTCTAAACCATTTCCGAAAAATCGGAAAAAATACTCAAAAATACTTTACCCTATAAGCTTTCAAATAAAGCTTGAGCAAAAAAAAATTTATTAATGGGACACCCTAATGTACATGGTTCCTTTAATATGTTGCTGGGAACTTCTTAGAACCGTTTTTAATTTTTACATATCTTAAGTCGTACTCGAAGGACATCGCAAAATAGGACGACCAAGAGTTCGCTGGAAAGAGCAGATAGAATATTGCCTGCGAGAGCTTGGTGTTACCAACTGGAGAAGAACAGCTGAATATCGAGCCGGTTGGAGCAACATGTTATCCTTATTTTGTAAGACCCTTGACCCGTCTGGGTTGTAAGTAACGTATGCCTAATGTAGGGTACACCCATAAAATCATAGTTATGAGTCAAGTTATGAGTAAGAAAATGTTTGATGCATGTTGCCTTTCTAAATTGGCCAGTCACTTTTTTCTAGCCAATTCTCAGGAGCTTTCAGTCTTTACCTTCTTTCCAAGGTAGATATACACGCACTTTGAAATCTCATATGATTGCTAAAATGCCCACCCCCTCCTCCGTCCTGGCAAAGTCTCAACAAAGACGACTTCGAGTGCACTTCGTTGGGTGAGTGCTTCGAACATGTCTAGGACTGGTTGACTGCCCGACTGGCTTTTAAGCTGTATTAGGTTTAAACAAAAAAATAAATGTCTTATATCACATCACATATTGCTGCTGCCACTACTGCCTGCCACTTAGCTTTATGCAAAGTAACAATAACGCCAACTGCGCAAAGAGCCCCACAAAGCAGCATGCAGCACTTCTAAGTTACTTAATGAAACGTGGGTGCCGCCAGACTGCAGCTACAGTGCCACCGAGGGAGTAGGTGAATGAGTGAGTGAGTGTGGCTGGCAGGCAGGCAGGCAGGATTTGAAACAATGTAAAGCTTTTAAGTGACATTGTCATCCCTGGGTTGGTGCTGGTGGCGATGGTGTATAGACACGCTGACAAAAAGAATCTTACGATTTTGTTAAGAAAACGGAAGTGTTGAATTTCTATTTTATGTGGGGAGCATAAAATGACCTATTTTAATATTAAATTAGAAGAATTACCAAATCAAGTCAGTGATTGAATAGGGAGGAAATTGAAAGACTATGATGTCAATTATGCCTAAACTAACATCTTGACAATAATAGTAAAATATATTTTACTGCGGTACTGATCTGCTGCCTTTTTGTATCTTTGTTGTCTGTCACGTTTTTGCTTTCAGAAGTTTTCAAAAAACAAAGCCACATTTGAGTCATAAAAACATTATAACCCATTAAACATTGTGTCTCCAACATGTAATATTGAATAGCAAACACAATGTGTTTGGACACAAATATACTATATTTGCGAAAAGCTACAAACACGATCCCTGCTCTGACCACCTGCAATTTCTTTCGACGGCGGTCACCTTGCTTAGTGACGGCGACACTATCGAGTATTAAGCCATGTAAAACTAGAACGCACGCAGCTCACTGGTTGTGAGACGCTCTCCCTAATCCCTCTATGGGATGTAACGGGAAACCATCTATATATTTAACTGACTCTAATGACTCGACACTGTCACCTGTCGCTTAGAGACATAAAAGGTGAATTGAAAGGTGGCAAAGGCCAAGACCAGAACTCTACTTTGTGCTTACATATTACAGTCGCGCATAATTGCATCACCTGTGAGTCTGGTGTTTCCCATTTAATGAGTCTGGTCGTTTAAAGGCTGTAATGAAAGTTATTAAAGATTTTATTAACCATCACTTTTTTGCCCTCTAAGCAGATTTAATTTTTCGAAACTCTATAGCACAGTTGCTTCAATCTCATTAATTAACACCGCTTTACAATGCAATTTATTGTTGTATAATACGCTTCGTGGAGTATCCCTATTACGGTGTTCATAACCATAACCGAAAAACAGGTTAACCGGTTTAAATACCAATTACCATTTACAATTTAAAAAAAAAATATTTGTCTAATAACCGTAAAACCAGATTTTCTAGACAACAGGTTAACCGGTTTCATGTTCAAAAATCAAATCAATTCGATTCAATTCAATTTTGCAATTCAATTCAATGCACTTCAATTCAGTTCAGTTCAGTTCAATTGAATTCAGTTCAGTTCAATTGAATTCAATTCAATTCAATTCAGTTCAGTTCAGTTCAGTTCAATTTAATTCAATTCAATTCAATTCAATTCAATTCAATTCAATTCAATTCAATTCAGTTCAGTTCAGTTCAATTCAATTCAATTCAATTCAATTCAATTCAATTCAATTCAATTCAATTCAATTTAATTTAGTTTAATTTAATTTAATTTAATTTAATTTAATTTAATTTAATTCAATTCAATTCAATTCAATTCAATTCAATTCAATTCAATTCAATTCAATTCAATTCAATTCAATTCAATTCAATTCAATTCAATTCAATTCAATTCAATTCAATTCAATTCAATTCAATTCAATTCAATTCAATTCAATTCAATTCAATTCAATTCAATTCAATTCAATTCAATTCAATTCAATTCAATTCAATTCAATTCAATTCAATTCAATTCAATTCAATTCAATTCAATTCAATTCAATTCAATTCAATTCAATTCAATTCAATTCAATTCAATTCAATTCAATTCAATTCAATTCAATTCAATTCAATTCAATTCAATTTAATTTAATTTAATTTAATTTAATTTGATTTAATTCGATTGAATTGAGTGCAATTTATATCAATTTAATGTAATCTAATCAAATTCGGTGGTGCAATGGTAGTGTCCGCGGTTCTTGTGCATGAGAACGTGGGTTCAATCCCTGCTCTGACCACCTTACATTTCTTTCGACGGCGGTCACCTCGCTTAGTGACGACGACACTATCGAGTGCTTAGCTATGAAAAAGCCTCTCAAAATACAGCTCGGAACCGGTGTAAAATTGTAGGTTCCAATCAGTGAGTGTAAAACTAGCGCACAGCTCACTGGTTGTGAGAAGCTCTCCCTAATCCCTTCATGAGATGTAACGGGAAACCATTTATTTATTTATTTTAATCAAATTCAATTCCATCGTTCATATAAGAATAAATGTTAAATTCAATGGTATAACAAATTTCTGAACAATAATGATTCTTTTTACGGGCAAAAGGATAAAGTTCAAAAAATTGTATTTGTGCTAATTTTTCGAAAAACAAATTTATAAATTGTTTCTATGTAAATCGAAAAAACCGAAAAGAAACCGTAAATAAAACCGATCAATTCTGTGAAAACCGATTTTTCAAATAAACCGCAAACCGGTTAGTTGAAAATACCGGTTTTTTGAACACTCTAATCCCTATGCAATCAACATTGTTGCATTTAGCCAGACGGACACATTACGTACTAATGTCTGCGAAAATGTTTCACTCACTGCAGCAAGAGAATCCTATAATGAAATCTTAATATATTTTTAATCCTCGCCCAGCTAAATACTTTGGGTTATTACAGCTGTCAAACTGAAAACCAATTAACCTTATCACTGTGACTGGGACTTCGACTCAGGCTCTGACTTATGGAGTCTTAAAGGCGGCAACATTGACACTATACCAGCTCGAGAGCCAACATTTCGTTCGTTTGCTTCACTCCAGAGTGTTGACATCGACTTCGCCATTAGGGGCCATGTGCGTGAGTTGAAAAGGATTTATGTTTTTGTGTTATTATTTTATTTTAAGAAACTTGAAGTTTTTGCTCACCTTGTGTCTGGGATAAAGCAAGAGAAAAAACGACAATTCAGACTTAGAGAATACAAGGCAGTCAGTCGGAGGAACAGTGCAACCAGACAGTCAGCTGGCCAATTAAATGATTATAGCAATTCAAGGTAACAGCAAAATAAAGCCTAAGCCAAATAAATTCCTAATTAAACGAAATTGAATTGTTAACTTGTTGCCCTAATGGTGTAATGGAGGGAGGAAAGACCTAACGGCCAACCGCCGATCGACTGAATGTTAAAGCCGTGATAAGTACGCATCTTAAGATTTATGTAGGAATTAACATTTAAGGTTACACGACCATATCCCTCTTTGGGCATGACATCACAAAGAAACAAATAAAAGGTTTAACTCAAGTCTTCATGGCTAAGGTAATGGTTCTGGAGTGTGGTTCAGAGTCTTTTGAAGTTTGGCGCTGTCTTGGGTGGAGGTAACATATAAAGAAGAGTCTAAGCTTTTAACACCTTTTGAAATTAAAGACAGTCATCAGTGAGAAAAATAGGCTTCATGCTCTCTTATAATTACCAAGATTTCTTTGTTTACTGCGTAGATGAAAGTGGGTGCAGGCCAATGTTGGAATATGTATTCTGTTGTATGATGGATAAACTCCTTTATTCAACTGTGACGCGTCCAAGCTATTGCCATTGTTCTATTAGCGGCACCGTACAAAGTTCCAAAGTAACAACAATGAGTGGGAATGAAAATCAAAGTTCGTATAGGGTCATGCATCAGATGCACTGTGATGTGATAGGCAAAAAATCATGATATTTTATGTCGTGGTTTTGTGCAGAAGGGTTGTGATATTTATACACGCTAAAAAACGGAACCAGTAACATTATGCAGGAACCATGTACATGTTTGAAACATTTATATACTTACGTGCAAGCATTGTTTTCATGAATTTAAGATCTGCTGCTTTTTTGTTCCTTTGTTGTTTGTCACGTTTTTGTTTTCCGCAGTTTTCAAAAACAAAGCCTATTTGGGTTACAACAACATATATTATCACATATTAAGCATTGTGTCTCAAACATGCAACAATATTGATGATGATGCAATGATGTGTTTGGACACAAGTATACTATATTAGCAACAAGCAACAATCACTTTATATTTGAATCCAAACAACAACAAAATAAAGATTATTCAGTGTGTAGGTATTTAGAAGTTATATTTAAAGTAGTCCATTTAAAAGACTTTCGTAATTCAGATAAAGATTCGACCCGTGATCTGAAAACAAACTCCGAATCTTATATTTCTCCTACACGCTGAAATATATTGGCGCCAGCAACATATTGCAGGAACCATGTATATATTTGCAAACATTGTTTTCGTGAATTGAAGATTTGCTGTTTTTTTCTTTTTTTGTCTGTCACGTTTTTGTTGTCAACAGTTTTCAACAAACAAAGCAACATTTGGCTGATAAATCCATATACAGGGTGTCTGGTAGCAGATTTATATTTTCAAGCTTAAATAAAAAACATAATACTCGTAATTGACACAAAGTTTTATTAAGAGCATTGAACGATAGAATGGAAATGCGGATTTTATTTTTTTAAAGAGTATGTCATCCAGATGTCTTCCGTCGAGTTGAACACACTGTTCAAAACGGAGCCTTATGTACTGCGCCACACGCTGCAGTAAACTTGGTTCAATTGAGCTGATTTCTCGACGAATATTTTCCTTTAAAGCCACAAGAGATTGGGGAATGTCATTATAAACCCTCTCTTTGAAGTATGCCCATTTAAAAAAAAACCATGGGAGTTAGATAGGGCGACCTCGATGGCCATGGGATGTCCCCAAAGCGACTGATCAGTTTTTGGGGGAAATTTTCCCGAAGCAAATTCATCGAAGCTCTGGCTGTGTGTGCAGTCGCCCCATCCTGTTGAAACCACGTGTGTGAAGAGTACGATGGATGAGCTAACCGTAATCATGCGTCCATAATTTTCACCGTTGACATATGTCGCTTGGTCTCGAGAATTTTCGAAAAAAAAAATGGTCCAATTATCTCATGCGTGGATAAGGCACATCAAACAGTTACCCTGGGGCAATACTATGGATTTTGATGTTTCAATCGAGGGTTGCGGGTTCTTGGAGACCAGTAACGGCAGTTTTGCTTGTTTACGTGGCCGTTTAAGTGAAAATGAGCCTCGTCGCTCCAAAAAATGGGATTTACTGGATAATTGGATTTATTTTTGCGTAAATCAAAGTCACTTTCTTTCAGTTTTTGAACGATTTGAACTGTAAAAGAATGGAACTTCAGATCCTTTTTTAAAATTTCATGAATAATAGCTCTTGGCAGTCCCAGTGAGGCTGCTCTTTCCGTATTGAAAGTCGCGGATTTTCACGTAAACTGCTTTCAACCAGTTCAATGTTTTCGGGAGTCCTTGAAGATCGACTGGGCCCTGGCCGTGGGATATTCAAAGACGCAGCAGTTGCGAGGAACCTCTGCACCCACGAACGAATTAAATTTACACTCGGTCCATCACTTATTCGCCGAATATTGAACAGAACAAATTGAACAAAATTGTCGACGAGCAATTACGTAAAAATCATTACTGTTAAAAAATGTCTCCATAGCGAACGCACGATGCTCACTCGACCACTGCGACATCGTGACTGACAAGTCCGCACAATCGATAATTTCAACGGGGCCACCCTCCCGCCGCACCGGTTATTACTTTTTGAAATAATCGTATTTAAAAATATAAATTTGCATCCAGACACCCGTTATTATAACCTATTAATCAGTGTGTCCCAAACCATGTTATATTGAATAGTAAACACAATGTGTTTGGACACAAGTATACTATATTTGCGACAAGATACAAACACGTTATATTTGCATACAAATAGCAAAAAAGATGAATTTTTCAGCGTGTAGTTGTATGTCTTTCACGACCTATCCCTTTGACCATTATACCGCTCATAACATCAAGCTGTGCTAGCTTGAATTTCAGAAATTTTAATTTTCTGGTTAATGAAATAATATTTGACTCATGTCATCATAATCTCAACAACTGAGTCATTACATGATGTTAACAAAAACAAAGTAAAATCTCTTCCACATCATTCGATGGGAGTACATTAAATCCAAACATAATATCTCCATTGACATACCCGATTTGGGGGCATTCCATAAACTGTTCCATTACAGCAAATACCGACACAACATCGACGACATGACAATGGCGCACCTTATCTGTGTTGCATTTAACACATCCACGGAGACACATATGAATGTATGTACATACATCCGCCCACACATTGTGCATTTTATATCCAGCACAGAACTTGTGCATCAGCATCAAACATAAAAATGAATAATAACATTCAGAACATTCACACCTTAGGTGGAACAATAGAACCCACCGTAAGGTACTCCGTGGGAAACACACATATTAACACTAAACACTGCATTCCATGCCATTCCATTGCATTTTATCCACCCATCCGTCAGTCTATCCATCCATCCATCCAACCATTCACTCATTCATCACCTCACTCATATACCATTACATGCGTTGTTCACCCACCATCATCTATCTATCTGTCTTCCTCCCGGCAAAAATATTCAAAAAGCCGGAGAAAAACAAAGGAAAATCTTACGTTTCAGAAACAAAACAAAAAATAAATGCATTAAATTGTTCCATGACCAATCACGCATGATCGCATCGCACTATGAAAGAAATTAAATCGGAAAACCCCCTAAAGTTGGGCACGAACGTGCAAACTGACTGATAGATAGACAGAAGGACGGACGAACAGTCATGTCTAAATTAGTATTCTTTGTTACCCATGACATCTACATTAAACTCTCATATAGATCAAGGAAAATGTGACGACTAATGGTTATGAGGATAGATCCCTCAAAATAGGTAATAAACACATTTTCAGAAAAATAAACAAAATATAACACGCAAGGCGTTGGAAATCAGGGAAATGGAGGAAGTTGGAAAATCAACTAAGGAATTTTATTAATTGTACTTTTCACGTACAAAACAAAAAAAAAACTATGTGTGTCCCAAAATTCACGCAAGATTGAATTGTAATTGAATAGTTTCTCGGGATGTCTGGCATGTGGCTAGAGCGTCCAAAACCGAAAAACCGGGGTTTCTGCTATTAACCGTGTGACGGTTTTACAATAAACGTAATTTCGCACAAACCGAAAACGGGTTATTTGGCGTCGGTTAACCGGTTTTTACTCAATTTGAGTTAGTATCCTTTAATGAAGTTTTGGATTAAGAAACATGATTTATATTTTCGAATATGATTTTATGCTTCAATAAGTTCTAAATTACAATTCCCAACAATTTTTTTATTCAAATTTCAAAATGATTTGAATAAGAATTAAAATTTTTGTTTTTTCTAATTTCATAATGTAAATTATTTTATAATAAATGTTTTGCACTAAATAATAGTTTCATACACTCCGGTTCACTTATTTAAAGGCACTAAAAATTCTATATTCAGCAGCCTGTATCTTTTGCAATTTGCAGAATTTTAAAATGGAAATGGAAGCTAGACATCTTGAGATATAAAAAAATCATGACAATAGTGGTTTCTTAACTAAAGAACTTTTTTTGAGCAAATTTATAAAAAAAAGTCCAAAAATGTGCTATTTTTTTGGCTCACGTGAATGAAGCCGCTTTAACTAATTTTAATGAAAAACTGTATTTCTTGTTTTTTTTTTTAATTTATTTTAATTTATTTAAGAACTATTAGTTATGGGTACAACCCCCTTTGTTTTTAATAACTTCAAATATACGGGTTTTCATTGAGAGATAAATAGATTCCAAGCATCTTTAATGGCCTGAATTAGTGACGGCTTGTCATCAAATTCTCTGCCTCCTTCATAGACCTTACGAGATATCTAATCCCAAACATTTTCGATAATGTTTAGATCTGGCGAATAGGGTGGCCAGTCAAGAATATTAACATTTTGGCATGCAATGAACTCCTTTACTACTCTGGTGTAGTGTATAGGGGCATTATCCCGTTGCAATATCCAAGATATGGGACCAAATAGTTCACTGAACTTCGGAAAAGCCGATTTCAATAACATTGTATAGCTTGCACCAGTCATTTTTGCACTTTGAAATTCAAGATCGATGGTGTCATAGTACGTAATAGAACCCCACACCATAACGCCGCCCTCTCGGCTGTGATGTCCGTTAAAAAAACCCTTTTCTTTGCGCAGATCATGGAAATAATGGTTGTAGCCATCAGGCCCATCCAAATTAAACTTCTTCTCATCCGTAAATACAACGGTTCTCCAGTCATTTAGATGACCTCTTGGCTGCACATCCCATACCATGTAGTGTCCTGCGAATTGAAGCCGCTTTTCCTTACGAGGAGCATTAAGTGACGGTTTTTTTTTTTTGTAATTTCAGGTATTAAAGATACTCACAGCTCTTAATTGCTCTGCGTACTGATGTCTTGCTCACTTCCACTCCTGCTTGAGCTCTTATTTCTAACAAGGATACGGCAGAATTAGAAGCAAATCTGATGATTTTTCTTTTCTCATACGTAGATAAAGACAATGAAACCCTTCCCATCGGGGTCCTTGATGTAATTGTCGACAACTGTTGGGCTCCGTCCAATTTTTTATAGCTATTGCGCGGTTAGAATACCTTTCAGAACGGCAAACATCGATTTGGACTTGTTTTTATAAATTGCTCAAAAAAAGTTCTTTAGTTAAGAAACCACTATTGTCATGATTTTTTTATACATCTCAAGATGTTTAGCTTCCATTTCCATTTTAAAATTCTGCAATCGGTTACAAATTGCAAAAGATACAGGCTGCTGAATATGGAATTTTTAGTGCCTTTAAATAAGTGAACCGGAGTGTACATGAAAATCTCTTTCGAATTTGGAATTTGTCATTTGATTTTTGATTTTAAATCAGTATAATTTGAATTTGAATAAAACTTTTAATTTAATAATAATATGATTTAAATTTTAATTCAAAATGAAAACGTGATAGTCAAATTTAAATAGTTATAAAATTTGAAGTTTTAAACACGATAAGTATATGAGATGGTCGCTAATTTAATCAATGCAATTTAATTTAGAACAAAAAACCGTAAATTGAAAACCGATTGCTTGAAAACCAGTTTTTTCGAACGGGTTTCCGGGTTTTTTGGACACTCTGCATATGGCACAGTCTTGTTGAAACCACATGTAGTCCATATCCATATCATACAACAAAGCTAAATTATCATGTTGCGATTTTCGAAGAAGAATGGTCCGATCCGTTACCCCCAGCCCAAAATCTACACCAAACAGTGTCATGATCACGATTGGATCGTGTATTTTGTGAATCCCACATGTGTCAATTTTGACGATTAACGAATTATTTTAAAATATTTCTCACCAATGAAAATGTGATGTTCCTTCATTTAGAGGTACTTTTAAGAAAAGGAATTTCTGTAAGAAAAGGTATTTTTTTAAGAGAAGATATTTTTTGTAAGAAAGGTTTTTTTTTAAGAAATGGGATTTTTTTAGAATTGGTCCTTTTTTCAAGAATGTTTAAGAGTAGGTAATTATCTCAAGAAAAATTATTTTGTTTCACAAAATCGGTAGTTATTTTATGAAAAGGCAATTTGTTGTAAGAAAATGTACCTTTTTTAAGAAAAGGTACTTATTTTAAAAAAAATAATTTTTTTTGAGAAAAGGTACTTTTGTAAGAAAATTTACTTTTTTTAAGCAAAGGTACTTTTTAAGATAAGGTATTTTTTTTAAGAAAAGGTACTTTGGTTAAGAATATGAATACGTATTTTTTTTGCGAAACTTTACGTTTTTAAGAAAAGGCTCTTATAAAGGGTCCGCCAATTAACTTTGTTTTTTTGAAAATGCTATAAAAAAAAAACTACTGAATATTTTCTCAAATTTCTTTTTTTATTTGAAAGTACAATCCTTCCGGTTAATAATAGAAAATAATTTCATTCAAATGGCTGCCTCGGCTGGCCATGCAGTAGCCTACACGATCGGTCCAATTTTTAAGCACATTATCGATTGTGTGCAGCTGTATTTCACCAATGGCTTCACGAATATTGTCCTTTAAAGCGTCAATTGTCTCTGGCTTGTCGGTGTAACTCTTATCTTTGAGGGCACCCCATAAATAATAGTCCAACGGTGTCAAATCGCAGCTCCGAGGTGGCCAAAAGACATCAGCTCTGCGGCTGATAATGCGATCTTCAAAAACAGGGCGCAAAACATCGAGTGTAGCTTCGGCTGTGTGGCACGTAGCGCCGTCCTGTTGAAACCAAATGTTGCCAATATCCTCCTCTTCAATTTTTGTGAACAAAAATTCGTTCAACATGGCCCGATAACGATCGCCATTGACTGTAACGGCCAATCCTTGCTCATTTTCGAAGAAAAATGGCCCAATTAAGCCTCTGGACCAAAATCCGCACCAAACAGTGACTCGTTTTGGGTGCATCGGCTTTTCAATGCGGGTTTTCTGTGCCCCAAATGAGCTTCATCTGAAATGATGATTTTTTTTTGGCAAAATCGGCATCTTCTGTAAGTCGATCGCAGGCCCATTGTTCCCATATTTCCCAGCGTTGTTCAAGCGTATACACAACCATATTCGTTCAGCGGAAGGATAAAACTAATTATCTGTCAAATCAGACATGAACTAAGTGTTACCATTCACGAAATAAGCACTAGTTGAAAACAAAAACGTTAGATGGCGGACCCTTTATAACAAAATGTTCTTTTTTAAACTTCTTTCACTTGGCTTTTCTAAAATATACTTTTTATTGGGTTCAAAACTACAATATATACTAAATATTGGTTACAGGCTCCACCTAGAAACCGTCCCATTGAACATATGTTTGTCTAGACACAAACCAAACCAAAAGAAACCAATATACATGGTGGTTCAGTCACGACTGGAAAAATTTCACCAGCGTATTCCTTGGATAAGATATAAACACACAACTGATGGCGCATGCCGTATCAGTTGGATTTATAATGCGTAAAAAATACACGCTGAAAATCTGTGATTTTTCTTATTTGGATGAAAATACAGCGCGAGTTTGGGACTTGTCGCAAATATACAATACTTGTGTCCAAACACATTGTGTTTGCTATTCAATATTGCATGTTGGAGACACAATGATTAATATGTTATAATATATGAGTTTCTGATACATATACAGCTGTGTTTGTAATTCAAATACACCTGTGTTTGGAGGACTGTTTACTTTTTTATTGTTGTTGTGGCTATGCTCTGTCACGCGCAAAATAATGAAAGAGGCACAAAGAGAGTTTGTTCTAAATGAATTGAGTGTTTCTTATGTTAAATGATCTGTTGCGTTTTAGTTTCATGCATTCCGTCATCAATCGTTCGTTTATGGCTCCACGTAAAAGTATGCACTTTAGCAAGTAAACATACTAATGTTTGCATTTAAATATAAATGAGTTCAGGACTTGCAAGTAGTATGCGAATATTTGGAGTGGGCTTCAGACATATTATACATGGTTCCTGCAGAATGTTGCTGGGGCAGTTTTTTTCAGCGTGTGGTTTTCCTTAATACAAATAAAGGGTTTTTCAACAGAGACGCTACAAAAGTAAATCGATAGGGACAGCAAACGACGCCATATTTTTTCCCCCTCTTCTGACATTTCTCTTCAGTAAGGTTTGCCATTTCATCATGGAAAGATATACGAGCCAACAACGAATCGAAATTATTAAAATTTACTACCGAAATTTGGAGTCAGTGGCCTCAACTTTAAGAGCGCTACGTCCAATTTATGGTCTTCAGCGATGAGGCTCATTTCTGGCTGAATGGCTTCGTCAATAAGCAAAATATGCGTTATTGGTCAGACAGCAATCCACACGTAATCCATGAGTCATCATTGCATCCCGAAAAAATTACAGTTTGTTGCGGTTTATGGGCCGGCGGCGTCATTGGGCCGTACTTCTTCCGTGATGATCAAGACCGGCACATTACTGTGAATGCGAATCGCTACCGTTCAATGATAACCGAATATTTTTGGCCCCAATTGGATAATATGGACTTCGAGGACATGTGGTTCAAACAGGACGGCGCCACAAGCCACACAGCGAATGCCACAATCAATTTATTGGAAACCAAGTTTGGTGAACGTGTTATCTCACGAAATGGCCCAATCGATTGGCTGCTTCGGTCGTGCGATTTGACGCCGGTAGATTATTTCCGGGGCTACGTCAAGTCTATGGTCTATGCCAACAAGCCAGCGACGATTGATGAACTTCGTACGAATATCGAACGTGAAATTGCAGCAGTATCGGCCGATTTATGCTTGAAAACCGTCGAAAATTGGGTTCAGCGTTTGGACTTCTGCAAGCGTGCTCGTGGTGGCCATGCAAAAGAAATCGAGTTCCATACATAATGGCATCGAACGTACTTTCACAGGAATAAAGAATTTCATTGGTATCTAAAACCGGTTTTGTTTTATTTAAAAAAACTTTTGTAGCTCTCTTATTGAAAAACCCTTTACTACTAAGATTTTTTTTGTAATTTTGTTGCAGACGATAGCTTCCGTCTTGTTGACCTTGTTACTACAATTACTGTCATTATTATACCAATCCCGCACAAAAACAACCAGACAACGAGAGAAAACAAATGAATGATATGATACACAAATGACCCCAACAGTCAATACAACTACCAAACCAAACGGAAAAAGGAAAAACGTTTTGTGTTTCGCATAACAACATGTCACTCCGACATCAAAGCGATGATGATGATGTGTTCCATCTTTCTGCCGTGATGTATTCCTTTTGTGACGTGATGATGTTACAATTAACATCGAATTCATCCCGGAGAGGAGAGTGCATCTCTTGTAGCATATAATTTGACTCCATTCCGTTTGTCTATATGTGATGATTGCACACGCTGCACAGATGGGAAACATATAACGAATTCATTCTTAATTGTTTGACGAGTGGTGTTCTCTTTTACAAAATGCCGACACAATTGCATTAGACATTATGGAATATACGGAAACAGCTAGAAGGTACTTCTTGCTCCTCTTTGTCACGACTACATTTTGCGCCTTGGGATGTCTTAGAGGGGTAAATGCAGTCCAAACACCTATTACGTGTATGGGAATTTTGGGCAGGATCATTGTAATCATTGTCTAAGGGAAAAATTTGGAGGATCATTCACCAGATATTAATGCACGCTGAAAAACAAACGGCTCCATCAACATATTGCAGGAACTATGTATATGTTTTGCAAGCAATTGTTTTCATTTTTGTTTTTTTTTGGGTGTTTGTCACATTTTTGTTATCAGCAGTTTTCAACAAACAAAGCTACATTTGGGCCACAAAAACATAGAGTAGAATCTATTAATCATTGTGTCTAAAACATGTAATATTGAATAGAAAACACAATGTGTTTCCACACAAATATACTATATTTGCGACAAGCTACAAACGCGTTACATTTGCATCCAAATAACAACAACAGATTTTTCAGCGTCTAGGAAAATTAGTAGCTCTAATGTTTGTGGCCAAAGTGAACATTGAATAAAATCGAAAGGAGAGAACAAGTTGCAAATAACAATTTCGTTTCCTACAAAAAAAAAATTGTAGACAACTACACTTCGTTTGAGGAATTTATTTGCGACAATCGAATTTTCTCAGTATATGAGAAATTAAAAGCATCTATGATTAGCAGACGGGAGCTGTCACATGACGCAGGTTCCACCCGCACAGTTTCAAACATTTTTTTAAATAACTTTTTTGTATTTTTATTTAATTTGTCATTTAATCTTGCAGCAAAGATAAAACATTTGCAACAACAAAACAAATTATGCAGCAAAAATAATTATTTTCCAAAATATACCCAGAGTTGACCCCGAAACTTCGAACGTTTCCCCCAAATAAGGCATTACTTTTGTTGCAAACAAACTTCCATTTATCCCATAATTATTATAATATATTTACCCATGATTAAGTATTATGCAAATTACACGGAATTTTATTAGTTTTATATGGAAATGTAACCTGACGATAGACAGAAGTTGCGATTTTATTTTAGGACTTACACTATGGAGTGGAACACAAGCACAATGATTACAAGTTCGCGCGTAATCCACTGAGCTATTGGAGGCAATTCACGACGACGAACAATACCTGAACATTAGGATTTGCTTGTTTATATTGAAGAAAGATACAATCATTTCATACGAGTGAACACTTTTGAGTGTATGCGTATATATGTATAAGTATGTGCCCAGCAGCGTAAACGCCGAGGTATTCTCAAAGCATGCCTGCAAATATGAATTCTAAGGCAGTTTTTTGACTTTCAACTATGGCTTCTCCTACCAGACATATCTACAGGTCCACCTTATTCTTTCTCCTGGACCAACACAAATTTCGATCCATATTCACACCTCGTTTCTTGAGGGAGACTTGGAAAGATACCTCATTTGTTTCCCATCCGAATGCAGGTCTGTCAGGAGGCCCACTCTGTATCTTCGGAAATATACCATACCCATGCATACTTAGTTTCTTAAGGTAGACCTGTTGGCAGGTATTATTCCATTAGCAGGCCTACCAGAAGGTATGAAAGGGAAGGCTTTTACAGCTGGCAGGCCTGACAAGAGAAGGGAAATGTGCAGGGCTTCCCTCCATATGGCGCCCTATGTTCATTTGAAACGATGATTGCATTTGTAGAGCAGGGTTTCTGACTACTTTTATAGAGCTGCTAGAAGGCATACAAGCTATCACATTTGGGTGGTGTGTATATACTTGTTTCTTTTCCACATGCTCGTTTTCTATACTTGCTGTAAAAGTAAATTAGAGAGGCGACTATATAGACGTCTAGAGAGAGTACTATATAGACGTCTAGAGAGACGATTATATGGACGTCTAGAGAGACGACTATATGGACGTCTAGAGACTCGACTATATAGACGTCTAGAGAGACGAGTATTTAGACGTATATCGGGACGACTATATGGACGTCTAGAGAGACGACTATATGGACGTCTAGAGAGACAACTATATGGACGTCTAGAGAGACGACTATATAGACGTCTAGAGAGACGGCTATAGAGACGTCTATAGGAGACGACTATATAGAGAGACGGATATATAGACGCCTTAAGAGACGACTATATAGACGTCTAGAGGGACGAATATATTAACGTTTAGAGACGAATATATTAACGTCTAGAGAGACGAGAGACGAATATATAAGTATAGACGTCTACAGAGACGACTTTATACGAGGGCGGTCCCAAAACTAGCCGCCATGACTTAAAGATGGTGCCAGTAGTTTGAAAAAAAAAATATTTTGCTGAAAATTGCCAACCTTATTAAACATATGTTTTAAGTTTCAACTCGCAACGTTGTATAGTATTTTTATTTGGGCCATCAAAAGTAAACGATTCCAGTGGATTTGTAAACGTGGAAAAAATTAGTTTTGTAATTCAATATTTCCACTTGAAAGGTCTCAGTTCAAACAATATTAAAGCCGAGCTAGATTCTACTCTGGGGGAGTCTGTTCCTTCGTTTACGACTGTAAAATATTGGGTAGCAGAGCTTAAACGATGTCGTACGAGCTGCTAAGACGAACAGCATAGTGATCGACCAATTGAGGTGACCACGCCAGACGCGGATAAGAAAATCCACAAAATGGTATTGGATGAACGTCGGCTGAAGATGCGTTAGCTAGCTGAAAGTATAGGCATTTCAAAAAGTGCTATACATCGTATATTGACGGAAGATTTGACGATGAGAAAGCTGTGCGCAAGGTGGATGCCGCGCTTGCTTTCAATAGAGCAAAAACAGCGTCGTCGTGAAGATGTTTCAGTAGAGTGTTCGGCGATGTTTCACCGCAATAAAGTCGAATTTTTGCGTCGACTTATAACCATGAATGAGACATGGGTCCACCACTTCAGACCTGAGACAAAGGAACAGACAAAGCAGTGGACTGGAATGGGAGAATCGTGTCCAAAGAAGACGAAGACGGTTCCATCTGCAGGCAAGGTCATGGCGTCTGTTTTTTGGGATGCGCATGGGATAATTTTTATTGATTATCTTCAGAAAGAGAAACCATCAAAAGCGAATATTATGCTAATTTATCACACCGTTTAAGTGATGAAATTGTGGGAAAGGCGGCCGCATTTGTGGAAAAATAAAGTGTTGTTTCATCAAGACAATGCTCCAGTTCACAAATTCATTATTGCGATGCCGAAAATTATTTAATTATAGTTCGAATTGCTTCATCACGTACCTTATTTGCCAGATAAATCAAAAATTGTAAAGGACGAGTTACTAATGGTCTACGAAGATAACAGTCTTTTTTTAATTTTTCAATAATATTATGATCTCTATGATCTCTAGACGAACTAAGAACCTCAATCATTTATTTCGGCGACACTATCGAATAATTAGCCATGAACAAGTTTTCCAGCTACTCCTCCTAATTGGTGTACAATTGTAGTTCCCAATCAGTGAGACTAGCAATAGAACGCACACCGCTCTCGCCAATCTCATCATGGGATGTTTTGGAAACAATTCTTTTAATATTCAAGATTGTGATGAAGAGACACCAAATTAGCTGTTTGGAAATGCCAGATACTCGGCAGGAAACATGAGAAAGTGCTTGGAAAAAATTCTATGTAACCAAAGTACAATTTGACTGATGTTTAATTTAACATCGAACTAAACACTGTGACTTCTTTGGAAAATCAGGTAGCTATGAAAATCAATAAAAGCAACTTCTTCTTCTATATGCGACTTGTTACATCAGACTTTACCAACATTTATTCTGGTTGCAAAACTTTATTTATTGACTAAGTTAATTGCTTCTTTACAATCTTAATTTAAGTTCGTTATTTCCTTTCAATCGATAATAAAAATAATAATTAAATTAAATTTTTATGTGAAAACGATAACAAACAAAACACCGGCATCGCATCGTATCGGCAACAACAACAAGCGCGATGGCAACACCAATGTAATCAAGTTAAAAGTCTTAAGTTTCCTTCGTTCCTGATTTTGGGGTAAACATGAGTTTAATTGACCCACTAACGATAATCTTGAGCACATAAATTTAAAAGTCGCCAACAACCTCAATGGAGCAGAATCAAACGGCAATTGCCTCAGCAGCGATATCAGCCCCACAATATGGCCACAATATCAGTCGCTGGACACGTCCGTCTTTTAATCCCTCACTGTATGGAGTTGACTTTACTCCATGCAGTAGTGTGGACTGTGGTACTCGTATCTTAAGTGTTCAATGTTTAGTTTGTTTCTTGTTAGTGTAACAATTTCGATTGGTATTTGACCCAAATTGTTGCGCAAAATGTTATTAGAAATATTTGTCGTTTCATTGAATGCGTTTGAAGTTTTACTACTAAATAAACAATAAAGGATTATTGGTATTTTAAATGAGTCATTTTAATATTTGGCAGTACGTGATTGTATGTAATAAGTTAGTAATATGGGAATCTAGACCATTGGAACTGTAGTGTAGATTTGTTCCACAATAAAATTATATCACATTAGGGTGGCCAATGTCCGCCGCTCCTTCACTAGTGTCGTTAAAGTTTTCAATTGTGTTAATTTCTAAAATTTATTCTCCAAAAGATCTAGATTTTATTTACGGTCACGTACAAAAAGAAATTTCGTTATGAGAAAATGGACCAAAACGTTTGGATACATTTAAATGGAATAATGGAATGGAAACGAGTTATGTAAAAAATGAGAGCTGAAAAACCTTTACGATAAACGATTCCGCCAACTGTTCCTTCGGTTACAGCAACCGAGTTATAGTTGCTCCACACTAAAAAACGTTTGCGAGAACTGAAAACCGTTTGCAGTAAACGAGTCATGAAAAATTGGAGCTGAAAAAACGTTTGCGAGAAACGAAAAACGGTTCCACCAACTGTTATTTCGGTTACAGCAATCGAGTTGTAATTACAATTTTTATTTATGGCTTCATAAGCTCTTTTTGTGTAAATTTCCAACTTTAATGATTTTGGTTTTACCCATAAAGTTTGTTTTAAAAAAAGTTGGATTTTTTTTCTATTTTTTCACTGTCTACTTACACGTCTGTCTCGCCTTGCATTCAAATAACAACTAAAAGCGCAGCAAACTACAACGCGTCAATTGTCCATCCAAGTTATATTGACAAGGAAGAAGCATAAGAGTGTGTGATCACTTTTATGTGGATAAGACTCTGTATACAGTCGACAGAATGAGAGAAATTTACGTTATTCGTAATCTGTGCTCTCATTAGAAAAATGGCTAATTTCAATTATCGCAAACGTTTTTTAATTTGCGGCAAATGCAAATTTGTACTCGTTTGATGCAAACGAGAATTCGTTTGCAACAACATGATACACATTTGCGATATATGTATGAGTTTATTTGGGAGAACTACATGAACGGTTGCGATTAATAAATTAATACAAATCAATCAAAGTATTGTTGTGGCAACCGAGCAATAAACGTTTTTTTTTCTTTGCGTGTATGAACTTGATCTACGAGTCAATTCACCGGTGAGAAGCGTGACATTAACTGTTCACCGAATTGTTCCCGCAATAATGCCTTCTTGTTGGAATCAAATGACTTCAAGATTACGGACTTCAAATTTAGGCAGCAAATAGTCCGTTCTCATGGCGCAATAACGAGCGTCCGTAACCGTTACGTTCCGGCCGGCCATATTTTTTAAGAAATTTTAAGAAATGATTCCACCAGACTATAATCCAAAACAAACCGTAGATTTTTCTTCATTTATGTAGCCGTTAAACAAGAAATAGGTCCCCATATATGAACAAAATTTTTGTTCGAAAAGAGTGATTTTTTTTCATGTTTTTCAAGACGGTGCCGTCTAAGATTTTGCATGATGAAATGTCAAACAAAAATTAACTAAAATAAACTGAAAGTCACATTGTGGGACACTTTTCCAACATTTCGAACGGTATTTCACCAATGACAAGTGTAATGGTGTAATCTTGGCAGCAATCGTGATTAGGTTGTCCCTATAGACGAGAGACTTCATGTGCCCCCACAAAATATAGTATAGTGGGTTCAAATCACACGAATGTCACATTTGACATCGCCACAACGTGGGATTAATTGCTCACCAAACTCGCCTCTCAATTGGTTCATGGTACCGCGTGCAATGTGGCATGTGTCATCGTCTTGTAGAAAATACATGTCAACTAAGTGGAATTCTGTCATTTTGGACAAAAATAAAAGTTCGTGATCATCGAGTGTTATCTTGCTCCATTGGCCGTAACGTTGCGGCCACCATCGTCTTTGAAAAAGTACGGTCGAATGATGCCAGCGGCCCATAAACCGCACTAAACAGTGAATTTTTCAGGGTGCACTGGCAGCTCTTGAACATCATCTGGCTGCTCTTCGGACCAAATTCCGCAATTATATTCATTGATGCACCCAAAATGAGACTCGTCGCTGAAGATCATCAAATGGACGTAACTTGCGAAACACATTTTTCACAGAGCACGAATTTTGACAATAAAATTCAATTATTTGCAAGCGTTGTTCGTTGGTAAGTCTCTTCATAATGAAACGACAAGGCAAACTGAACATTTTTGTTTTTGACAAATGTCAAGAATTATGCGTGAACTGGCAAAAACTTACCACTGAAAAATCAATTAGCAAAAAAATCACCCTATAGTTCAGTTAACTAAAATTCAAATCTCTCTCGACCTTTTTTCTCGTTTAATGTTTCTTAGAAGAAAATTTCAGGGCTGATTTTTAAAAATATCTGTTCATTTACTACTCCATTTCCAATTGAAATTAAAATTTTCTACTTAAAATTTGAAATACATCAATTCAAATTTGAAAATTCTATTAAAAATTTGATATACATCAATTGAAATTTAAAACACATCAATTGAAATTTAAAATACATCAATTGACATTTACAACACATCAATTGAAAATTGAAACACATCAATTGAAATTTAAAAATGTAATACATAAAATCGGTTAGTAATTTTTAAATTTCAACTGGCGAATTTTAAATTTCAATTGATGTCTTTGAAATTTCAACTGATATGTTTTAAATTTCAATTGATGGGTTTTAAATTTCAATTGATGTATTTCAAATTTCAATTGATGTATTTCAAGATTGGAATAGAATTTTCAAATTTCAATTGATGTATTTCAAATTGCAAGTAGAAAATTTAAACTTTAATTAGTTTTTTTTTTAAATTTCAATTGGAAATGGTGTAGTAAATGAATACATATTTTTGGACAAATCAGCTCTGTAATTTTCTTCTAAGAAACATTAAATAATAACTTGTATTTTTCCCCAGAAAAGAAATCGATGGTCGATTTTAAATTTTAGGTAACTGAACTAAAGGAGATTTTTTTGCTATTAGGGGTTTCAGTGTTAATTTTTTGCTAGTTCACGCGTGATTCCAAATAGAATTTTCAAATTTCAATTGAAATATTTCAAATTTCTAATAAAAATTTTAAATTTCAATTGATATTTTTCAAAAATTAATAGATTCTTCTTAAATTTCATTTGGAAATGGTGTTGAATGAATAATTTTTATATTCACGTACATGAGATATGTTGTACATGAGAGCGTGGGTTCGATCCTTAAAATTTCTTTCGACGACGTTCACCTCGCTTAGTAACGAAGACACATGAAAAACTTCTCAAAAAAGCCATTCGGAACCGATGTAAAACTATTAGTCCCAATCGGTGAGTATAAAACTGGAAAGCGAACAGTTCACTGAGTGTGAGAATCTCTCCCCTGCACCTTTATGGCCTGCAATGGGAAAAGGTTTATTGTTCGTTAAAACAAAACACTTGGCTTGGTTTATTTCTGCAGTTAGAGTCGGAGTTTAGAATTTTAACAAAGCAGAGTTGGAGTCGGAGTTTTCAACATTCTAAGCACACTTCACACCCCTGCTTGTGGATTTAGTTTTTTTTTTGTATAATTTTACTGGAGAATGGAAATATTGAGGCCGACGATTGTTCCCTACCAATGGCAATCCCATGTTATACTCGACACTGAAAATCACTTTTTGTGGATTGGCGAGCAAGTAGGTCTGGTTCTTAATGAATGCTGCAATAAGTTGTTCACCACTAGTCAACCAAACTAGAGGGCGGCAATGAAGACATAACTTGTTGGAATCGGTATAAAACAGTAGGCTCCAATCTGTGAGTCCAAACATATAAAACTCACAGTAAAGACCAACACGCTGAAAAATCTGTATATTTTTTATTGTTTGAAGGCAAATATATCATGTTTGTAGCTTGCCGCAAATATAGTATACTTGTGTCCAAACACATTGTGTTTGCTATTCAATATTACATGTCGGAGACACAATGATTAATACGTAATAATATTTGTTTTTGCGACCCAAATATGACTTTGTTTGTTGAAAACTACTGAAACAAAAACGTGACACACAACAAAGAAACAAAAAAGCAGCAGATCTTCAAGTCATGTAAACAAAGCTAGCAAACATGTACATGATTCCTGCAGTATGTTGCTGGTACCGTTTTTCAGCATTCGCAGACTGATTGATGATTGCGAAGTGAAATCAAGTTTATTTTCCAGACCTCTGAACCGATGTCAGAGAAAATCTTATTTCTTGTAATATGACTTAACTTGGATTTCTGTGATTTTCGTTGACACGACTAACGTGACGGTTACAAACACTGCTACTATTTGATTATACTGGCAACAAAGATTGTGGAGTGACTGTGGGAAAGACGTTCAACTTAAGATCTCTAACTTTACTCATAGCCATCTGAATAAATCCTATATTAACAATATAGACAACTGATTAAACCAACTATTTTTTTGGCTGTAGGAACGGCAACAGACTTTACATCACCAAAATAAATTTAACCCAAGAAAACGTTGTTTGCAACGGTTACAATCCATTGTATCCCGGCCATAACTTCTGCAACTAAATCCCAGTTGCCTTAAACAATTGTGAAATGTAAGATATAAAGGAAAAATCAAAAGTTTTACTGGAAACAGATTGTACATCATTACAATATTATTACAGTCGTTACGAATAATAATCACTGAAAAATTACTAACAATTTAGATATGATTTTTATTTTCAACTACATAATTTTCAATAATTTTTCAAATTAATGGGTGGAAAAGTGTCCCGAGTTGCTGGGCAATTGGCGGCAGTGGAGAGTTCCACTGGACTGCCACAGGAAAGTCGTTGTTGGGCTTTTTTAAACAGCAGTAACAGAGAAATCAAAAATAAAACGAAATTTAAATTAGGACATCAAATATAAAAGATGGAATTAAGGCAACTTTCCCAATTGAAAGCTGTTTAAATTTTACAGAAAATTTGAACTTTTAAAAATTTCAACACTATGGTGAGTATTACATATTCAGGGTAAGTGGTGGAATGGGTGGTGATAAATCAAGCTAAAAGTTACATGTTGTGTTGATACGGGCCCAGCAATCGTGGCTTTTGGTTGCCACATTTAATGTGACCCCCTTGGTTAACCTTTTTTTTTGGCGTTGTTGATACAGCTCCATAAGATGTTGCAGTTTTTTCATTTTGTTTACATTTTCTTTTTCCTATTTTTTTTTGTTATTTCTTACTGCAATTGGAGCAAAAGTTACGCTTTTAAGCAAAAGATTTTGAGGGAAAAGAAGTTTCACACAAAGTGAAAAGTGAATGAAAAACAAAGAAAGGAAGAGAGACACAGAAAGAAGAAAAATAAAACAGATATGCAAATATGCAACTGATTTGAATGGAAGCGTGTTATGAATGTTAGTTTTGCATATTAATGTGGCGTCGCAAGATGCATTTTGCGCCAAAGAGAATATAAAACTGGAGTAGAACGAAGCTTTGCATCAGTTCCACAATGCATGCATGCATGCATGAGTATAAATGGATTCACTCACCAGTGTAAAACAAATCACTGCGTTACAAGGTGTGAAGTAGAAAAAGTTGTTGGCGGAGTTTGCCTGGTTTAAAATATGCACATCCAGATTTGAATCGTGATACAAAAAGATTTTGCAAATTATTCGGAATAACTCGTCGGTCTAATTGTTCAATTATAGAGTTTGTTTTTCACTCAATCAATTCGAATTCTGTTTATCTTTGATTTTCTTATTAGGATGATGTCTCAGGAAAATTTATATTACTCCCTCCCACTTTTAACATAATGCCCCGAGATGGTAAACATTCACTTGCAACTGTTTGAAAACCGTTATGGGCTTATCGTCAATTGTCTATGAGGTGATACAGTGTCGAAATAAAGCTGTGCATTCCAATTGATGTCCAAGGTAAAGCCCTCTTCACGCTGAAAAAAAAACAGCCCTAGCAACATATTGCAGGAACCATTTACATGTTTGCAAACATTATTTTCATGAAATTAAGATCTGCTGCTTTTTTGTTTACTTGTTTGCATGTCATGTTTTTGTATTCAGTTGTCAACAACCTAAGCTACATTTGGGTCACAAAAACATATATTATATATAACCTAATAATCATTGTGTCTCCAACATTTAATACTGAATAGCAAACACAATGTGTTTGGACACAAGTATATTATATTTGTGACATGCTACAAACACTTTATAGTTGCATCCAATCAACAAAAAATACAGATTTTTCAGAGTGTTGGTAATGTGATTGATAAAATAATATTCAACAACCAAAAATATCCATACATGATTCTTCAAATTCCAAAGGCAAAAATATCGATGATACTTATCAACTCTTTGTTGAAAAGAAAGCGGATATGGATTGCCAAGTTTGACACCCATGTTAAACTGACAGCTTCTTGCAGTATGACATTGACCGCTATAAAATGAAACACTTCGAGATGCAATAAGAGCTCTTAGACAAACGATCGCTTCAGGATCTTCTTGGGAATGTCTTGTACTCTCATAAAAACAAGACAAGTTATGGTTGTATTTGTAAATAACAATGTAGACCTTTTTTTAAATTCAAAGACCTTTTCGAACCTAAGAAATTCTCAAACAAGTTGATAGCCAATTGTGCGATCCCTTCGATTTCTTAACCTTAGTATGATTGGCAACATCGAATGCAACAAATGTATATATTGAAAATTTGTGTTTTTTTTTGCTATTTGGTTTTTGAATATTGAAGGAAACACAGCAATTTTCTACAAGTGAATGAAATATTTATTTGGATCGATAAATCAATGTCAGCTATTTACTTTCTAAAGATTATTTCATGCAAATGTTGATACGCTTCATGTGGTTCATTCTGAAAGTCAAATTCTGACACAGTTTTTCCAACATTTCCGCCGGTATCTCACCAATGACACGTGTAATGTTGTCTTCCAAGGCAGCAATCGTAGTTGGTTTGCCGCTATATAAAAATTATCTAGTGTGCCCAAATCGCACGAACGAGGCGGCCAATTAATTGACAGCGCCACAACGTGAGATTAATTGCTTAATTGTAGTTCGGGTGCAATTTGTAAATTTTCTACAACATTTCCAATTGAAATTTGAAAAAATCAATTGAAATTTAAAAATTCTATTTGAAATACATCAACTGAAATTTAAAGAACATCAATTGAAATTTAAAAGATATCAATTGAAATTTAAAATACATCAATTGATATTTAAATAAACATCAATTGAAATTTAAATAAACATCAATTGAAATTTAAAGTACATCAAATTTCAATTGATGTCTTTCAAATTTCAATTGATTTTTTTTAAATTTCAATTGGAAATGGTGTGGTAAGTTATTTGTATCAAACAATCTATAGAATGCATTGGATCCACGGTGTCCAAAATTTCATTGGGCTTTCGGTGCCAATAGTAGAAATGTCTTTATTGAACTGTTTAATTCCAGATCATTCCAGTTAAATAATATAAGCGCATGCAGAGAACGACAAATTATAGCTGTGGGTACATACATATTATGTCCAGCCAAAGAGCAAATTACAAAAGCCGTCAAAAGAACATGAAGAGGGGCATAGCGGCTCTGGTCTATTTTTATATGCCTGAACATATGTTTGGCAAGTATATTTTCTTGGGTCTGAAATTAACTAAAAATAAAACAAAAGTAGTGGGCACATTTTCTGCGGCACAGCTCTTATTAGGTCCTAGATTACGAAAATAAACTAGCTTCGCCCGAAAATGTAGGGTTCTCAAAGGACGAAAATCAGAGACCACTTATGGCCAGTTTTTAAGTGGGTAGTTAACTATGGGATTACTTAATCGTAATTGAAAGATAATTAGAAGTTAACTTTGCATATTGTTTTTTAGTGGCAAGTTAAAGTAAGCCGTCATATTATTAACGATTATGGCAACCCTTACATTCTTATTGGACAAAACATCTGTGTTGGGCTAAATACCAAAACAACAAAGAGGAGCAACCAAATGGAATTATGTAAAATAAGAAGTAAATGCATAAAATCAAAGTCATTTCATCAAAAATGTTTAAAAAATAATGTTGCCGCAACAATTTAACGGTCTAGGCTCAAAGTATATTTACAAATACTCAAAACAGAAACATGTATTTTATGCAATCTTACATTTCTTATTTTGACAGTCAGTAATGTGATCGTCAAAATCATATGGGTCTGACTACTATTTAACCAACCAACATTGGGTGGTTAAATCATTGATAACCATTGACTGAAAAATAAAATTCGATTTTGAACCACAATTTAACTATGAAACGAAGTTCACCACTGACTGAAAAACTGGCCATTACTCTATTGACTTAAATTAAATATATTCTCAGTTAAACTTTAAGTGAATAGGGAGATTACCTATTTGAAATTGACAGGTCAAAGTCAATACAAAAGTTTGAAACTTAGTGTGGCCAAGGATCAAGAAACTTCAAATTTGTTAGCCCGTAAGGTCCTTTAAAAGAGCAACGGTTGCATATGACTGTTAGTTACGATATTCAATTGCTTAATTAAATAGGATACATTTTTTTACTCCCAGGAAACAAAACTACGTTTCAATGCGCTGTTTTTATTACAGTCCACTGACCTTGACATATCTTACCTCTGCCAAACGTTAACGAGATATTGATCTTTCGAAATTACCTGAAATGAAACAAAATAAAGAGAAACAGATACAAATTAGTAAATAACTAATCTTATTAATATTACATATATTTAAGTCAATATAAACACTAATTGAAAACAAGTTTCTGCTTCTTCCCATTTCATTGTCTTTCAAAATCGCAAAGTCTAACGAGCGCAATCCAAACAATCTCATCAAATAATGAAGAAACTAAATTTAATTAAATGCCATTGCAGATAGTAAATATTTTAATGAAGACACGCAGAAACATTACAAACAATATAAATAAACACAAATATAAATTATTACAAACAATGGGCGAGTGAGTGAATGACTACCCGGCCAAATATGTGTGAACAGTTCAACGACATTTTCAAAACGGGTAAAATGAAAACGAAACAGAAAAAAAATTAAAATCGCATAAAAAGACGGACGATCGGACACACAGACAAATGGACATAGACGGCTGGTTCACAATGGTAAACTGCAGCATTAAGTGACAAGATAGGGGTGACAGTGGTTGGCGTTGGTGCTTCTGTGTGTCGTCGAGCGACCCAATTTTAGGCCAATGCGCCCGCTGTAATGCTGAGCAGAACACCAACAGCTGGGACGGACAAAAGATGGTCAACATCGGCATTACCAAAAATAAAACAAAAATATTAATAATAATGCTAGCACATACTTTTAAGGAGGGGGTGGGAGGGGGGGAGTATAATACAAGTTTTCATTTGACTTCTTTTAAGTCTGTCACTAATTATTGTTGGCATTTATTTTGAACAGAAACCAAATTTGGGGCCATAAACTAAATTTTAATTTTCGCAGTAGAAATAATCAATATGAAACAGAAAATGTGACAAATTTTGGGTGAATTCAGCGGGTTAAGAAATTTTTAAAGACTATAGCTGTGATCACATTTCAAGGCTATTCCCGACAGGCGTCCCACTGTTTCTTATGGGCGTGATATGGGACCTGGAATTCGAGATAACAGGTCGGACAATTTCGCATAATATCTACGTTAAAATCTAAAAACTGAAAATCGATTTTTCGACACACTGTAGCACCGGAATTCTGTAACTTTTTAACCATAAAAATCGGTAGTTCAATAGTCAAAATTCATACAATTTCAGTACAAATGTTCCAAATTTTATCAATTTAACTATCGATTTATATCCTTAAAAAGTTACAGAATTCCAGGTTAAATACAGGGTGTCTCAAAACAAAGTTTGCCTTTGTTTAACTGGCTGCGTGAACGCATTGAATCTGAGGGACGCGGGAATTTTAAATTATTTGCAAAATTCAACTTGAGCCCAGGGCCCCCAGACTGAACTTTGACTTCCACAAAAAGGATGAAAAGGGTAGAGAAGGAAAAAAAGTGCGCAATTTGGTAGCTCTCGTAAAAGAGAACCAAAAAATCGAACCGACTCACTAAAACGCATTTCTCACTCGATTCATAACTTAATTATTGTATACTTTTTACATATTTTATGGAATTTTATTTAAGCATGTAATATTATATAAACTATAGTTAGATACTGCAACATACGTAATCAGAAAACTGCTCGTATATTGAAATATTCAACGAAGAGAGTAAGAGAGAGAGAGAGCACAGAAACTACGCGCTTCACTCGTTTTCATTTCATTCCATTAAGTGAGTTAATTTTCTTCTCTACCCTTTCATCCTCTTTGACTTCCAGCTCATGGGTCGCAAGTACTGTTCAAATCCGACCCCAATTTGCCGATGGCGGCGCAGTTTTTAGAATTTGACCGCCGACGGATGAATTTTCATCGCGCAATCATCCAATTTGTTGCGCAAGATATCAGTGCTCGTGAGTTAAAGTTACCCAGGGTAACCCATCCCCATTTTTGATCGAAAATATAAAAAATTAGGAAAAATCTCTATATCTCGGAAACGGAGCGTTTAATCGAAAAAATAACCAATTTTTGCTGGTTTCTAAGGGGTTTTCATAAAGTGGTCCAATTCGTATGGAAGAATTTTTTCTCGAAAAATCGCCAAAATAATAAAATCGCTAACATAAAAAGTGGCTATAAAACGAAAACGGTGCGTCCAATCGAAAAAAATAATAATAATTTTACCTCCGTGTGAGGCTTTAAGCAATGGGTGTCTCCAATATGGCATCACTTTTTTTTTTAAAATATCGCTAAAAATAAAATTTTTCAAACAAAAAATCTCTAAAACGCCCTCATGTTTATATCTCGGAAACGGAGCGTCTAATCGAAAAAATAACCAATTGTTTCTGGCTTCTAAGGGGTTTTCATAAAGTGGTCCAATTAGTATGGAAATTTTTTTTTTTCCAAAAATCGCCAAAATTAGGATATCGCTAAAATAAAAAGGTGGCCACTTTGTTATTTTAGCGATTTTCTTATTTTGGGGATTTTTCGAAAAAAAATTCTTCCATCCAAAAATTGGTTATTTTTTCTATTGAACGCTCCGTTTCCAAGTTATAGAGAATTTTCCTAATTTTTTGATATTTTCGATCAAAAATTTGGATTGGTTACCCTGGGTAACCCATTACCCATCGTCGTCAGTAGCTACCCATTATTTTTCCCCATTTCCTGAGGGTAATTAGTAATCGCGATGAGTAATTCCCCATTGTCGTGGGTAGCTACCCATTATTTTCCCCATTGCCCTTAGGGTAATGTGTAATCGTGATGGGTAATTGCTCATTTTCGTGGATAGCTACCCATTATTTTCCCCATACCCTGTGGATAATGGGTAAACGTTCATTACACATTCTCCACGACGATGTGTATGGGTTACTCATGGGGGGATAAATACGAACTCTGATGCCATTTTACTCTTCATAACTCTGATGCCATTTTACTCTTCACGAAATAATTTACGAATTTAATCCAATGATTTTTATGCTATAACGCGTGCATAGTAATTTTTCTGTGTCGTTTCATAGAAATTCTACTCTATTTTTACGCATTTCTTTCCAAATAATTAACGAAACTTTTTCCAGAAGTACCCAAAAAGAGTATCATTTGTTTCTTTCCACATGGTTGGGTGAAATAGTAACAAATTGTATTCTAAACGTGGAACAGATTATGGGCGGCTTTGTTGTTTGTCCGACTCGTTTTCCAACGACAGAAGAAATCGGCGGCGGCTATCGACTCAGAAGAAGACTCGGCTTCGTCAAGCCGCCGGCTCGTGATCGGTCGGTTTGTATGTCTGGTCACGAGCCGATAGGTTAAACTTTTTAGATTTTTTAGATGCTTTTGACAGAGGTGAATTATTGCCGAATTACGACATTTCGGCGATTGGACGTTACGTTTCCGAGTTATGGAAATATTTGTATTATAGCAACATTTTTATTTTGGCGATTTTTTCAAACAATTTTTTTACAATGAACGAGGCATCACTTTATACAAAATATATAATTTTGAAATTTGGTTAAATTTCCAAAAATGCGCGAAACAGGTAAAAGCATCAAAATAAAAATAAGTGTTATGAAATTTGTCTAATTTTTACATCTTGGATATAAATAAATAAAAGGTTTCCCGTTACATCTCATGCAGGGATTAGGGACAGCTTCTCACAACCGGTGAGCTGTACGCGTTCTAGTTTTACGCTCACAGATTGGGACCTACAGTTTTACACCGGTTCTGAACGGTATTTTGGGAAGCTTTTCATGGTTAATACTCCATAGTGTCGTCGTCACTAAACGTTGTGTCGCCGTCACTAAACGAGACCGTCGAAAGAATTCAGTCAGCCAGCGAGGTACTAAGTCTATGTTAGGCTTGAAAAACAAAATAATTTTAACATTTTTAAAAATGCCACTTTGTAGATACTTATTTAGCAATTGTTTATTTTTTAATTTTGATTTTAAAGATCAAAATATTTTTATATTCTAAACTCAAGAATTTTATTGAAAAACTTAAAAAAAATTCGGCAAAACTTATTATTTACATTAAATCATTAATTAAATTTACTTCAAAATACAAATCAATTAAAATATAACAGTTCACATGCTACTCCCCATTTGCCATTATGTCAAAATATTCGAACCAGATCAATGTGCATTACAGAGGCTTGCACAATGGCAATGGTAATATCATATTTACCAATGGATCAGAACACTAAGCATCAACATATAATGAATTATTTAATGGAATCATGACCGTGGATTGATAGACTGGGGTTTTCCATTCCCACACTCAGAACTGATGGTTTGGAAAGAGGTTGTTGCAACCGTAAATTCGGTTGTTGCCACCGAATTTCGGTTGCCACAACCGAATTAAGGTTGTCACCACTGAATTTGGTCCACAATTAGCGCGGCCGCGGTGACATCAAGATTTTTTGAGGTTATTAGGAAAGGTAAGTAAAAATTGAAAAAGTGATGATTTATCCGACATTTCGTATTATATTCAAAATTTAAAATATTGTTATTATTACTTCTGCATTAAAGTGTCATATTTTGTAAAAAATGGCCACAGCTATCAGCGGGAAGTGCAAACAGATGTCAAGAGTTCAGCTTTTTACTCGATAATGTCGCCGTCACTTAGCGAAATGGTAGTCGTCGAAAGAAATGTGCATTGAATATCACTGGATTGGTATCTTATACTAGCTGGAACCGGCAAATTACGTTTTGCCGTCAAAGTTTTTGTAATGCCAAAGGGTGAACAAAATTTGTTGTTCCATTACGTTTCAAACTATAGTTATGACTGTAATATCGGTTTCTTTCGAAGGGAGCATGGCACCGTCCTCTTCCACCCTGGCTGTAATTCATACTGTTCCAACAACATATGTATATACCAAATCTCATCTTCATATATCTGACACTTCATGAGATATAGGCATTTTAAATTTCAAGTTGTATGGGCGGTGCCACGCCCCTTTATCCAATCACAACCGACTATAGCCAAGGAGTATCAGCAGGTCGTCAGTACCACATTGAAAAGTGTTCATAACAATCGGTCTATTGGTCTATTAGAAAAGCCGTCAGAGCGATTTTTGAAAAGGGGGCGTGGCACCGCCGACTATCACCTTGGCTGTATAGCCTATGTCACCCGCTGGATGATTCTGAATATTGGCTAATAATTTCATCAAAATCGGTCTAGCCGTTTTCGAGTCCATTGGTAAGATACACACACACATACATACATACATTTTTATAACTATATATAGATAGATTGTGCACTTGTTCGTGAAGACAGACTCCGAATCTAAGTAGCAAAGACACAAACCACAACAGTTGACATAACTCTGTTATGGCTTTAACATAACATAACATAACTGTTAGCATATTGAAAAATGGTGTGTTAGCCGATCGGACCAATATATATAAAAACAAAAACTATAACTTACATTATAAGGTTAAGTAGTCTCTAAAGTATCAAATATTTTCAAATGTTGTTTCCCTTAAATTCATTAATACAGAGTGAAGTCAAGTCGTCTACATGTGAATTCACAATTTCTGTCGACGCATAATTTGACAGACCTTGGCTGGCGGTGGGCGTTGACCGACTACAAGTATCATCAAGTATGTGAAGGTAAAGCATTTTCTTTTTCAGTTCTCAAATTCCTACACATTTTCAGGGCATATCGCGATAAAGTTATTTATGAAAATATATACTTATATAAATATTTTGAAATACTTGCCAAACAAAAAAACAAAAAAAAAACTTATGCAAGCAGATCTGTTGCAACATTGCTCATATTTTTAAGCACCCGGGTTTATTGGCAACTCTGTGCAATTGGTCATACATAATTTATTTACATCTTTTTTTTTCTGTAATTAATCTACTTTGGTTTAGAAACAAAACAATTTATTACAACGGAAATTTGATTTTTTTTGAGATTTTCAAATTAAAATTTTTTTGCTCGCAGAAAGCAAAAAGGTTCTGTTATCTAATTGTCTTGACATTTTATGCATGGTTGCCCAGACTTGAATCCTTTAGACTATAAGTTGTGGTCCATTTTAGAGAGCATCGTCTGTACTACTCATCCACAAAATTTGGAATTTCTTAACCGTGCAATTATCCGCACAGTGGACGATTTCCAAATGGACGTAGTTCATATACAATAGACGATTGGCTAGTCAGACTTTGGTTGTGCTGGAAGGCACAGGGCGGACATTTTGAATAATCTTTTTTTTTGTAATGTTCTTAAATAATTAATAAACCGAAATAAAAAATAAACGAAAAATAAACCGACATAAAAATTAAAAAATATTAAAGTGAGCATATGAGCTACCTAAGTATATGTTTGGAACATCCGTATAATTCCATACCTGCAAGCATTGTTTTCATGAATTGAAGATCAGCTGTTATTGGTTTCTTTTTTGTCTGCCACGTTTTTTGTTTTTATTAGTTTTCAACAAACAAAGCCATATTTGGGCTACAAAAACATATATTATAACCCATTAATCATTGTGTCTCCAAAGTATCCAAAGTATATATAAAATGTACTAAACACGTTATATTTGCAACCTAACAGCAACAAAAATTCAGATTTTTCAGCGCGGAGTAACTGTCGGTGGTGCAAGGGTTAGTGTGTACGCCCCTTGCACATAAGATTCTGGGTTCGATCCCTGCTCTGGCCACCTTAAACTCCTTTCGGCGGCGGTCACCTGGCATAGTGACGGCGACACTATCGAGTATTTAGCCATGACAAAGTTTCTCATAATACCGTTCGGAATAGGTGTAAAAACTGTAGGTCCCAATCAGTAAGAATAAAACTAGAATGCGCACAGCTGACTGGTTGTGAGCAGCTCTCCTTAATTCCTTCATGGGTTGTAATGGGAAACCATTTATTTATTTTGTTTTGTGAACACGTAGTATATAATTCACCGGTCTACTTAGTGATCAACAGTATGGACTCCGCAAACACCGTTCTACTGGTGATCGGATGGTGTTCTCTTGGAACAGTGGAGTCGGTCTGTACATACTTATACATAGTGGCTTTAGATATTTCGACGTCCAACACCAATGGTAAAGCGGGCTATGAGGGAACGTTATAAGACGAAGAGGAGAACCAAAACAAGCTCAGGACGGCATTTGGAGGTCTTAAAAACAACAAAGCTGCAGGTGCCGATGGACTGCCGGCAGAGCTTTATAAGGCCGACGGCTGGCGACGTGCATGCACCAGCTTATAAACACGCTGTGGCTAAAGGAATGCATGCCCCACGATTGGAATCTGAGTGTTCTATGACCTGTTAGGCGATCCAAGTTTGTGCACCAACTACCTTCTATACCCATCGCATACAAGGTCCTGTGGAATGTGTCATGTGAAAGACTAAAGCCCATCTTAACGAACTTGATTTTACCTTATCAGTGTAGTTTTAGACCTGGTAAATCCACGACCGACCAGATGTTCACACTACGACAAATCCTATAGAACACCCAAGCAATGCAGATCGACACTTACCATCTTTTGATCGACTACAAAGCTGCATTCGATAGGACAAATACTATTGGATGCCATGGCTGAGTTTTGTATCCCTGCGAAGCTGATACGACTTTGAGTGATGACACTGACCGACACGAAGTTTTCAGTGAAGATGGGGAAAAATTTGACAAAGCTATTTTATACCAATGGCTAGTGTCCGCGGCTCTTGCACATAAGAACGTGGGTTCGATCCCTGCTTTGATCATCATACATTTCTTTCGACGACGGTCACCTAGCTAAGTGATGGCGACACTAACGAGTACTTAGCCATGAAAAAATCGTCTGAAAAAACCGCTCGGAATCGGCTTAAAACTGTAGGTCCCAATTGGTGAGTGTAAAACTAGCAAGCGCACAACTTAATGATTAAGAGAAGCTCTCCCCAGTCACTTCATGGAATGTAATGTATTATGGTTAACTTCTGTCAATGAACTGCTTCTTGAATTGGACAGGGCCGAATGCCAGGTCTTTGCCTATGCCGATGATATTGCTATCATAAGTACGGGTAGAAACCTCAATTTACTTAGCATTCGTACAACCAGCCTACTTAGTCTGATTTCGAACTGGACCGCTAACAACGGACTATCACTTAACCCACTTAAAACCGAGCTTATCTTGTTCTCTCGGAAATATAAAATACCCGCATTTGAACTGGCGTCAGTTAATGGGGTGCAATTCTCAGTTGTTCTTGAGCGACGTGCACGGGTTTTATTCTTCACATCACTAACTTGTCCCAACACCTCGAATTTTTCCACCAATTTCTGTATTGCGGTCCGACAAGGTGCAAAAATGCCCAAATGACCCAAAAATGCTTTAGTTTTGCGAACTGTGACTGCAAGATTTTCATCATTTTTGTAGTGAATTTTAATAATTTCAATGCGTTGTTGAAGCGTGTACCGTTCCATTTTTAGTAATGGCGTACTTTCTACTTGTCAAATGTCAAAGAATAAAAGCTTCAAAAGTGACAGCTACCGAAATACTGGGTGATTCAAAATAACACCTCTTGTTGGAAAACCCTTTATTTCCCGGATGCCGAAAGTTTTGTTTTGGCGACTTGCAGTGGTAGGCAGAGTCGGCCGATTTGACCGCTCTACACTCAGAAAAAAATATTTCATAAATTTTAGTTCAACACTTTCTTAATTTTAGTTCCAAATATTTCCTCAATTGTAGTCAGTCCATTTGTACATAAAGTTATGAATTGAATTACATTTGACGAATTTTTTTCGCAATCGGAGTATAAAAATAATATAAAAAATTTCCTTAAGTTTGCTAGGGCAAATTTCCTCAACAATTGTACTAAATTTGAGGATACACATACCTTGTTGTAGCAAAAGCGTATTAACATTTAAATAAATAAATGGTTCCCATCACATTCCATGAAGGAATAGAGAGAGCCAGTGAGCTGTGCGCTTTCTAGTTTTATTCGCACTGAGTGGGACCTATAGTTTTTACACCGATTCCGAATGATATTTGATAGAGTCGCCGTCACTATGCGAGGCGACCGTCGCTTAAGGAAATTTAAGGGGGTCAGAGCAGGGAACTATAACCCACATTCTCATGCATAAGAGCCGCGCATACTTCCATTGCAATTGTAAATTTATTGAAAATTTAGTACACAATATTATATTGATATATTGAATATTACAATATTAAAATGTAGTTCACAAAATATTAAAAAATAATAATATTCCAAATATTAAAATTGAGTTCATAGTTGTAATTAATTTATGCACATATGTATGTATATTAGCGTGGCCGTTTTTGTTTTTTTTTTTTTTTATTTCTTATGTTCTCTCCCCCCAAATCGGTTTCAGTTTTATGTAAAAAAAAATCATAGCGATAAGGTGTGTTTATATTTATTCAAATGTAATTTGTTTGTATATGAGTATCTTAAAAAAAAAACATTTTACAAGAATATGATGTATGGCAATATTTTTGCTCTTCTAGTCAACAACATTCGCTTCAAAGAAAGTTTTTTACTAAAATTAATATTTTAGAAAATAATGAATAAAATAATAAAGATATGACAAACCAAAAAGGCCAACTTTGAGGGGCGGACGCACCCCCTAAAACACAACTTATCGCTATGAAATTTTTTTGTATTTTTTTTTACATAAAACTGAACCGATTTTTGGGGGGAGAATATAAGAAATCAAAAAAATTATACATACAACTAAACGGCCACCCTAATGTATATACAATGGTTTGAAGTACATTAATACTAGTGGTGGACAGAATCGAGGAATCGGTTCTTTAGAACAACCAACCGGACCGGTGCTTGCAAGAACCGAATTACGGTTCCAAATGAACCGAAATCAATTTCAAGCGAAACGAAAGACGGGTCCCAATGAACCGAAAATTGTTCTTAAAGAACAGAAAACGGATCTTAAAAGAACCAAAAGCTTGTTCAAAAGAATCGAAAACGGTTTCAAAAGTACAGAAAGACGATTCTAAATGAACCGAAAAACGATTTGAAAAGATCCGTAAAACAGTTCCAGAATACCAGGACTCGGTTCCAAATTAACTAAAAGTGTTAAACTTTGCATGAGGGTGGTATGAGAATGTGTATTTTTAATCAAATTTTAAATTCCTATAATGACTTCAACACTTAAGCCACTTTGGGACAGCAATTTGCTGAGAACCGGAACCGGTCCAAATACCCGGTTCTTCTGGGAACCGGACTCAATATAACCGATTCTTCAAATACGCAAAACCGCACATCACTAATGTATGCTATTTGTAAGGTATATTGTTCTTAATGCATATTAGGAATCTTAAGAATTTCAAGATTAAAATCTTTTTTAATAAACTGGAGTAAGAATACAGAGCATATATTCATATTCAGTGTTGAGGGTTTTGTATATTACCTTCCCAATTCTCATTAAGTTCATGGCGGCTATCGTACAAGTATTCGTCTTTTGTTGGTTGTCGGTAACACATACACTTAAAAGTTCTTCTGAGGACTGTGTAATATATTTTCAAGGAAATTTTTTATCTTTATTCCATGAAGTATTTCCTAATTTTAAGGTCTTTGTTCTTAAATTTTTGGAAGTCACTTACTTGATTCGAGTGACGTACGTGATTTGAGGAAATGATTTCCTTGATAAAAGCATTTCTCCTACAAATGTAGAATAATGTACTACTACGTGAACAAATTGATCTACACGCTGAAAAATAACGACCCCAGCAACATATTGCAGGAACCATGTACTACATTAGGGTGGGTCAATTTTTTTGCCGACCAGGAGTATAACAGAAACGTAATCTACGGCAAATTTTATGAAGATGTTCCCAAGAAACCATGGTTCTAAAATCAAAATCTAGCCCGCGATTTTTCTCTTGAAAATTTCTATACATATTACCGTAAAAAATTGACCCAAAAGCCATTCTTATGAAACTTGATAGTATTCGATTTCGATAAAATTTCACACATATATTCTAGTCGTTGCTGTCTTTCCATGGACGTTTATGTTAGGTCGAAACTCCTCAGGGTTCATGTTTTGTAGCTGTGTAAAGTTGGTCATCTGCAGCATTTTTTCAGCAACGAGTAGAATATATGAATATAGATTTCATCGAAATCGAATAGTATCAAGTTTCTAAAGTATGGCTTTTGGGTCGATTTTCTATACTAATACACCCCGCGAAATAAATATAAAGGCAACACCATTTTTAGTTTTTTCCAAATTTTGTGAGGAATTTTCAAGTTTTTATTTGATACTGCATTAGACCTTTCAAAATTAAATACTTTTCAGCAAAAATACTTTGACAATGACTCCTTCAAGGTGAATCAACAAAAAATAATCTAATTACTAGTGCGAAATATTTATAAAGCCAAAGGAGTTATTTAAATATTCTAAAAAGTTTCGTAAGACTTATGATCTCCATTATCGCTGATAACTTCTACTAATCATCTTGGCATTGAGTTTATCAACGAATGAATATACGCAGGATCAGTTATTTCCCAATTTCTTGTATTGCTACCCTTCGATCCTAGACATTCTTCAACTGGAGTCCTGGGTGGTAAACTTGGGTAGGTAAAATAGACCAGAGGTTCTCGATCGGATAGAGATCAGAACTAAGTACAGGCCAGTCGAGAGTTAGTATTATTTCTGGACTCCCGAAACTTTGGAGTTTTCTTAGACCGATGTACCGCAACGTTGTCCTGCTGGATGATAAATTCTGGGACACAAATTTCCTCTCCAGAATTAACTAAGACGACATCCAATAGTCGAATATAATACACGGAGTCCATTTTTGTGAAAATGAGACATACTGCAGTGGTTCCTCTATAACTCATACCTGCCCAAACCGTAAGGGACCCACCGCCAAAATTTCGCCGGTGACGCAAAATTTTGAAAACAGCTCTGGAAGGCAAATATTTGTTCGATCCATCAGGTCCATCCAAATTTAATTTTTCCCATCGGCAAATATCACTCCTTATCCAAAATCTATATATTTCAGCGAATTTAAATCTGGATAATTTGTCTCTTGGCATGAGACCAAGTTTTGCATACTTTTTCCAATACGACAGTTTCAAGTCGCGTTTCATTATTTGTTGAACACGACGCAACAGTGCTCCCCAGCTCAATTTAGCAATAATTTCCTTATCGCGGAAGATTTCTTTAACAGCAACGCTTTTGATCTCTCTTTTGGCGCTGCCACTGATCAGTGGTGTCCTTCCAGGTCGTTTTGTGTTTCCATCTTGGCCACCCTGTTTTATAAAATTAACAATTACACAGCTAGATCTTTTCATTTACCTCGAAATTTCCCAATTGGACTGCCCTTCATCATTATAATCTTAAATTTTTCCCTTTTCTTCTTTACTTAGGTACTTTTCACCAGGTATTCTATATAAATTATTTTTTTGTAATTTGACCTACGTTAATTTTAAAACAATAAAATAACAACCAAAGAAAACTCATTTTTGTTTAAATTCCTATTTACTGCTGTTCGAATTCGGGTTTTTTTTCACATTGCCTTATATATATTTCGCACCAGAAATAGAAAAATCAACGTCATTTTTCATTTAACTTGTACAAGAGATCGATTGATTACATTCTCTAACATAACGTACGTACTGACTCATATATAGATTAAAATCCTACGCCAAAAACGTAGTGCATTGAGAGTACCGAGAAAAAATATATTGCCTTTATAATTATTTCGCTGGGTGTACACAAATTTTCAAGTGAAAAATCGCGGGCTCGATTTTGATTTTAGAACCATCGTTTCTTGGGACCATTTTCTTAGAATTTGCCGTAGATTACGTTTCTGCTATACTCTTTGTCAATTTTTTTGGTCCCATACAAATTGACCCACCCTAATGTACATGTTTTCAAGCATTGTTATCGTGAATTAAAGATCTGCTACTTTTTGTTTCGCTATTGTTTACCATCTCTTTCTTTTCAGCAGTTTTCAACAAACAACGTCACATTTGGGTCACAAATACTTATATTATAACCTAATAATCATTGGGTCCCAAACATGTTATATTGAGTAGCAAACACAATGTGTTTGGACACAAGTATACTATATTTGCGACAAGCTACAAACACGTCATATTTGCATCCAAACAACAGAAAAAGACAAATTTTTCAGCGTGTATGTTCAAGGAAATTGGTGCTTTATTCCAAGAAGAGTTTTCTCATGCTTAACTTAAGTAACAAATGAACTTTATTTGAGGAAATAATTGACTCTTTTTATAAACTTATTACTACTTTTGATGAAAAATGTTCCAGTTTTTTAGGAAACATGTGCTTATTACAGGGAACAGATGTACTGAATTTAAGGAAACTTGAACTTTATGTAATGAAATATATCCTCGATTTAAGGACATATGGGTTTCTACATTTAAAGCAAAACAAAATATGTATCTTAATTTGAGTTCAGAAATCTTTTTTCGTTAGTTTAAGTCCATTTGGAGTTTCAGTGCTAATTTTTTTGAGTGTAGTCTTTCTTTCTTTGGGGGGTTTTGAGGGCCGGGTCTATTTGAACAAGCCACAGACTCTGAAAGCTCTCAAAAGGAACATCCGACAAGACTGCGAGAACGTGTGGAAACGCGGTAAAAAGAGCCCAAATGGTCATCACCTATGGCTACGACCACTTGACTGATATCATCTTCCAAATAAAGTAAACAAAAATTAACAGGTCCAAATAGGTCCATTTCATTTTGTTTTAAAGATATAGCAAAATAACGTCGGGTAAGTGTTGTTGGCCGTGGCTGTGGATGGTGCAATGGCTAGTGTGCGCGGCTCTTGTGCACGAGAACATGGGTTCCACCACCTTACATTTCCTACGAAGACGGCCACCTAGCTTAGTGATGGTGACACTATCGAGTACTTCGAGTATGTAAAAGCTTCTAAAAATACCATTCGGAAACGGTGCAAAAGTGTAGGTTCCAATCAGTGAGTGCAAAATTTGAAAGCGCACAGCTCACTGGTTGTGAGAAGCTCTCCCCAATCTCTTCATGGGATGTAATGAGAAACTAGTTTTTAATGTGTTTTTGGACCCAGTATGTCAAAAAATAAATCGTGTGTGACATGTTTGTAACAAAATTGTGGAGTGTACGAAACGTTTAATTGCAACAATGTAAAGGCACTGACGATCACATTTCATCACTTCAACGAAGCGTTTTCCTTTCAGTGTAGGAATTAATTGCTTCGTTATTAATATAATTTCAAAACTTTCCGTCGAAAATTTTCCAAATATCTAATGGATACGATAAACAAAGAAAAGAAAACAAAGAAAGGCAAAGCTTCAAAATTACACTGTTGTACAAAATTCACGTTATTGTGCGGGACAGAAGGTTTCGTATATGATTCTTATAGAATTTTTTCCGAACATTTGGAATATGTACTCGATTTTTTCATCCCAAATGTGGCTTTTTTGTTGAAACCCCCTAAAAACAAATACGAGACAGACAACAAAGAAACAAAAAAGCAACAGATTTTCAATGCATGAAAACAGTGCTTGCAACCATGTACATGTGTCCTGCAATATGTTGCTGGACCCGATATTTTTCAGCGTGTAGTACAAATGAAATGTGGCTGTGGTACCAGGCCATCATCTTCACAAGGTTCCTTGTTACAGTTTGTTAGAGGTTAAGCTTAAGACTTTTAAATGAGATTTATGTCTTTATTTATTATTCAAGCTGAAGACCATTCAATATCCCTGTTAATAAAGATACTTCTTGATAAAAATTGTTTAAAAAAAACTTAATCTTTCACTTTTTAACATGGTTTTCTCGAATTTATGCGGTTATTGATACTTTTCCATTGCATATTCTCAATCTACAACCACAAACCTATAAGTATCCTTCCTCCACAAAATCCTTGTATAACAGTGTCATCAAATAATTCCAAAATATATAAACAAAATAACAAACAAATTTATTCCGCTCTAAACAGCCAAATGAATCATCAATTGTGAGATTTGCCATATCTCTGTTGTGGTCCACAAGTCTACAAATAAAATCGTACAATTTTAAGTTATGAATCATTTGAAAATCGCATTTAACAAATGCAAATGTTATTTATTCTTTTGTTGTGGTCGACAGGTAACAACGACGAGAACAATCCCCCAAATGATATTTGCTCTTATTTAATATGCAAAAGTTGTGGTGTAAACGTAACGTGGTGTATTTATTATCAAGATTTGTTTGAAATCGACAAATAAACAGAATCGAAAATAAAAAAAATACAATTGAGATTGAATAATTGCCGGGTATATTAAACAAATTTGCATGACAAATTACGGCCCGATTGCTAACAGCAGCATAATAATCAATGACAAATAAGTTATGATTTATTATTTGTCAAACACACACCAATCGTATGAAATTGGGAGACAGGGTGACAGAGAAAAATTTAAGTATAATCAGCATTTGCTAAGTAGTTTTCAACAAAATATGTACTAATTTTTTGTGAGTTCCTTTTCGGCTCTTTGGAAAGCAAAGTTTTGGGTCTTCGACATCACTCGATATTTCTGCAATGAATTATAGCAAAGAAATTACCCAAAGCGTTCCATGTCGACTTGGCGAAAAACTAAGTAAAAATTGCGCACATGCGGTGAATTTCTCCCCATCTTTTTCCCGCCATCCGGTACGTTGTCTGAGGTACGAAAATTTTTGATTCTAAAATTTTATTCAATCTACTTTTCTGATGTCACTCTGAGACGATTTTTTTTAAAAATTTTAACTTAAAAAAAATTCAAAATATATAAAGAATTTGTATTCCGTTGTTCGACCTTTTCGTTATCAATAAAAAATCTATATTCTCCGAGCTCGAGGTCAGATTTGCTTCTCTTGTATTTATTTTCCTCGATATTTCGCTACTCCGTTGTGTAGCACCATCAGGAGATATAAACAATTAATAAATATTCAAACCAAATAACAATAACGAAAAATTATGTCAATATAAAAATGTTTGAAAAAAGTTTTCCCGCTTTTTTTTTTAAATATTTCAAGTTACACAAAAAAATAATGTTGCTTTCTGTGTATGCTGTTTTCTGTGTAGAAATGTGCCTGTATTTTGTGTCCTGCAATTAAGTTTAAGTTGAGTGTTTAAGGATTCCAAATTTTAGTTCGAAAAAAGTGTTATTTCAAGTTCTTCAAATTTTTTTTTTTCACTAAAAATGCATTTAGATTAAATACTTATAGACAACTATTTTAACTGCAACAACCTTTTAGATGAAGTTTGTACGCTTTCAATACGACATAACATGTCAGACTTTCTCAACGATTTCATGGTGAGATGGTAGGGTGCCTTGACCGAAAGCATCAAGATGGCCTAATATGGGTGCTATATAGGCTGTTCAAACCCGAAACTAGATTCAATACCAATGTACGTATGTCGGGATTTAAAAAAACCTATTTTCGAATAATTTTTCTCGTCGGTTAACCGGTTTCATCTTCAAAATTCAAATTTCCGTTGTCATTAAATGTGTTCAATTTTGTCAATTCAATTGAATTCAGTTCAATTAAATTCAGTCCATTTCAGCTGCATCCAATCCAATTCGTTTCTATTCCATTCAATCCACTGCAATACAATTTAATTAAATTCCCTTCAGTTCAGTTCAATTCATTACATTTCAATTCAATGCAATTCAAGACAAATCAATTCCTTTCCAATCCAATACAATTGAATTCAATACAATTCAATTAAATTGATTCAATTAAATTCAATTCAAATCAGTCTAATCAAATCTAATACTTGTGAAAAAAATATTTTGCTTTCAACTGAATTCAGTTCAATTCAATTAATTTCAATTCAAATCGATTCCATTCAAACCAATCCTATAAAATATATAAATTTCGAATAACAATTTTATATTTCAATTCAGTTCAAATACAATGCAATTTATTTCAATTCAATTCGAATCAATTCAGTCCAATTTTGTTCCTTTCAATCCAATTAAGTTCAATGCAATTCAAATCAATTCAATTCAATAATATTCAAATCAATTCATCATAAATCAATAAAATGCCTTCCATTCCAATATCTAATAATTTTGAATATTACATTCAAATGAAAATGAATTCAATTCCATTCAATTCAATTCAGGTCATTGTAATTCAATCCAATCCAATCTAATTTAATAATTTTGAACAACAATTTTCATCTCAATTCAATTTAATTCAAATCAATTCAATCCAAGTCTATTCTATGAAATCCAATTAAATCCAATTCAACTCATTTCAATTTAATTCAGTACAATTCAATTCAATTCCAATCCATTCAATTCAATGCAATAAAAACCATATAATCTAATAATTTTAAATAAAAATTTTACATTTCAAGTGCATTCAGTTCAATTCAATTAAATTCATTTACTTAAATTCAATTCAAATCAATTCTATTATATTCTATTCTATACTATTCTATTTAATTCAATTAAATCAAATTAATATATTAATTTTTAATAAAAATTTTACATTCAAGCGAATTCAAGTTAATACCATTAAATTCAAATCATTTCAATTCAATTTATTCAAGTCAATCAATCCATTCCGTTCAATCCCATCCTATTTAATCTAATAATTTTGAATAACTTTTTATTTTATTATTCAAGCTCAAGACCATTCTATATCTCTATTAATAGAGGTATACACTCAAAAAAGTATGTTGGTAAACACAGCAGAAAAGTCTGCTGAAAATAGCAAACTTAATTTTTTGAGTGTAGGTTTTTATTAAAGAAGATTTGTAAAATGTATTCTCTTGATTACGGCAAACCATATAGCTATTTCAGATCTAGCCACAGATCTTCATCAGCGGTTGTTTGGATTTATTTTGAATTTTGAATAACAATTCATTTAATTTCAATTGACTTCAATCCAATTCTATTTGATTCAATCCATTAAAATCCAATTCGATACAATTCATTTCAATTCAATTCCATTCAATCCAATCCAATTCAATTTTTAATAACACATTAAATACATTTCCAGTTGACATTTGCAAAAAAAAAAACGTTGGAAGGGATTAATAAGGGCTACTTTTAAAAATTCGGAACAGAAGCTTGAGAGGCATTCTGGAAGTGAAGCTGTAGTTCAGCGAACCTGAAAATTTGCTGAGCAAACGTGTTTCTGAAGTAATCTGCAATTTATTTCTTTCATAGACGTTTTCTGAAACCCGATTTCATAACGGCATAAATTAACACGTCTCTATCACAATATTTGTATTATTTCTATTTGTAAACAATTTTGTATTACAGCTGAAATATGTAATTTGAATTAGCACAGATGTTAACAAATATTACAACTCTGGCCGATTGCGTTTGTTGGGCAATAATTAAACATTCGCTAGACGCCAACAGACATTGTTGTGTTACGGCCCATATCACATACAAACTGGGTGTTAATAAACATTTTACTTTATGGACAAGTTGATATGCAACATCAATGGGTGGCATCACCGTCGTTCGTGTCATCAACATCATCAATATCATCATCATCATCATAATCATCAACATCAACACTATCATTACAGCAAACAACAAATGCATTGATAGCAACTATTGCAGTCACGATGCATCAACATAAATAGAAGTCTAGAGAAGTGTAGCAGTAATTGGCTTGACCTAAATTTACATGATTGTATTTTGCTGCCAGCTACTCACTTTTTCCATTCATTTATAGTTTTTTTTTTATTTATTTATTTTCATCATTATTATTGTCATAATATCATACGGTGCGACACTAATAATAGATACCTACTGCCGTCGCCGCCATCATTGGCTAGAAGTTTCTGAAATTAAAAAGAAATACATGTACATATGTATGTATATGTAAGTGAGGAAGTTAGTGGCCATTTAAGGCTGAAAAATACACTATACCAAAAATTGTTGCCCATTGCATCTCATGAAGCGACTGGGGTTCTCCCAACCAGTAAGCTCACTGATTGGGACCTACAGTTTTATACGGATTCCGATCAGTTTCCTGAAAACCTTCTTCATTGATAAGTACTGGATAGTGTCGCCATCACAAAGACGGGTGTCCGCCGCACACTGTGTCCGCTGCGGCAATAAATCATTTTGGACCTGCTCTCCGATTTTGATGATTTTTGCACAGATGGTTAAAAACTATCTAAAGGTCATGTGTGTAAAATTTTATGCAAATATCTCCATTGGTTTTCTGTCCCGAGCAGCGCAAAGTTGACATATGTGAACAAGTCTCAAATGGGTTAGTTTTCTATGTCATATTTAAAACCTTGTTACTTATAAACTATACACCGAGTGTACCTTATAGAAATTTTTTTCACTTAAAATAGGCATCAAGCATTATGTAAATTAAAAAAAAAAATAAAAATTGAAAAAAAAAATATAATTTTTTTTTTATTTTGGGCCAAAAAAAAATAAACATTTATGATTTTCCGTTAGACTTTTAGTTGTGTGCGAAGCAGTGCGAAACATGGAGTCCTATACCAAATTAAAGCTGAGGGTCTTAGCTAACAGATTCCAAAAAAAAATTCTGCCGAAATTTGCCCGCGGCCAAAAAATCAATGGGAAACCAAAAAATTACAGTAAAAAATATGCGTTATGCGTTATTTTACGCGTGCATAAACAACTTCGCACTCTTTCTTTCGTTACTGCTTCTTGTTGTTTTGCCTGTGTGCATGTCTATTACTATAAATAGTATATTTGTAAGATAATTTAGGGAATTCACATGGTCTCCTAAAGTCATAAGTTCTTAAAGTCATATTTAACAAATTAGTACATATGACTTATGCATGTGAGCAGCATGTTGTATGTGCTAAATCATAAGTCATAAAAACGTTAAATAAACGTCAAGTAACAAAAGAAAATTATTTAAAAAAATTAAAAAATGCCAACAAGAAGCGAAAAAGATAAAATTTTTACGGTTTTGTGTGAAAAGTTTGTTCACAAAAACTTACCGGAGTAGTTTCTTCTCATTCCATTTGTCCAATTTCCTTTTTTTTATTATTTTACCAATTAAAATTAATTCTTGAGTTAATGTTGTAGAAAAATGCAAAATTTCTTCACAACACAACAATATATCTGATTAAATAGTAAACAAAAAACAGCTGATACTGAACATACAACATAGTACACTGGAAAAACAGACATGCTCAGGTTGTATAGTCGTAAAATATATTTACATGAAGAATACCAACAACATATTTACAACTGTTGTATTATTTTAGCATATACGATAAATGCAACACAATAGTACACCATGTGAACTCCCTAATTGTGTATAAAGTGCTCGTACACTGAAATTCAAATCATATCAGTTATTATATTTTTTAAAATAAATTTTTACATACCATAATGAAAACTTCAGCATGAGTTGGGCTCGAATTCCAGATGTTCGCACGCCAGCCGCCAACTCTATCCACTGAGCTATTAAAGACGTTGGGATTGAATGAATAATAACGTCACTTATTATTACACGCAATGTGTGTAGTCTTTTAAAATTGTAGCAGTTCATATAGTCATTCTAAAAATAGAACCTATGTTGATGTGCATTTTATTTTTGTAAAGTTTTGTAAAATTAAAAAAATGTAACGCTATATTTCTTACAACAACAACAATCATTGATCATTGGTGGCATCGATTTTGTCATTTGTTTATGCTCTTTACTTCTTTGTCATTCCCAGTTGTAGTTGGAAAAGTAATAAGTGAGTGTTTATTAAGCAATTAAAGCAAATTTCTTAAAAACAATGGAAAAGTCAAAAATATCTTTCAGAACGCTTTCGGAAATTGTTGTTAAATGTAAAAAAGATATTGATCTTTTAATTGGTGAAGTTTTCGTGAATTATAAAAGCGCGTCTGAGATAAATCAAGAAAAGTTCAGTCGGTTTTTGAAACAAACATTCATGCCTCAATTTTTAAAGAAGTGGAACAAGAGTCATCGTACTTCGTCAAGATTTTATAGTGATAATGAAGAATGGCTAACACACTCTTATACGTTGACTGATGAAGTAGTGGATGATACAGTGGATGACGAAGAGCAAACCCAGTCTACTCCTGGTAAACGTGGTCGTCCAACGAAAACCTTTGAGGAGAGCAATGAAAGAACGAAAAGGAAAAAGCTGACTACATTTTGTGAAGACAACTCTGAAGATATCATATTATCTGCTGCCAAAAAAATTGGAGACAAAAATGAAGTCCAAAAATGTTTCAGTCCTGAAAAAGCACTTAGTCTAATTGTTGATGCTTCATTGACAATACACCAGTATGAAATACTGCGAAGATCAGCAAAAGATATTGGTTGTAATATATATCCAAGCTACAAAAAAGTTTTGGCGGCCAAAAAAACGTGTTATCCAGCAAACGTTATTGTAGAGGAAAATTTAAGCAAAGTTAGTTTGCAGGAGCTTTTGGATCACACGGCAGTTAGACTGATGAAGTCAAAATCCGAAAATGAAGTAGCATCATTTCCAAAATATATGCAACTCATGAGTAAATGGGGATGTGATGGCTCATCAGGACATTCAGAGTATCACCAAAACTTTGCGAATGAGACTTTCTCAGACAAAAGTTTGTTCTTGACGTCACTTGTGCCATTGGTAATGACTGAACGGAACGATGAGTCAAAAGTTTTGTGGAAAAATTTAGAGCCATCTTCAACGAAACATTGCAGGCCGTTAAAATTTGAATTTGTTAAGGAGACAGCAAGCGTAATAAATGAAGAAGTTAACCGAGTAAACCATGAAATAAATAATTTAACAAATTCAATTATTGAAGTTCATAATAAGAAATTCGTTATTACTCATAAACTTTCATTGACTATGATAGATGGTAAAATAGCAACAACTTTAACTGGCAGCTCTTCTATGTCCGTGTGCTTCATATGTGGTGCTAAGCCTAGGGAGATGCACAATTTAGACGAATTGGCAACAAGATCAAATTCGGGAGAGGCTTTAAAATTTGGTATTTCACCTCTGCATGCGCGCATAAAATTTATGGAATGCATATTGCATATCGCTTACAATAAAAGCTTTGCAGCATGGCGAACAAATAAAGATACAAGACAAATTAAAGAAGAAGCCAAGGCCACAATTCAAAAAAACCTTAAATTAGTATTGGGAATAAATGTTGATGTGGTAAAACAAGGAATGGGTTCCAACAACGATGGGAATACAGCTCGACGATTTTTTGAAAACCCTGAAATTACAGCTGACATAACCGGAGTAAATGAACAACTGATTCATAGGTTACAAATTATATTATCCACAATAAGTTGCAGTCAGGCAATAGACTCTGAGAAGTTCCATATATATTGTTTAGACACGGCAAAATTGTACATTGATTTGTATGGATGGTACTACATGCCTATCACAGTGCATAAAGTTTTGATACATGGTAGCAAAATTGTATCTGAGGCCATTCTACCTATAGGTAGGTTAAAGATACGATTTGTTTCATACATTTTGAATTAACATATGGTTTATTTTTCAAAGGAATGTTATCAGAAGAAGCGCAGGAAGCGAGGAACAAAGACTATAAACGTTATAGGCTCTATAACTCACGCAAGACTGGGCGCTGTTCTACTAACGAAGACGTAATGCATCATTTGTTGATATCCTCCGACCCATACATCAATTCATTAAGAACGAAATTGAAGCTTAAAAAATTAGATTATCACGAAGATGTGAAAAAGTTGCTAATAAATTAAATAGAGTGAACTGTAAAATTTTTGTATGGGGGTTGTATGGGGGGCGGGTGTTACAGTGGGCGGATTTTCTTCATATTTTCAAAACAGCATTTAATAGATGCTGTATGCATTTTTGTGAAAAATAAACATTCTAGTTATAAATTTACAGAAGATATGCCATTTTTTAAATATCATTTGTATGGGAGGTGGGCGATGGGCGTGGTCAATGTTGATGAAATAATTTTTTTTTTAAAAGGTGTTGCATAGATATGTTCTTCTAGCAATTTTCAGGAAATTTGTAGCAATAGTTAATTTTTAACAGCCAAAAATGATTTTAGTTTGTATGGGCGGTGGGCGATGGGCATGGTCAATGTTGATGAAATAATTTTTTTTTAAAAGGTGTTGCATAGATATGTTCTTCCAGCAATTTTCAGGAAATTTTTAGCAATAGTTAATTTTTAACAGCCAAAAATGATTTTAGTTTGTATGGGCGGTGGGTGATGGGCGTGGTCAATTTTGTCGATACTTTGAAATTTTCTTAATTCTATTATATTAGGGACTCGTCCCAAATTTCATTACTCTCGTACAACTCCTTTTATTTTTGGCCATCGAATGTATGGGAAGGACACACTGTGCGCCGTCGAAAGAAATGTAAAATGGTCAGAGCAGGGATCAAACTCAGGTTCTCATGTGCAACAGCCGCGCACACTACCATTTCACCATCGTCTGCTATAGTTGGATCTCTGTTTCTCTAGAGAGGGTCTTATCTCTAAAATGCTTGTTTAGGCCAAAGTAACACCTGTACTCCGTTTGATTTCCAGGCTGGCGTTATTGCTTCTATTCACGGCACATTCGAGGAAAATAAATTCGTCCACTGCCTCGTCCTCGTCCTCGTATCAACGTTCACATTTTCATCCAATCGGGTGGATGTTCTGGATCGTTCGTCGAAACCATTAATTTTGTTTTGCTCTCGTTTACTGCCAAACCCACTTTTGCCGATTTCTTCTCAGTTCTCGAAAAAACTGCAGTATCTTCTCTCACATTTCGCCCACTGATGTCTAAATCTTCAGCATACGCGAGCAACATGTGACTCTTGCTGTTGATAGTTTTATTCGTATTGACTGCAGCTCTTCTCGGTAGGATCTCAATTAATATGTTGTAGAGATCGCATGATAGGGTGTCGCCCTGCCTAAGGCCTCGCCTCGTACTAAATGGTTCGGTGTGATCTTTACCAATATTTACTGAGAATTTCCTGTCGGTCAGTATCATTCTATAACGCGTATCAGCTTAGCAGGGATACCAAGTACCGACATAGCTTGGTACAGAGGTCCCCGAATCGGGCTATGGAAGGCAGCCTTATAATCTACAAAGACGTGGCAGGTGTCTATTTTTTTCGTGAGTTTCTCCAGTATTTGTCGTAATGTGAATATATGGTCGATAATTTACTTTCCAGGCCTAAAGCCACACTGATTATTTCCGATCAGGTCTGCAACAAACGGCTTTAGGCTTTCGTACATTACGCTCGAGAGGTCTTTGTATGCGATGGATAAAAGGCTTATTCCAAGATAGTTTGTACATATCTCTGGTCGCCTTTTTTGAAAACAGGACACAGGACACAATGTGCTTCGTCTAGCCAGATTTTGCATATGAGCTGATGCATGCACCTTTCCAACTCAAAGCCGCCAGCCTTAATCAGCTCAGCAGGTAGCCCATCAACACCAGCGGCTTTGTTGTTCTTAATCCGGTAAATTGCAGTTCTAACTTCGCTTTAGCCAGGAGGGGGAAGTCGCCGGCATCGTTCTGTATGTGATCCAGGCCCTCATCTATATTGAAATATCCTAGAACAAGTAAAGCAGACAAGTGATCTCTCCATATACCCAACATACTCTGAACATCTGTGACAAGATTCCCGTCACTCTGCACGTCTGTGACAAGATTCCCGCCATTATCTCTACAAAAGGGCCCCTCATCCATTTTAGGTAGAATTTACGAGCCGCATTTTTCCTTCTGATTTACACTCGGTTGGCTCCCAGACCTAAATTTATTTATAACCTTGCACTTTCTTGATAATTTTACCGACCTCTGGCGTACATACTTATGCAGGGTGTTTCAAAAGTGACCACCCTATTGGAGGATGCTCTTACTTTTGCAAATGGTCGCCAATGTCAAATGTGTTTTGACATTTGTGGACTAGATAGATGTAGAATACAAGTAAACAAGCCATGTAGCGATACACTCCCCATGAACGCAGAATAATCGGGTATATTTTTTTGTATCTATTCGTCTGTGGTGTTGGCGCAGTGCGAATACCGTCGCCGATTCCCCGGCCGTCCGACACCGACTGCGCAAACACTGCGCCGTTTGGCCACTAACCTTGAAGAGTATGGGACCACACGAGACGTTGTCAGGAGTGCCAGGCCCCGGAGCGCCCGTTCTGCCGAGAATATCGCCGCTGTTGCCGAGGATGTCGAGCTGTCGCCGGAAACATCGACCAGACGCCGTGCCTCGCAAATAGCCATCAACCGATCGTCCCTATCGCGAATTGTGGTCAAAGACCTGCGCATGTTCCCATACAAAGTCCAGTCCGTGCATCAGCTGCTGCCTGTCGACCGCCACACGCCTGTGTAACCTACGCCCAAGTCATAATCAATCTCGTGGACGAAGTGGACGATTTTTCCACCAAAATCATAATGAGCGATGACGCTCATTTCCACGTCAGCGGGTACGTGAACAAGCAAAAATATCGCTTCTGGGGCAGCGAAAATACACGAGTGATGCACGAGGAGCTATTACACCCGCTCAAAGTGACTGCATGGTGCGCTGTTCACGCTGGAGGAGTCATCGGGCCATTTTTTTCGAGAACGCCGCTGGTCAAACGACAACAGTGGACGGTGCGCGCTATAGGGCCATGTTAACCGAGTTTTTTCTGCCGCAATTCGACGAATTAGGACTGGAGGACATGTGGTTCCAACAGAACGGAGCAACGGCACACACTGCGCGAGCCACAATGGGTTTTTTTGAAGTCCCGTGTTTACGTGAACAAGCACGAGACCCTGGAAGCCCTCAAGGTCAACATTCGACACGGGTGCGAGAATCTGTCGCCCGAAGTTCTCGCCGAAGTGATGAAAAATGCCATAAACCGAGCCCGTATGGTAATCAATTAGTGGCGGCGTAAATAAAATAAAATTCTAAAGGTTCAAATAAACATAATCAAAAAACAGAATCGAAGTTTTTCATTTAGAAAAAAAATGAGAGCCAAACAACATCGGATGACTTCTTTTGAAACACCTTGTAAAGGGGTTTTCAACAGAGACGCTACAAAAGTGAATCGATAGGGACAGCAAACGACGCCATATTTTTTCCCGCTCTTTTGAAATTTCTCTTCAGTAAGGTTTGCCATTTCATCATGGAAAGATATACGAGCCAACAACGAGTCGAAATTATTAAAATTTACTACCGAAATTTGGAGTCAGTGGCCTCAACTTTAAGAGCGGAAAATCATCGGAAATCATCTTCAGCGACGAGGCTTATTTCTGGCTGAATTGCTTCGTCAATAAGCAAAATATGCGTTATTGGTCAGACAGCAATCCACACGTAATCCATGAGTCATCATTGCATCTCGAAAAAATTACGGTTTGGTGCGGTTTATGGGCCGTACTTCTTCCGTGATGATCAAGACCGGCACATTACTGTGAATGCGAATCGCTACCGTTCAATGATAACCGAATATTTTTGGCCCCAATTGGATAATATGGACTTGGAGGACATGTGGTTCCAACAGGATGGCGCCACAAGCCACACAGCGAATGCCACAATCAATTTATTGGAAACCAAGTTTGGTGAACGTGTTATCTCACGAAATGGCCAAGTCGATTGGCCGCCTCGGTCGTGCGATTTGACGCCGTTAGATTATTTCCTGTGGGGCTACGTCAAGTCTATGGTCTATGCCAACAAGCCAGCGACGATTGATGAACTTTGTACGAATATCGAACGTGAAATTGCAGCAGTATCGGCCGATTTATGCTTGAAAACCGTCGAAAATTGGGTTCAGCGTCTGGACTTCTGCAAGCGTGCCCGTGGTGGCCATGCAAAAGAAATCGAGTTCCATACATAATGGCATCGAACGTACTTTCACAGGAATAAAGAATTTCATTGGTATCTAAAACCGATTTTGTTTTATTTAAAAAAACTTTTGTAGCGCTCTTATTGAAACAACCGTTATATTCTGTTCACAAAATACCGTCCATTAATACAGCATCATGTGCCGCAGATGGTAGTTTGCTTAGGCGAATTGTTTGGGGCCAATGAAGGTCAAGCACGAAAAAAAAGTTATGTTCAAAATATGAGTGATTCATAAAAAAGTTGTCAATGAAATATATATGGCCGTTCCCCGATCCCGAATGAAAACCTGAGCGAACGAAATCCAGTCACTCACATTTGGCCCAAATTAGGTTCCCCTAAGTCGACATTTTCGGTCGACTGACTCAATATTTGTTCGCAAATGACAGCAGATTCGAAGTAGAGGAACCCAAATTTGTACTAAAAAGTTTTACTTTTTCATTCGACTTGAGGCGACAAGATTGTGGAACCCAAATCAAACTTCTTTCGACCAGAACACGAACGAACTACAACACGTTCGAGATCGAGGAACAGGCTGATGGTGTAATGTGCTACTGATAGCGTTCTAATAGGACAAATGTTTTGAAACTAATGTAGAATAATAGTGTAAATATAATGCTGTTTCTATATTGTGTTGTTCAGAACGAAAAGTAATGACTCCGAATTCTTTTCTTAGTCAGAAACAAATTGTAACGGGTCCGCCAAATAACTTTTCTTTTTTGAAAATGCTATAAAAAAAAACTACTGAATATTTTCTCAAATTTCTTTTTTTATTGGAAAGTACAATCCTTCCGGTTAATAATGGAAAAAAATTTCATTCAAATGGCTGCCTCGGCTGGCCATGCAGTAGCCTACACGATCGGTCCAATTTTTAAGCACATTATCGATTGTGTGCAGCTCTATTACACCAATGGATTCACGAATATTGTCCTTTAAAGCGTCAATTGTCTCTGGCTTGTCGGCGTAACACTTTCGAAGAAAAATGGCCCAATTATGCCTCTGGACCAAAATCCGCACCAAACAGTGACTCGTTTTGGGTGCTTCGGCTTTTCAATGTATGCGTGCGGGTTTTCTGTGCCCCAAATGCGACAATTTTGCTTGTTTACATACCCGCCAAGATCAAAATGAGCTTCATCCGAAAATATGATTTTTTTGCCAAAATCGGCATCTTCTGTAAGTCCGCAGGCCCACTTAGCGAAGCGAAAACGCATTGGATGGTCAGTTGGCTTGCGTTGTTCAAGCGTATACACAACCATATTCGTTCAGCGGAAGGATACAACTAATTATCTGTCAAATCAGACATGAGCTAAGTGTCACCATTCACGAAATAAGCACTAGTTGAAAAAAAAAAACGTTAGATGGCGGACCCTTTATATAGTGGCTGCTGGTTTTGAACCTGCGGTTAATGTGCAGTGGTCGTTGTACTCACTGACCTGGAATGGCCAGAAGTCGTCTATTTTGCACTTGAGTATATTTTCACAAATAATTCGCCAGCTGCTATCCAATATGAATCTTGTTTTTCCGATTTTAGTTTTGTTTTTCTTTAAAAAAAAAAACCTTCAAAAAACGTTGACTGTGTCTGTGATTAAAAGTTCATTACTATATATGAGATTTCACAAATTTACTATTAAAAAATAATAATAATTCAATTCATAAAAGGAATCATGATCAACAACAATGTGATGTGATGTGATGAATTGAGATGGCCTTCATAAGATTACAAAATGTGTGGGACAATATACATACGAGTACTATGTCATATTCACGTGATGATGAAGTGCCAGAGAAATCTATCATCATACTTTGGATCACCCCTTGTTCTTAAAATTAAATAGAATACAAAATTGATGAAAAAGAAAACTAAAATGAGGGAAAACGCTCTGCATGCAGTGACTGACATCAATTCTCGTTGTAAACCAAGAAAATCTGTTGCAAAAACATTTATTATGAGTGATAAACAGACGCGAGGAATGTCGTATCATCGAGCGCGCATACACGTACTACATATTACAATTCTGTCTACTAATGGGGAAATACTTTACATTTTATTACATTTTACAACAGCAGAAAAATGGGACACCACCTACAGAAACTGATTCAACTGAGAGAGAGAGAGAAAGAAGAAGTAATTAAGTAAAATGCGACAGATTTTAATGTTGTTGCAACAACAATGTGTAATATTGTTTCAAATTTTGTTGGATGACTGATTTTGCAATTATTTTGTACGACATGTTGCAGGTAATTTGTAACTTTATTAATCGAAATTATTATTCGTCCAATGTAACTAAAGGATGCGCGGTTACTTGGCAGAAACTTAAACACACGACCACCTTTCGTTTCTTCCGGCGAAGGTTGGTCTCGGCGGCACTATCGAGTCATTAGCTCTGAAATGGTTTCTCAATAAATATCCGTTCGGAGACGGTCTTAAAATGTAGGTCCTAATCAGTGTGTTAATATGATAAACTCACTTGCACTTGACAATAATATAATTAAATCTTTATTTATGTTTCAGCTCTATAATTCGGGAAGTAGGGTTTTAAAATTTGAAAAAATTATCAAACAATAGGACATCATGTGCCACCGATGGCACTTTGAATAACAATCTCTTTAGGAATTTACACCTCACGATACTTTTGTAAATTTGCTAAAAACAAAGGTACATCTCAGCTGTACAGTTTAGGGAATTGAGTTGACCACATAGTATGTTTTCTAGCAATTATGCAGACTTCAAATGAAATGATGCTGCCTCATTCAGACGAACTCCAGAATGCATTTAAAAAAGTGACTAGAAAAACTGACTCTAAAAAAGGGACTCTAGAAATCTAGTAACCCTGACTTTGGCAAATTTTCAAACATTTCCATAAATTTTCCTACAGGAGCTTTTACTCCCATTCCTTCCTAAGATGGAAAAAAATGCAAATTTATTCTCATGTCAGCTAAACTAGATTTCAGATGCTGCTCGCGCTCCATCACCAATGGCGCTAACTTCTACAGTTGCACCTAGTTAGCAAACGTCAAACAACATACCAATGTCAGTCCACAAAAGTAACAACTCTGTAACTGCGAATCTCGATGCCGGTTGTTGTCTCATTAATCATTTTGAGCCGCCGCTCCAAAACGTGCAGCAAATGACAAACATGTTGCCAAAGTGTATGTGTTGAAATCCATTACCAATAAAGTAGCAACACAAGTATCTGTACTCGTTTAATGGACCCACTACCTGAAGCATCAACATCGTCATCCTCATCATCATCATCCTCATCATTATCATCGTCAAAGTTGCTGCCTCCACTCCGCTACTCCGCCACACCATTCTGTAGTACATTTCTTCCTGTTGGAGCATAATTACTCCAGAAATAATTACGATCTCCAACTAAATAAGTGTTGAAATATATTTATATACTAGACCCAAAAGAAGATCTTCTTCTTCCTGGAGCCACTAACTGGATTTCCAATTCTGTCTTCGTCTTCCTTCTTACCAAACTCTGAAAAAATATCCCGTAATAATTTAATAAACATTAAAAAATTGCTAAATGCTTAAGACAACCCCCCGCCGACAGTGGCGACAGTGGGGGAAAAGTTATGGTTTCATGATTTTGTAATTATTATTTTTAACATTTTATACTATAAATTTATTTAATGTTCGTCTTGATTAAGTTCGAATTAAATTTTAGTAAGTGCGATGCCGGGTTACAGTTATACGGGTTTCTGCGCGTAATAAGATAATAATAATGTTGTGGCTGTTGATGTAGATGTTAAGAGTTGTACATGGGCAGATGCGCATGCGCAGCATAGCATTGGACGCATATTCCAGTGCTTGAATATTTTCTTTATAGTTTCATGTTTGGATTCTAGATGGGAGTGTAATTTCATTAAAGTAATTATTTGGATGAGGAGGAGATCGAAAAATTTAAAATAATTGCAAGTGATCGATGAAAGGAGTAATCGTCTTTAAATAAATTTGTTAAGAAAATAATATTTCTCGTTTTCAACATTGAAATGGTTAATACATGAGGGTTGTGCTACGTCAGCTGTAAGTAAATTAAGTAAAAACAAATAATGAGCAGCTAACGTGATTATAACTTGCCAATTTTGCCATTACATCGCATGGAGGAATAAGTGGAGAGCTTCTCACAAGAAGCTACACAGAAAATAATAGTTTTTCAATTCAATTAAAAAAATTCGAAAATTCAAACAAAATATTAATTGAAAATCCTGTGATAAAAAAAAATCTCATATCAGCTACCATATTTGTAGGTTGTTTATGGGAAAAATATTATTTTTCAATCGATGCAAAATTTAACGCATCTACGACAATATTTGTACGTTATGGCCGTCGGTGGTGCAATGGGTAGTGTGCGCGCCTCTTGTACTTGAGATCCTGGGTTCGATCCCTGCTCTGTCCACCTTAAAATTCTTTCGACGGCGGTCACCTCGCATAGTGACGGCGACACTATCGAGTATTTAGCCATGATAATGCTTCTCAAAAATACCGTTCGGAACCGGTGTAAAACTGTAGGTCCCAATCAGTGACTATAAAACTGGAAAGCGCACAGCTCACTGGTTGTGAGAAGCTCTCCCCGATTCCTTCATGGAATGTAATGGGAAACCATTTTTTTTTTTTTTTTTATTTATCAAAAATATTTTCGGTTTTAGTCGATGAAAAATTTGACATATTAACAAACTAACTTGTATCTCAGTTTTCGTTTTGTCTTCGATACGAAGTATTTTTAGAAATTTTGTTTATTTAAAAAAATGAAACAGCCGCGGTAGGATTCGAACTCACATCCACTGGAAGACCGTTCGGTGTTTGTGATACAGCGTCTTTTCGGGCAGCGTCAAACCCGTTATGCCACCGACTGTCTGTACAAACTTATCTCCAATAGAGTTGGGTAGTTCATGAACTACCTAGTTCATTTAGGGTGACCAGACACCACCCCCACATATATAATGCACATGTTCGATATCGCGACTGCGTTCGTGTTTGTTATGTCCGGGCACCTTAAATGAACGAGTTCGAGAACTACTGAACGAGTTCGACACAAGTCTAATCTCCAACTGAAGTTATGTAGTTGTTCGTATCGTATTTACTTCGTTAAATATTGGGGTATTTCTTATGAATTTTTTTGTTGGTACCATTTATCGATTTTCATTTCAATATTTGAGTAATTTGCCAGTATATAATGAAAAATGTAATTGAATGCTGAGATTTTTCACGTACCAATCATTTTATTAAAATTTTACAGTCGTCGTTTTTTTCTGTGTAGCTAAGCGCTTTGTATTTTTACACTGACTAATTGGAACCTACACTTTTCCATCGATCACGAACAGTTTTTGAGATGTTTATTGATGATTACACCGATAGTGGCGCCACCACTATGCGTGGTGAACGTCCCCGCATGAAATTGACTTCGTTTGGAACAGTATTTGAACCCACGTTCTCATGCACAAGAGTCGCGCAACCTAACAACTGCACCAGCGGTAACTAACATCTTTACTGATTTTAAAAATACTCACCATGGAGAGCAATAAACCTGTTATTTTTTCGAAATACTTTTTCCACTTCGGACGAGGTAACTCCAAAACATGGGCTTTAAAGAAAGTACCCGCTTATTCGCGTGTTCGTCTTCTTCTTATTTGCCAGGAGCAACAGATATTCATCCATCAATTGCCGCACGTAGAAAATAATTGCAAGCGCTTCACACCAAGTTTAGATAATAGCTCGTTAACCTGGTCCATTGAACGAAGTTTTGGTCGCCTTCGAGTTTATTACTTACTTACTTACTTAACCGGTCTCGAACAACCCCGGGGGGTCAAGGACTTTACAAAACGAAGATAACATATTTCGCCAACCAGTTCGATCTTTCCCTTTATCTCTCCAGTTGGCAATACCAAGTGTACGCAGGGTTTCGCCAACCTGATCCCTCCAGCGGAGTCTTGGTCTTCCTATTTTCCGTCTCCCTTCGAGTTCAGTTTCGAAAACCCTTCGTGGTAGTTCGTCTTCGTCCAATCTACTGACATGGTCTAGCCAGTGCAATCGAGTTATTGTGATCCGCTTAACTATGTCAATGTCGGGATATAGCTCATGGTTCATGAGTCGCCGATACTCGCCGTTGTGCACTTTGGAGTATTTTTCGAATTTATTGCCGAAGACGATGGAGCACATCATACATTCGTAAATGTTCTAGCCAGCTTATTAGTTCTATTTTGACGCGCTTGATTCCGTCGATATCGTTATACAGCTCATGATTCATGCGACGACGGTACTCGCCGTTTGCGACTATAAGTCCAAATATTTTGCGGAGTATTTTTCTCTCGGAAGACTCCCAGAATAGATTGATCCGCTTGTGTCATTACCAGGGCATTCTGCGCTGTAGAGCAAGACAGGTAGGATCAGTGTCTGGTAGAGTTGAATCTTTGTTCTTGGAGAGAGGGCTTTGTCATTAACTCGCTTGCTTAGCGCATAGTAGTAGAGGTTTGAGTCAATACTCGTCTCTTGATTTCCAGGATAACATTAATATTTTTGTTTACGGCGGATCCAAGGTAGACAAAATCATCTACCACTTCAAATTTGTAGTTGTCACCGTTCACACAGCGTCCCAAATGGGTAGACTCTTCGTTCGTTGAAATAAATAACTTGGTCCTCATTTATCACCAGACTGCCGATTGATTTTCAATGCTTGAAATGGCCGCAGTAACATCCCGCAGTCCCGGCCAATAATATTTATATTATCGTCGTACGCGAGCAGCATGCGACTTTTATTAAAGATGTTACCAATCTTGTTTACTGCGGCTTTCCGCATGATCATCTCCATTAGGATGTGACAGAGATGGCAATGAAAAAAATAGTTTTCCCATTGGTTGGTTGGTTGGTTGAAAAGGCTGCAAGACAGCACGCTGTCTAGCACACTTAGGCTAAAGAAGCCCATTGTGATACCTGTAGTTTCCTCCATAGCAACTATTGACTAGACGTCCAGCCAATTTGCCCTTTCAATAAATTTGTCTATATGACCTACAGGAATATCCTGTAGGGTACGGTGCTAACTAGATGTGTTCCGAATATCCTACTTCTCAGTCCTGCCAGAGCAGGGCAATCCAAGAGAAGGTGTTTCGTCGTTTCCTCGTCCTCTTCCATGCAGCATCTACAGAGAGTGGAGTTTCTATGCCCCAATCTTAGGGCGTGTTTTCCTACAAGACAATGTCCCGCAAGTGTTCCTATCATTGTGGATAACCTGCCTCTCGGCAAGTTAAGTAGTTGCCTATTCCTCTTCCTGTCCATCTGTGGCCAGAGGACCCTGGCTTGTTTGCAAGTTGAAGTAAGTCTCCACTTGTCCTTGAACATATTATCGGCCCACTGCCTGATCTGCAAACGGCAGGTAGAGATTGGCATACTAACACCTTCTTTAGCCGGAAGAACCTGTGCCGTAGTGCCCTGTCTAGCTAACGCATCCCCTACGCAATTGCCTGGAATGTCGCTGTGTCCCGGTACCCAGATGAGCTTGATGTCAAAATACTCTGCTATCACCCTAAGTGATGAGTGGCATTCTTTCACCGTCAGGGACGTAGCAAACATGGCTTCCAGGGATTTTATGGCAGCCTGTCTGTCTGTGAAGATACATATTCTCCGGAGGGTTGTGACACTACTTTTCAGTAGTTCAGCCAACTCCAGTATGGCGGTAATTTCTGCCCGAAATACACAACAGTGATTAGGCAGCTTGAAGGAGATATTTACATTTAGGTCCGGTGAATGGACCCCATAGCCTACTTGCTCGTCCAACTTTGATCCATCCATACTGGTGTCCCCTTCCAGTGACTTTTCCCAGGTAGTCCTGTTCGGAATATAAGTCCTTATATTTGTCGCTGGTAGAAGGTAGGCGATACAGTAGTCCGTTTTTACGGGAATAGAGTTGATCCAGTGTAGTAATTGAGCGTGTCCGGAATGCCCCGATATCAGAACGCCACAATCTCTGATTCTCACCAGGGCTGTAGCGGCTGCCGATTCGGCCATGATATCATGAGTACAGATGTACAGGATAGCACTAAGTGCAGTACCTGACGTCGTACCCATTGCCCCACTAACGCTAATCAGTGCTGATCTTTGAATTTTCATCAAGGAATTCAGAATATATTTCTTTTGGAGGGACCTCCACCAAACAACGATGCCATAGAGAAGTATTTGTCTGACTATTGCCGTATAAATCCAGACCCGATCCGGGGCTTACAAGAACCGAAATACGGGTCCAATTGAACCGAAAACGGTTCTTTAAGGGCCGAAAAACGGGTTCAAAAGAACCGAAAACGGTTCCAAAAAGACTGAAAAACGATTGTATAGGAACTGAAAAACGGGTTGAAAAGAACTGTAAAAACGTTCGTTTCCAAAGGAACCAAAAGTGTTAACTTTTGGGTGGGTGTACGAAAATGTGTATTTTTATCCAATTTTGCATTCTTATAATGGGATATTTTATTTCTTTTGGAACAGCAATTTGCTAAGAACAGGAACCGGTCCAAATACCCGGTTCTTCTTGGTACCGGACTCGACAGAACCGGTTCATAATTACAATGGAAGTACTTTTTTCAGTACATCCAATGTGCAATGAGACTAATATAGAAATTTAACAAAAACATTTACAAAATATTATTCTTTTAATTTTAATTCTGAAATTGTACTGAATAGTGACCAAATTGGAAGTACTTGCGTGCAATAACAACTCCGTGTAAAATTCATTTGTGTCGTTGTGGTCACAAACATTTCGGGTGAATCGTATGCAATGCTTCTTCCCTGTGTCATTGACAGACTATATCGGCCACGATGACAAAAGTGTATACACCTTTTACCTTTTAACCAGTTGTAACTTATATTGTTCTCAATGGCTACAAGCCTGAGTGCATAAGCAAATATTTTCCCATACCCATTCATGTTTTTCGAATTTTTACGTAAATTTAATTAGCAATGCATAACTGCATTCATTTATTTCTGAAAACCACAAGAAAAGCTAAACCGTACAATATTTAACCTTAAACTTAAAAAGATACCAACCAACAAACCAGCCGATCAAAGACAACGGCGCGCCACCCTGTCAATATTTGCGCCCAGCAATTCTTTCACAACCAATTTATCCCTTTTTTGCATTAAACAAATATGACAGACCGTCTTCATTTTTGCCCGCATGATATGCTTGAGTTAATTTTTGAGATAAATATTTACCCGAAATCAAGAAAGGACAATAAGGAAGAAGTTTTAAATACAATAAATAAATAAAAAAAATTATTTACTTTACAATTAATATGATAAAAATGTGAGGGCAATTGTCTACACAAAATATATTTACAATTTGTAATTTATGACAATACAATCGCCTCTCAATCTTGAAAAAAAGAACAGAAAGAACAAAATTAAAAATATATGAAAAAAAAAACAGAAAAGTTGGCAACACTATTACGCGCCATGATGGCGTCTACTTGCATACAAGTGAAGTTCAGAGCAAAAATTCACTTGGCAAAAATACTAAAGAATAGTAGTTAAGAAAGTGCACAAAAAAAGTGTTAGTAATCTTTCTTGCTGTAAGTGTAAATCCGCAAAGGGGGATGTTATGACAAGTACAGGAAAAATACGAAGAAAACAGAACAGGAATCGAGTTAAAACAAAAACAAAACTATTTATTTGAATTAAGGGATCAAAAAAGCCTTTACGAATTGTGCTAATTTTAGGCATTCACAGATCTACAGCTTTGCACCATTTCCGAACTTTCACAGTCAATTCCTCTAACTCAAACGAACAAACAGCTGATTTGTCTTCCAATAACACGAATCAGACCGGCAAACACAAACGGCGACCCATTTTGTATGCATTGTGTTCGTTCCGACGATAATATCGCCGGATGTCGCGGATGAGCCGTCAACGTCGACCAGACGACGATTCACAGAATTGGCCATTACACGGTAGTCTCTCCAGTGAATTTAGCCGAAAGACTTGCAGATATTCTCTTACAAAGCGCATTTAGTCCATTATCTACTGCCTGCAGACCGTCACTCTCGTCTAACCTACGCCCACGATTTCTTCACCTGAAGAAATTTGACATCAATTCGGCGGCAACTATCAAAGTTGCTATCAATTTGATCACAGTAACTGAATTTGAACTTAGGTTGGTTGCAACGCCCGAATTTGGCGTCAATTTGGTTGCTGTAACCGAATTTCTCATGAATTCCGTTGGGACAACTGAATTTATTTTCAATTCGGTTACCAGAACATAAGTCTATTATTTAAAATTCCAAGCAGGTTAAAGCTCCCATTACAACTACAACACCAGCAGCCGGGTCAATTTCCTAATAATTACGCCGCTGGTTTTCTCAGGTCCTTACGCCTGAACAACGCTCAGAGATTATTGCATTTTATTATCACAATTCATGCTCGGTTCAGAAAGTGCATCGTGCATTTCTTCCATTTTATGGTCAGTTTGGGCGACCTTCTGAGGCGGAATCTTGTGCGATCGTGCGATTTAACGCCTTCAGATTTTTTTGTGGGGCTGTGTTAAGGCCCATATCTATACGGACAAGCCCACAAGAGGAATTTATTCGTGAGATACCGGCCGATATGTTGGAGAGAATATGCCAAAATTGGACCTAGTGTATGAACCATTTTAGGCGCAGTCACGGTCAACATTCACATGAAATCATCTTTAAACATTGAATTATATAGACCGTTCTATCGACTCAAATAAAGATTTCATACATTTCTCGAAATGTTTGTGTTTTTTTAAATCAAATTTTAAAGCTCTTAAAAATCACCCTTTAGCTATAAAATACATGTTTCTGTTACCAGTGTGTCATATGAATTCGATACGAATTCGAGAAGGATCCGTTTCTTCGTACATTTTGTCCGAAACGGGCATCCGTTACGGACACATAACGAATCCGTTTGCGTATGAAATTCCTCTCGAAAAAGCGGACAGTTTTTTTGTACTTTTCCAATTCGTCTCGAACTCGCAACGGACTTCATATTCAAATCCGATTTCGTTCGTTTTTTTAAAAATATAATGGATTTGAGATGGATCCATTTTTATAAATTTTTGTGGATTCGAAACGCATTCTTCTGATATTTTAGTTCAAACGGGTAAAGAGCTATATTTTCTACCTCTAATCCACTGCAGTTTTTCACTTAGATCAATTATTTAATTAATTGTTACAAATAAAAAAATTCGTTGTCAGCTAAATTTAAATCGTTTTTTAAGTTCCAGTAATTTACCAACTCCGATATGAATGTGCGACACAAAATATTTCATTGACTGGTTTTTTATATTTCACCGGCTCGTAACGGGTTCGGAACGCGTTTAACAACTCACATTTCACTTGTTTATGATTTTACGGACCTGTTAGAGCTTCGAAACGGATCCGCATTCGTTTTTGTGCACATTGGGTTTGTGTAATATTGCAATACTGTTCTACACATACCGATTTTTTGATCATGGTACAATACTACACGTTAGGGGCACTAGAATACCAATTTAATGTTTGATACACTGAAAGAAAATCTTCAATGTTCATCAATTGTTCTTCAATGAAATGATGAGAAATTTCATCAACTCAATGAAATGGTTCTTCATTTTGAAGATTGTGGTTTGCATCACATTTTCAGCTTCATTGAATTGATTATCTTTTTTACATCAATTTTCATTATTGGACTTTAGAAATAATTAGTGGGATCGATTCAAAATATGGACGTAGTAGTGAAAAAATAAAGCGGAAAAGAAACAAGTGGTAGAAAATTGGAAATAAATACATCTTAGAAAATAGTGCAATTGACAGAAAACAATATCTACGCTATGAACATTTTCTATGTGGTCTTATATCCTGTTCTATTGAATTTTTTACAATGAAAAATAGTCGAAAGAGTTTTGCTACACATTAACAAACAATTTACATTAAAATGATGAGCAATTTACATCAAATTGATGACAAACTTACCTCAAATTGATGACAACTTTACATCTAATTGACGAAAATGTACAGCAAATTGATTAACAATTTACATTAAAATGGTTTAAAATTTACTTTAACTTGATGACAAACTTACATTAAATTGATGAAAAATGTACATCAACTTGATGTAACGTTGTTGTTGAATCAACAAAAAATATCGATGAAATGTTCTTCATAAATTCAATGAAATGTGTCAGAAATGTGGAAAATGAGGCAGTGTCACGACAACAGCTAAGTTCATTTTGTTACTTGACTGGCAAATTCATATGTATTCTGCTTTGTTAGTTTTTATTGGTTCCTCTTTTTGTTGGTGTACATTTATGTTGAATTTGACAGTTAATGCATACACTGAAAGAAAAAGCCAAAATGTAATGTACACCAAACATAAATGTACACCAACAAAAAGAGGAACAAAAAAAAAAAACTAAGAAAACAGACTAAATATGAATTTGCCAGTCAAGTAACAAAATTAAATCAGCTGTTGTCGTGACACTGCCGTGCTTTTTCATGCCATGGTTTTGATATTGTCAGCCTGCTTCTCTATCTCGAACGAATAGCTAAGCGAACGAAAATCAGTCACTCACATTCGACTCAAATTTGGTTTATCTAAGTCGAAATTTTCGTTCGGCTGACTTCATGTTTGTTCCTAAGTGACAGCACATTCGAAATAGAGAAACTAAAAACAAATAACATTTTTTGTTTTCATTCGACTTGAAACGACAAGATTGTGAAACTCAAACCAACTTTCTTTCGTATAGAACACGAACGAAAACTTTCGTTCGAGATTAAGAAACAACCTGTGTATTTTTCATTTTCGTCCAAATGCCCACTTGCAATCACTTCAAAGAGAATAACAAGTACACTCACAGAAAAATTCGGCTGAGACAGCCGAATTAGCCGTAACCGAATTAAGAGGTTGTCACAACAGAATTAGAGGTTGGCACAACCTCGTCAGAGGTTGACACAACTCCATTAGAGGTTGACACAACGTCATTGGAGGTTGACACAACCTCATTGGAGGTTGATACAACCTCATTGAAGGTTGACACAACCTCATTAGAGGTTGGCTCAACCTCATTAGAGGTTGTCACGGCCGAATTAGAGGTTGTCACAGCCGAATTAGAGGTTGTTACAACCGAGGTTAAATACTGTCATAAATGAATTATTAAAGTTTTTTTTTATTATTAAGTGATGATTTATTTTCTTGTATTTTCATAAATGAATTAAAAAGCGAGAAAATAAAGTCATCTACATATATGGGGTAATCTATATAAGTAGAATAATAAATTTGATTTACATGCCTCTTCCAACCTTTATTGAAGTCCCGGCCATCATGGGACACCGCTCTAACTCTGACGTGTTGTATCGGTTGCTCTAGGTCCAAAGCCGTTTTGTATCCAGACTAATTGAAAATGAATTCGGTTGTACCTACAGAATTCATGAGAAATCCGGTTACAGCAACCGAATTGACGCAAAATTCGGTCGTTGCAACCGAATTAAGGCCAGATTCGGTTATTGCGACCGAATTGAACCAAATTCGATAGTTACAACCGAATTGATGTCAAATTCTGTTACTACAACCGAATTGAGGTTGGTTAAGGCCAGATTCGGTTACCCCAACCGAATTAGGTACCAATTTCGGTTGCTGCATCCGAATTAATTTGAAATTCGGTTGTTTCAACCGAAATTTTAAAACATTTAGTTGACTGAGCGAATACAATTGAAGATTCAGTTGTCACAACCGAATCAATTATGAAACGAGGTTGCTTCAACCGAATTTCGGTTGTGGGGACTAAATTCGGTCGTAACGACCTCAATCCGGTTGTGGCAACCTCAATTCGGTTGTGGCAACCTCAATTCGGTTGTGGCAACCTCAATTCGGGGATAACAGCCGAATTTACGGTTGCTACGACCTCTTTTCAAACAATTACTTCTCTGAGTGTATAAATTGCTAAAACTCATGAATTATTCATTCAATTTTGATGTGGTTTTTTGAACTGTTGTTGTGCTGTTGATTGAAAATAATTTTTATGTATTGATTTTAATGAAAAAATTTAAAAAAAGGCTCGATAAATTACAAAAAGTAAAATAACCAAAATCGGTCCTTCTTCAAAAAATTTACTTAATATTGAAATCGACACCAAAACTACAAATAGAACTCCAGCATCTTCTTATTTGCCTCAAATACTTTTGTTTGGGTACGGAACAATCTCAAGCATTGAAATTTCGAATAGATTGATTCGTTAATTTTGAGGATTTTTTTGAAATCAACGCCAAAATAGCGATAATTCCAAAATTTCAAGGGCATGGCGCGAGCCCGAAATTTTTTTTAAATTTTTTTTCCTTATTTTTCCCTTCGTAAGGATCCAAAACTACATCTCTTTCCGAGTGTAACTTTTTAAAATTCAAAAAAAGTATGTTTTCACTCCACTCTACTGTGTACATCAGCTGATTTGAGATGTATACACAGGGTGAGAATACTAGAATAGCTTATTTCATTTTGCTCAGTCCATTTGCCATCTCCAATTGTCAAATTCAAATGCATTTTGTTTACTTTACAAAATGTGTATTGTTGTTGCCTTGTTGCAGTTTTTGTACTACTTCTCTCACCTTCCCAATACATCTTGAGCTGATTATAAAACAGCTGTTTACAAATAAGTGTTATAAAAACCAAAAATTTTTCCTCTCGAAAATACAGAGTAGATACTGTCTGGTGGGAAAAATGTAATTATTCGACCAGTTTTTTTTATATGGAGTTTCAGCGCGAAACTTTCGCATTGTACCCACATTTAGGCCTGAGTTTTCACGCCTCCCCCCTTTTACAAGCATTTCACACATCACTAGGTATTGACGGAAATGTTGCACACCTACAATCTGCGATGGTGCAGTCAGTAGACTACACCAGCCTACAAGTCCGTCCATGTCGTCTGCTTGGCGTTGAAAGAAATGCAGCAATTGCTGATATTCCTGATGCAAACGCCGGCAACATCTCTGCTATATGAATCAATACTGCTGCTCGTACGGATGTATGTATGTATATGGCACTGAAACATGGGCAACTATTTCTGGTCTTCTTTAAGCTGGGCACAATATATATATATGTATGTATGTGTTTGGTTTACGGAGCAGTTTGTTGGTTGCTCTGGAATGTTGTTGATGATAACGATGATGTTGTCGTTGGATGTGTCCACAGAGTCAATGAGGATAATGATGAAAATGACAATGACGCTGTCATGAGACCATGAGGTAGAAGTGATGTGGTTTTCTTCAAACATGTCTAATATGTGGTTTGGAGTAAATGAATGAAATGGAAACATTCCACGTCCAACCAAGGCAAATAGATACATACGATAACCTGAGTGATGGACGGACATTACCTGAGCTGGCCATATCGACGATACTATTTTCACATTTAGCTAGACAACAAGGTTGTTAACGTTGTTTGGCATATGGATTTGGCAAAGATTAAATAATCATCATAATACTTACAACCACAACCACCACCACCCTTCCTTCCTCTTGCCTCCTTACTCCTTATTTCATATGATGACAACATGGAGATTGATGGTTATTGATGTTGGAGCAGACAGAGTTGGCCCATAGTTTATTGTGGTGGTGGCCATGATGGTAATGGAATGCGTAAAAAATGCAAGCCTCTGCATAGCAGCAATTTATCAGTGACATAATCATCATGACCACGGGTGGTCGGTCGGTCGGTCAGACGGCCAGAGATTCCAATGCAACCAATACACACACGCACTTTTCCAGAGGGAGTGTCGTTGAGTGATATTCGAATGAATGCATTCATAATTCATTGCCACTTTGGCACCGGCAAAACGTACAATTATTGGCAACTACTACAGCAGCAGTTGGTGTAACGTAACAGGGTCAGTCTGTACTCTTCCATGATCTCAATTGAAAAGTGAACACAAACCAGGGACAACATAAAAACAAAACAAAAATTGGCAACAGTTGTTCGTCAAAAATCATGTGATTGACTGTTGTTGCTTGCGATTGTACTACGTATTAGAATTTTTATCATTTAGCGCCATCTAGGCAGCAGGGGGGAATGGATCTGTGTTTTCGCTAGGTTTGTTTTGAAAATTATTTCATTCGAAATCACTCAGCCATTGCAAGATCATATCAGTTACCACTCCAACATAAAGGGTTATTGATGGCTACTTGTTGTTGCTGCTATTTCCAATCACATTTCAAATCTGATATTCACCAGGGAGGTGATAGCCCAGCTATGGCGGCCAAACGAAGCTGTTAATGCAATTTAGCTTTGCCTGATCTCCTTAAAACAGCTGCCAACATTTGTTAAGCATCATTAAACATTTCTTAGATCTTAGATCTAATTTCAAATCGAACAATGTACCCACAATGTACGTGGCGGCATCAGTACAGGGTGAGGAAAGCGGCTGATTGTGATTCGGTCGATTGGTTTTAATAGAAACAGTGAACGAAATCTTTTGGCAATTTGGAATTTTTACAAAACAGCTGAATTGCAAGATGGCTTTAAGACTATCATTAAAAATTAGAACCCTATTACATTTTACAACCGGTTTGCAATAACAGGTTGTAGTGAAAATCTTTTTTCTCAAACCAATTCGTTTTAAAAAGCTGATTACGGAGTTGACAATTTTTTTGCAAGTGTACTTTTGGCCCCATTTCGGCGGTTTAAGTTTTCGAAGGTACCTTCGAAAGGAAAAATTTTTGATATTCCCGTAATCAGCTTTTCAACAGGCCTAGTTTTTCCTTTGAATTAAAAAAAGACAGCACACCCTACTATAGGTCATGGTACACAAATTTAAGTCACTTGTAAACCTCTACGCTGAATTACTACACCGGATCAACTCTAATCCCGTAAAAACGGACTACTGTATCCCCTACCTTCTACCAGCGACAAATCTAAGGACTTCTATTCCGAAGAGGAATAATTGGAAAAGTGACTGGAAGGGGACACCAGTAGTATCAGATTTTTCACGGATGGATCAAAGTTGGACGAGCAAGTAGGCTATGGGGTCCATTTACCGGACCTAAACGTAAATATCTCCTTCGAGCTGCCTGATCACTGTAGTGTATATCAGCCGGAAATTACCGCCATACTGGAGGTTGCTGAATTACTGAAAAGTAGTGTCACAACCCTCCGGAGAATGTGTATCTACACAGACAGACAGGCTGCCATAAAATCCCTGGAAGCCATGTATGCTACGTCCCTGACGGTGAAAGAATGCCACTCACTTAGGGTGATGGCAGAGTATTTTGACATCAGGCTCATCTGGGTACCGGGACACAGCGACATTCCAGGCAATTGCGTAGCGGATGCGTTAGCTAGACAGGGCACTACGGCACAGGTTCTTCCGGCTAAAGAAGGTGTTAGTATGCCAATCTCTACCTGCCGTTTGCAGATCAGGCAGTGGGCCGATAATATGTTCAAGGACAAGTGGAGACTTACTTCAACTTGCAAACAAGAAAGGGTCCTCTGGGCACAGGTGGACAGAAAGAGGACTAAGCAACTACTTAACTTGCCGCGAGGCAGGATATCCACAATGATAGGAACACTTGCGGGACATTGTCTTGTAGGAAAACACGCCCTAAGATTGGGACATAGAAACTCCACTCTCTGTAGATGCTGCATGGAAGAGGACGAGGAAACGACGGAACACCTTTTCTTGGATTGCCCTGGTCTGGCAGGACTGAGAAGTAGGATATTCATCTAGTTAGCACCGTACCCTACAGGATACTCCTGTAGGTCTTATAGACAAATTTATTGAAAGGGCTAATTGGCTGGACGTCTAGTCAATAGTTGCAGGTATCACAATGGGCTTCTTTAGCCTAAGTGTGCTAGACAGCGTGCTGTCTTGCAGCCTTTTCAACCAACCAAACCTCTAGATACACGTAACGCTACAGAAATAGATTTTATAACTTGCCAGCTATGCAGTTGTGGGAATATCTAATGCAATTGTGACAACCTGTAATGCGGTTGTGACAACCACAAATGCGGTTGTGACAACCACAAATGCGGTTGTGACAACCACTAATGCGATTGTGACAACCACTAATGCCTCCAACCTCCAGTACGGTTGTGATGAACCTCTGCTTTCCTGAATTGTCTATTCTTCTAAAAAACCAGCAACCACTAATGCGGTTCTGACAACCACTAATGTAGTTCTGACAAACACTAATGCGGTTGGGACAACCACTAATGCGATTGTGACAACCAAGAATGCTGTTCAGACAACCTGTAATGCGGTTTGACAACCTCTAATGAGGTTATGACAACCTCTAGTCATGCCATTGAGTATGCTTTCCTGAATTGTTTATTTTCCAACAAAACCAGTAATTTTTTGGTTCGAAAAATGATTCTATCCTTATAAGCTTGTAGTATGATCTACACTGAAAGAAAAGTCTTCATCAAATTGATGAATTCCTTCATCAATTTGTGAAACAGTCCCTCATATTTCAACCTACGATACATTTCATTAAATTGATGAAGAACATTTGATCAATCTTTCATCCACATTTCAACAATAGTTTAAGTTGATTCAACGACAACGTTACATCAAGTTAATGTAAAATTTTCATCAATTTGATATAAGTTTCGCATCAAGTTGAAGTACATTTTTCACCATTTTGATGTAAATTATTAATATTAAACACATTTAATTGAATTGATGAAGAACATTTCATCAATCTGTCATCCATATTTCATCAATAGTTTATGTTGATTCAACGACAACGACATCAAATTAATTTAAAATTTTCATCAATTTGATGTAAGTTTCGCATCAAGTTGAAGTACATTTTGCATCATTTTCATGTAAATTATTCAATAATTTGCTGTAAATTTGTTGTCAATTTGATGTAAGGTTGTCATCAATTTGATGTAAGTTTGTCATCCATTTGATGTAAATTGGTCATCATTTTGATGTAAACTGTTTGTTAATATGTAGCCAAACTCTTTGGATTATTTTTCACTGTTAAAATTCAAAAGAACAGAGTTTAAGAGAACACAGAAAAAGGTCATAGCGTAGAAATTTTTTTTCTGTCCTTTGCACTATTTTCTATTGTGTATTTATTTTAAATTTTCTACTAGTTTTTTTCTTTTTCTCTTTATGTTTTCAATACTACACCCATATTTTGAATCGATCCCACTAATTATTTCTAAAATCCAATGATGAAGAGTAATGTAAAAAAGATAATCAATTCAATGAAGCTGAAAGAGGTGAAGAAACGCACAATCTTCAAACTGAAGAACCATTTCATTTATTTTATGAAATTTGTCGTCAATTCAATGAAGAACAATTAATGAAAATTCATCATCGATTTGGTGTAAAGATTTTCTTTCAGTGTACTCATACATTAAAAATAAATAAATGGAATTGGACCAGTGAGCTGTCCGCTTTCTAGTTTTATATTCACTGATAGGGACCTACAGTTTTCCGATTCCGAACGGTGTTTTAAGAAGCTTTTTCATGGCTAAATACTCGATAGTTTCGCCATCACAATGCGAGATGACAGCCGCCGAAAGAAATTTAAGGGGGTCAGAGCAGGGACCGAACCCAGGATCTCAAGTAAAAGAGGCGCGCCCACTAACCACTGCACCACCGACGGCCACTCATACATTAACATGTAAAAACTATAATTCGGTTGTGATGACCTTTGGTGTGGTTGTGGCAAACTCTAAATTTAATTGTGGCAACCTGCAAATTCGGTTACGGCTGATTCGATTGTTTCAACCTAAATTTTTCATAAAATTTGTACAACTGTTTCGTGGAGATATTTGGAAACTTCTGCTTATATCGATGAGAAAAGGGCCGGTTTATATTTGTAATTAGGGAACCATAACTTGTTTCAACAAACTGCTCTCTAGGATCCAGACGCTGATAAATCGGCCACAGCGACATATTGCAGGAACCAGCATTGTTTTCGTGAATTGAAGATCTGCTGCTTTTTTGTTTCGTTGTTGTCTGTCACGTATTTGTTTTCAGCAGTGTATAATATATTAATCATTGTGTCTCCAACATGTAATATTGTATAGCAAACATATTGTGTTTGGACAGAAGCAGACTATATTTGCAACAAGCTACAAACACATTATAAAGCTAAAATCTGTTGGTCGTCTAATTTTAAGAATAATATTTCCAAGATTATAAAGGACATATTGAGCCAGAGGCTTCAAAACCAGTAACCAAGAATTTCCGGAAAATTATTGATCCAGATAGCCTTTGGGCAAGTACATTATTGCGAATAACAATTTGTAAAGCAATGCGCAAAAATCTTCGAGTTTTCGAGAGAAAAAATAACATTAGAAATTATTTCAAAAATTAATTTCGCAGAATTTAATCATTTCCACAGAATGGTTGCTAAAAAAACATTGCCACATTTCCTGCCTGACGACATTTCGATTTCTTTGGAATCATATTATGGTACAAAATTAACTTCACTCAATTATTTTTTTTGAACAAATGAATTTATAGAAACTATAACATTTATCCATTTGGAATTCTTAGAAATCATCTAAACGAACCATAGATAATTCTATTTGATGAGACTGTCAATTAAACCAACAACAGAGTGAACATAATCAAAGAGACCAGGACGATCAAGCAGACTGGGTCGGCCGCACTACTTCATCTGCAGCATTGTGCAAGACTGACCGCCACCAACCATTACCCTCACCATCATAATCATCATCATCATCATCTTAAACTGAACATCATCATAATTCTGATGTGATCTTGTCTGATGTAGCCGGTGTTGTTCGTTTGCTCACATCACTCGAGCGTAAACAGATGTCAACAACAATTGATGTCGCGTCAGGCAACGACAACAGCAACATGTTGTTGGTTTGTTTTCATTTCATTTGATACCATTTCATCGAAAGTTAAGTTTTCTCAGATTAGACCTTGAACCACTAGAATGGGTCTTGGCACTGGATGTGTGTGCATGTCAGTCATATTGTATCATATCACAATGAAATGGGGTCCATGGGACAGATTTTTATGGCCACAAGAGTAGTATGACATCATAAAATCTAAACAATTACAGTCTAAAGTTTTATAGAAAAGAAGGAAAAACACAAATGTTGTCATATTTTATAAAGTTTATTTGGTTTGAGTAGATTCTAGTTAAACTTCAAGACTGAATTTAAACGAGGATTTCGAGATAATTTGGGAAAATCTTGTCGAATATTGCAAAAAGAATAAAATGATTCTTATACTAAACAGGCATTTGCCGCATCTTGCAACTGCAGAGGACAAGAAGTAGTTTTAGAAGAACGGATTATGACAGCTGTATATTACAGTTGCCAGTTGGAAATGCAAGGAAATGCATATGACATCTACACTCAAAAAAATAAAGTTTACTATCACCAGCAATCAATGTTCCCTATATATATCTGACACAATTTTTGCTAAAAAATATACATGTGTTGCTGATATAGAAACATGTTTGCTTTCTTCTTTCAGCAGTCGTTTCTGCTGTCTTTACTAACATATTTTTTTGAGGGCAGGGTCTATGACCAGGTTCGTCCCAAAATACTATATACCGATTTACATTGCAACCCCTCCTGCCGAATAAATTTTATAGGATGCACAAACTGCGCCTGCTTATGAAAATCCGATCCAGTTTTATCAATAGTAGAACAATGACAAATGTTGCAACTAACATGGTGACTCTGCAACTAGATGCAACGCACAGAAAATCAAGTTGCGCGCGTTCCCCAAGGAGGAGTATTCTGATGTCATTCTGGTCGCAAGGGAATTCGCTGTATGATATTAGAGACTTGTTGCAAACTGCTGTGGGGAATATATCGACTTGGTCTAGAGGTTGTGGTTTGAAGAATGAGCTGGTCCTGTGTTACCTCTTAGACGGAGGACTGAAGAGTTTGGAATGCCCTCGTCAGACGGTGTACGTTGCTATAAATATCATCTGATATTATTATCTTTTGGGGGCAAGTACCTCGGTAGTACTACACTCTGAAAAATTTGTATTTTTATTGTTGTTTGGTTGCAAATATAATGTGTTTGTAGCCTTTCACAAATATAATATACATACTTGTGTCCAAACAAATTGTGTTTGCTATTATCGTTTTGTCCATAATGCTGATTCATAAAACGTCACTGGCAACAAAACAATAATGAATTCGATATCGGTTCATACATAATTATATTCTCCAGGATTCATATGCCTCTTTTAGAACACCAATTTTTTTTGCTGTTGGCGCAAAATCAATTCGGCCTTGCAGCGAGGACAGAATAAATGATTCCTAGAGATTTATGGCGGATTCTGGCTGCGATAAGGACCCAATCGCCCATACAATTGGAAAAAGCCAAAATGTATCTTCTCATTACAGTACGACATGGGTCACAGTGATGTGTGAGGCCTAACCAGTAAATGGGGAAATGAGACCACTGTCTATTGTCGTACTTATGAGGATGTAGAGGAAATTGGGACCATTGAACGAACATCTTCTTCGTCAGTGTCCAATTCTGCAACACAGAGGAGGTGTTGCTGTGATGAGTTTGTTGTGGAATGTTTGCATTCCCTTCATGTGGTTGATACTAGGAAAATACTGCAGTTCGTACGAGGACTAAAATTACTTATCTATGGTGTGAGGCCCAGTCTGGTGCTTTAGCACCGCTGATGTAACCAATCTTCCTAGGTTTAAATATTTTACCCACTTCTCATACTTTCCCTCATATCGTTTTCTAAAGTTCAAGTTTACGTTCAAATTGAAATTTTAATTCGTTTCAAACATGCAAAAATATAAATAATCTTTCTCTGCTCCGGCATGAAAATGCTCAAGCAATTTAAGAGGAAAAGTGCTCCGTCCGGACACCCAGAGTAAGCATTTAATAACAGCATTTTATGACCCGACGCTGCTCTTATGGGAAATCTGTATAACTACATACCGAAGTGTTGGGACAACATGCAATCATATTGCTAGCCAGCTGATTTGGCGTCAACTTGGTGGTGGTGGTGGTAGTGTTGGCTGTGGCACTTGACGTTTTGTTGGAAAGGTCAAGTTCATGACTGTGAGACAATGACGACAACTGCAGCGTAGTACACAAGCATTTCCTCTTTCAGTGAGACTGAGTGTGTCCAACTTTAAGCGCCATTTACATTGTGCTCCATGTGATTATCAAAAGACTTCTTATTTTACGTTTCGTTTTACTCAATTTTATGGTTTTGTTGTTGTTACTTAAATGGAGGTTCTAATGTATGAAGTTGTGTACACGTTTTAAGCCATATGATTAAGTTTGAAATTTAATACATAGACATGCAAGTATTTAAATTTTTTACACATGTTAGTGATTCTGCTCAGATGTTGAAATGTTTAGGAGGTGTAATTTAACGAAATAACGTGAGGGGAAGGTGTACCACTAGACCGACGTAGAGCGAAAAATGCAAACGTCTGTGGAGCTCGTTAAGAATTAAATATAAAAAAATTATTTTAATGCCAGGATAATCGACTACAACCCTCTGGGCCTACACGCTGAAAAATGTGTCTCTTTTTGTTGTTTGGATGCACATATAACGTGTTTGTAGCTTGCCGCAAATACTGTATACTTGTGTCCAAACATATTGTGTTTGCTATCCAATATTATATGTTGGACACACAATGATTAATAGGTTAGAATATATTTTCTTGTAGCCCAAATGTGGCTTTGTTTGTCGAAAACTGGTGAAAAAAACGTGACAGACAACAAAGAAACAAAAAAGCTGTACAACCGTGTTTTCAGCGAGTAGCCAGGCCCTATTGTAAGTCTATGTACGCTGAAAAATGTGTCGTTTTTCTCGCTTGGATGCAAATAGAATTTGTGTTGGAGCTTGTTGCAAATATTGTATACTTGTGCCCAAACACATTGTGTTTTCTTTTAAATAATACACGTTTGAGACACAGTGATTAATATGTTACAATGTATGCATTTGTGATCCAAATACAGCTTTGTTTGTGAAGCAAATATGAAAGCAAAAACGTAGTCGGTGTTCTAAAAGGCCTTCTATGAGAGTTTTTTATATTTCTTTCATGATTTTTATCGAGGCAAAATATCACGTAGCTAGCAAGTAGTATGTATCCACATTACCAGTTGGACATTAGGTATCTACACGCAGTAAAATCGATTTCTGTAACTTATTCTCTCAAACACATTCTGCAGGAACAATGTGTATGTTTGGAACACACTCAAAATATTGACATACTTTCAAGCGCTAAACTCACTTATATTCAAATGGAAACATTAGTGTGTTTACTTGCAAAGATACATACGATACATTTACGTGGAACCATAGGCGTGTTTCTTTCCTAACATCTATACTCTTACGTCGAAGCATTCGTGCGTTTCGTCCCAAACAAAGGATTGTCGACTGAATGCATGAAGCTAAAACGCAAAAGATCAGTCAAAGCAAAATAAGCCAAAACGCAACATAAGAAACACTCAATTCATCTACACACGCATTCAGGAATATATATGACTCATTGACTAAAAGAATAATGCAAAAATGTAGTTATACACTTGCAATAACATTAACTTAGGCTGAGAACAATCTTTGTTGGTGCCTCTTTTGTTATTTGGTGGACAGAGCATAGCGACAACAAAAAACTAAATGCACAAAACGCAGCTGTATTTGTATCACAAACAAAGCTGTGTTTGGAACACAAATACATATATAATAACATATCAATCAATGTACCTCAAACATTTAATATTGAATAGCAAACACAATGTGTTTGGACACAAGTATACTATAGTTGCGACAAGCTCCAAACACATATTATATTTGCATCGAAACAAGGAAAACTCTAGATTTTTCAGCAAGTAGTTCCCCAGAACCATTTTCTGAACTCACTACAAGTAATTCATTACTGCACAACACAAAAACAAAAAACAACAAGGGTCTGACAACGGTATCTGGTAGAGGGCGTTAAAAAATTATACGTGTGTCTGCGTTTTGAAAGCTTAAAAAAATAAATAAATGGTTTCCCATTACATTCCATGAAGGAATTTGGAAGAGCTTCTCACAATCAGTGAGCTGTGAGCTTTCTAGTTTTTTATACTCACTGATTGGGTCCTACAGTCTTAACATCGATTCCGAACGGTAATTTGAGAAGCTTTTTCATGGCTAAATACTCGATAGTGTCGCCGTCACTATGCTAGGTGACCTACGCCGAAAGAAATTTAAGGTGGTCAAAGCAGGGATCGAACCCAGCATCTCATGTACAAGAGGCGCGCACGCTAACCATTGAACCACCGACGTGAATCGGCGTTTTGCAAGATTACATCTGCATTTTATTTTTGGGGGCAAATTCGTGTGATGAATCGGCATCCTGAATGTGAAAGCATGTGATCTTTACATTTTAGGTATAGGATGCGTTCAGTAATTTTACGTAAAATACTACGAGAAACACTTTTGGGGTATATTTTAACCCTATACCGTCTCAATGCATGGGCCTTTTTTGTAATTTTTGTGGAAACCGCAAAATTTAGGTTTAGGGGGTTGTTGAGTATGGAAAAATATTCTACGTAAAATTTCACTATAAATCCCCGAACAAAAGAAACCTCTATTTATACTTACAATATTTATAAATAAAATAAGAGAAAATTTTATAATTTATTAATTTTCCGATAACTTGGCGCGTCATATCGAGCAACACATCCTATACCTAAACGGAAAAAGTCACATGGTTCCCTATGTCGATTCATCACAAGAATGTACAACAGGGAAGCTAAATATAATTTAGACGTAAAATTTCAAAAACGCCGATATAAGTACACGCAGAAAAATCTGTATTTTTGGAACGAAGTTCCTTATCGCACGTTGCGGTATGGAGGCTAATTAAAAAAAAATTAAACAACTTTTTTTTAACACTATTATGCTACAACTCAGTATTATCAACTATATTGGGTACTTTTGCTTTGGTTTGTGTCTAGACTAACACATGTTAGGAATTTATTGTTTAATGGGAAGTTTTCTAGGTGAAGCCTGTAACCAATATTTAGTATATATTGTAGTTTTCAACCCAATAAAAACTAAATTTAGAAAAGCCAAAGCCACAAATTTTCTTAAATTAGTTCCTTTTCTTAAAAAAGTAAATTTCTCAAAAAAAAAGTATTCATATTCTTAAACAAAGTACCTTTTCTTAAAAAAAATACCTTATCTTAAAGAAGTACCTTTACTTAAAAAACTAAATTTTCATACAAAAAGTACCTTTACTTAAAAAAAGTATTTTTTTTTAAAATAAGTACCCACTCTTACAAATGTACCTATTCTTGAAAATAGGACCAATTCTAAAAAAATCGCATTTCTTTAAAAAAAAAACTTTTTGTTCAAAACAATACCTTCTCTTAAAAAAATACGTTTTCTTACAAAAATTACTTTTCTTAAAATAATAAACTTTTCCTAAAAAGAGTACCACTTCTTTAAAAAGTACATGTTACATACAAAACAAAATCATACTCTTACGGCTTTTTCTTACAGAAAGTACTTCTTCTTAAAAATAGTACCTTTTCTTAAAAAAACCACAGTAGCTTTTAATAAAAGAAGTACCTCTCTTTAAAAAAATACCTTTTCTGGAAAATATAATACATATTCTTGCATACAAGACCTAAAAATAAACTTTAAAACAAAAATACATTCTATAAAAACAAATTTTTCTTAATAAAAGTTTTTCATTTTACAAAAAGTATCCTTTCTTAAAGATCCATTTAAACTAACGTATTTTTCAACGGACGCCTTAGGCGTGTTGGAACTAGTACATAATATACAGCGAAAGAAACTTCGTTCCAACCGGGTGTCCCTTCACCTCATGTAATTTTTTTATGTTGTTTTGATGTAAATATAACGTGGTTGTAGTTTGTCGCAAATATAGTATACTTGTGTCCAAACACATTGTGTTTACTATTCAATATTACATGTTGGAGACACATTGATTAATAATTTGTAATATACATGTGTTTTTGTGACCAAAATCTGGCTTTGTTTGTTAAAAACTGCTGAAAACAAAATCGTGACAGACAACAAACAAACAAAAAAGCAGTAGATTTTCAATTCAGGAAAACAATGCTTGCAAACTTGTGCATGGTTCCTGGCATATGTTGCTGGGCCGGTTTGTTTCAGCGTGTATACTTTTTGTACCAATTCTACAGAACCTTGTTATTTTGGGAAAAGTTGGATTTTGTTGTACAGTGTTATACTTTATACTCCGTAATAATGGAAATCATTTCGGAAGTACCTGTTTACTTTGACCCCTTTCACACTCGACAAGTTACTTGCGCAAGTCTCTTGCCCAAGTCTTGGTTTGTTGATGACAGAGGTAAGGTCGGGATAGGGGAATAAATTTTGAGTACAGACTTGCTTGTACTCGGAAAGTTGAACAACTGACTTGCGCAAGTAACTTGCCTAGTGTGAAAGGGGTCTTTGGAATCTATTAATAATCCATTATGAATTGGCCTCAGCCGCTACTGGGTGATTTGATATGTTCTTTTGCTGAATAGAAAATAAAAGTCAAAGCCTTGCATTGTCTGTCGGAATGCTTCATCAGCCTCAGAATACACGCATGATGAAATGCGTTCCAGCACCTGATTCCGCTGCTGGGTATACTTATACAGGGTGGCGCGCGAACCGTGCTACAAAAACGAAACGTAATAACTTTTTTTCTGTGCGAGAAATCGGCTTATTTTTTTTTTGAATATTCCAGGTTACTATTTAGATTTATTAAATTCAATCCTTGGGATACCGATAAGAGGATTTGGATAGCGCAGTGGTACCATGCTTTGCAGTCCTTCATTACCGTTCAAAGGGAATTTAGGCGGGAGTTTGGCGGCACTCCCCGAGTAGATGTGGACCTTTATGAGGTGGGTCAACATGTTTGCCGAATCTGGAAGCATCTCACGAAGACCGTACCATCGAGATCCCTGAGTTCGGGTTCAAGACACAATTGTAGCTGCCGCATCGCCAATTCAGGCAAATCCAAGCTTTTCGATTCGAAACTTATCAGCGGAAATTGAAGTTAGCAGACGGTCATTATTGCAATGGATTATTCATGATGACTTAAACTTGCTTCCGTTTCAAGTCCAAATTACAAGGCAGTTAAACCCTCTGGATTGGGCTATTCGCCTGGAATTTTGCCAAAAATTTGATTCAAATGTTCTAAGACAAAAACCTGATAAATTGCTTGTTTATTTCTGATCAGGCCCATTTTGATATAAACGGCAATGTAAACAAGCAAAATTGTCATATATGGAGTGAATCTAATCCAGAAATACTCCATGAGATGAAACTGCACCCAGAACGAGTCACTGTGTGGTGCGCAGTTTCAGCAAGGTGAATTGTGGGGCCATACTTCTTTGAAGGAGACGGTGTAACAGTAACTGTCAATGGGCAACGTTATTTAAAGACGTTGAAGGAATTTATTTACCCAGAACTACGCCGAAGACATATCCATTTAAAACAGCATTTGGTTGTAGCAAGATGGAGCACTGAACATATAGCCAGACTGGTTATGGCGAACCACCAACGAAAATTCCCAAACAAATTAATATCCACAAACTCCCCTTTCCGCTGGCCACCAAGGTCACCTGACCTGACTGCACCAGACTTTTTTTTATGGGGTTATGTCAAGCAAGAGGTGTATAAAACGAAACCAAGGAATGTGACTGAATTGAAGCAGCCCATTAAAACAATAATTGAGGCGATCCCGACTTCAACCCTTCAGGCCGCAATGAATATTTTTCTGATCAGGTGTCGCATATGTGTGGATGAGCATGGAGGTCATTTACGGTCTATCATTTTCAAAACCAATTAGTTATATAAAATAAAATCGAATTTTCTAAAAAAGATAAATGAAATACATTTATTTAAAAAAAAATATATATTTGAATATCTTATTGTAGCACAATTGATGCGCCACCCTGTATGAATAGCACTTGACTTGGTTCATTGGCAATATCTGTTGGAGAGAGTGTGAGTGAGAAGCTTTCGTATGGTCATGTGTAAAATTTAAAGTACAACGATGCCGGTAACAATGATGATGATGATGAAGATGAGTTTACCAATTTCCACATCACGTGTTGTAAACAACCGGAGATTAGACCCCAAAGAGCAACCATCGACGATGAGGGCAACAAAAAACATTTCAAAGGTGACCTTCCTCCTTTCCCTCTTGCAAGCACATGGAAGTACAGTGGACATGATATGGCTAAGACAAACAAACAAACGACACGCAAGTTTTAATCAACAAAAATTTGGTTGATACCAGCAGGTGGTGATGCATCTTAATGTTATTAACCCTGCTGTTAGATTAGGACCATTTGGTCCAAATTTTTTCTGTTTTCCCTTGTAACTTTGGAACGGTGATATATACTGACTAAATTTTTCTGCTAATGGGGTCTTTTAATAAAACAATGTTATGTGCGAAAATTAAATTTTCTAACTTTATTCAGGACTGAGAAAAATACAAAATGACGAATCTTAGATTAGAGGACCATTTGGTCAATAGTACATTTTTTCATTACCAAGCGAATGTAAATTCATGTCAAATATTTAGAAGATGTTTTTGATATGTCAAATACTTGCTTTAGAAATTATTGAACCAAAATAGTTACAAAGGATAAGATAAAATTATTATTTTGGATGAAAATTCCAGTATGGACCAAATGGTCCCTCAATCTAACATTCGTAAGTTTTTTCGTTACCAAGCGAATGTAAATTCATGTCAAATATTTAGAAGATGTTTTTGATATGTTAGCGAATGTTTTTGATATGTCAAATACTTGCTTTAGAAATTTTTGAACCAAAATAGTTACAAAGAATAAGATAAAATTATTATTTTGGATGAAAATTGCAGTATGGACCAAATGGTCCCTCAATCTAAGATTCGTAAGTTTTTTCTAATCTAACAGCAGGGTTAAACGAGGGTCTTTAAAGAAACGTTAAAACAATTAATGGAAAAATTACAATCGTTAAATTTAAGTTGATTACAGGTTGAAAAATTTGCCTGTTTTTGCAGTTTGTTTGCAAATATAACGTGTTTGTAGTTTGTCGCAAATACAGTATACTTGTGCCCAAACACATTGTGTTTGCTCTTCAATGTTGGATACACAATGATTAATATGTTATAATATATGTGTTGGTGACCCAAATTTAGCTTTGTTTGGTGCAAACTGCTGACAATAAAAACGTAACAGAAAACAAAGAAACAAAAAAGCAGCTGATCTTAAATTAATGAAAAGAGTGCATGCAAACATATACATGGTTCCTGCAATATGTTGCAGGACCATTTTTTAGCGTGTAGCGATGCTAACAATACACAAATGCCATAAAAACAATTTCTTCTCTTAATATTTTTTTATTTTTAGTTTCAAATCACTTTTTTCACTACCCTCGTATATTTCTCATACATTTTTCATGATATTAGAAAATATTTGCCAAATAGTTACAAAATTATTTCCTGTGATAACATATGCAATAAACGATCCCTGAGAGATTAAATACCCGAGGATAAGACAAAACCCGAAAAGTGGGTGTTACTTTAATGCGGCAACAAACCAGACCTTTTCTAATCCTTGTGATAGGAGGCAGCAAAAGTGAAGAGCATCTGTGTGAATGTATAGTGGCAGATATGCTGCGTCCAACCAAACAGCTGTAGCTGCAGACGCCTACTCTCCTTGTTGTTTATGTTACTTGATGTGGTCGGGAGTGCAAAGTGTATCTTCAGTGCTTTTCCAAGGGGATCATTTGAACGATGGATGCTCGTCTCCGCCTGGGGCACAAAAAGTGATGGATTTTAAAATATTTATATACCCATTAAGAAGCTCTCACATATGAGGTGTTTTAGGGAAATACTAGTTGGTGTAGTTTGAAAATTCCTTAGGGGATTTGTTGTATTTATGATGACTCATTAAATGTAGCGAGGAAAGATATTTGAAGAAATATATATACAATTTTATGGTCAATTTAAATGTTCAGCGGACCATAAAATTGGATTGATTGCTATTCATCTTTGGAATCGGCTAAAGGAATATACCCAAGATTTGCAATAAAAAAGATTTTCCTGATCGTCTTTAAATTATGAATTTATCACATTTTCAACCCAAAGAAAAACATCTGTTGTTTAAGGGGAACATTTTAATAGGAGGGTATTGAAATTCAGATCGACATCCTTATCTGTGCTGGAAATAGAATGGAGGTAACACAAAAGTGTCCAAAACCGCAACCAAATAACCAACGAACTGGGTGTTTTGCCTTTATGCGTGTGCCGAGTTTATTACAAACGCAATTTTTGGAACAAACCATCGGCTAACCGCTTAAAATATACACGTTGAAAAATCTGTAGTTTTTTGTTGTTTGGATGCAAATATAACATGTATTTGGAGCTTGTCGCCAATATAATATACTTGTGCCCAAACGCATTTTGTTTGCTTTTCAATATTACATGTTTGAGACACAATGATTAATATCTTATAACATATGTGTTTGCGACCCAACTATATCTGTGTTTGTGATACAAATACAGCCGTGTTTGTTGCACTGTTTATGCTCTCTCGAGAGTAAGAGAATAAAAGAGGGGCAACGAGTATGTATAATTTGTGTTTATCTGTATTTTTGCATAAATCTCTCAGTGAGTGATTCATAATTACTCCTGAGTGTGCGTGCAAATTGCAGATGGAATCAGTGTTTCTTATTTTGGCTGATGTATTGCGTTTTAATTTCATGTATTCAGTCGTCAATGGTTCATCGGACAGAGGATATCAAAAGCGCTTGATCAGTGAAAAAGGAATAAACAAACACTTGGACGGTTAAATGGTTTGTGATGTTGCTTTGGTTTTTGTGTATGTGTTTCGGATATATTTATGTGTGCTACCAAAGTGAGAAGTGATTTTGAGGAAAGAAACTGGAAAGGAGAACATCGTGAATCCCCTTTGCTGCCCGAGCCTCTACTGAAAAAATCGGAATGGCGGACCATTTGTGAAATATAATAAAAAAAAACACAAGTAATTAATACACCCTTGTCTTGCACGAACTAGAGTTGTATATAAGTATATTGTTTGTGTACCAACGCCTAGTAATAACCAAAGCATAGTTGAAACCTTCTGAAAACAAAATCGTGAGAGACAACAAAAAAAAAGGAGAAGCAAAAGAGCAGCAAATTCTTATTTCATAAAAAGTTCAATGCATTAAGCAAGTAAATGTAAATAGAGTAATTTTAAATATTTGAATTTTTTGTATTAATTATTTATTTCAATTATAATAAATAAAGAAACAAAGAATAATTCGTTTCTAAATATTTTTATGTTTAGGAGAAAATACGTATATGTTTATACGTAAGTGTATGAAGGTTTGGGGGAAACACGCGAATGCTTCCAGGTAAGTATATGGATGTTTGAGATGAAGCACGCATATGTTTCCATGTAAAAGAATACATATTTGACAGTAAACATGCTAATGTTTGCATTTCAATACACCTGAGTTTGGCTCTTGCAAACATATAAATGTTTAAAGTGTGTTTTAAACATATACATGGTTCCTGCAGAATATGTTTGGGAGTATATGTTACAGAGGCCGTTTTTTTCAGCGTGTAGCTTCTAAAAAAACCAAGTTTGGAATCGGTGTAAAACTGTAGGTCCCAATCATACATACATACATAGTTTCCCTTTGCATCCCATGAAGGGATTGGGGGAGCTTCTCACAACCAGTGAGCTGTGCGCTTTCTAGATTTATACTCACTGATTGGGTCCTACAGTTTTTACACCGATTCCAAACTTCCCAATCAGTGAGTATAACACCAGAAACGGCACAGCTCTATGATACCCAGTTCCTGTATGGGATGTAATGGGAAAGTATTTAGTTTTGTTATAATCGCTTTACCGGGTTTTACTCAAATAGTGCACGATTTTTTCTTGTTTGGATGCAAATATAACGAGTGTTTGGAGCTTGACGCAAATATAGTACACTGTTGTCCAAACATATTGTCTTTGCTATTCAATATTACATGTTTAAGGTACAATATGTTATAATAAAGGAGTTTTCAACAGAGACGCTACAAAAGTAAATCGATAAGGACAGCAAACGACGCCATATTTTTTCCCGCTCTTTTGACATTTATCTTCTGTAAGGTTTGCCATTTCATCATGGAAAGATATACGAGCCAACAACGAGTCGAAATTATTAAAATTTACTACCGAAATTTGGAGTCAGGGGCCTCAACTTTAAGAGCGCTACGTCCAATTTATGGTCGTCATGAGCGGCTAGTGGAAAAATTTGAATCCACAGGCACAGTACAAAATGTTCCCGTGCCAGTGAGACAAAGAAGTGCCCGTAGTGTCGAGAATATTGCTGCCGCTGAGGCTTCATTTCAAGAAAGCCCAAATGTGTCTCTAACACGTCGTTCTCAAGCGTTGGGCATCTCTGTGACGTCGTTGTGGCAAATTTTGCGAAAAGATCTTGGCCTACATCCTTACAAGACCAAATTGAAGCAAGAACTGCCGCCGCTTGACCACCGCAAGCGTCGTATGTTCGTGAATTGGGCTTAGCAACAACTTGAAAATGATTCGGATTTTCATCGGAAAATCATCTTCAGCGATGAGGCTCATTTCTGGCTGAATGACTTCGTCAATAAGCAAAATATGCGTTATTGGTCAGACAGCAATCCACACGTAATCCATGAGTCATCATTGCATCCCGAAAAAATTACGGTTTGGTGTGGTTTATGGGCCTGCGGCGTCATTGGGCCGTACTTCTTCCGTGATGATCAAGACCGGCACATTACTGTGAATGCGAATCGCTACCGTTCAATGATAACCGAATATTTTTGGCCCCAATTGGATAATATGGACTTAGAGGACATGTGGTTCCAACAGGACGGCGCCACAAGCCACACAGCGAATGCCACAATCAATTTATTGGAAACCAAGTTTGGTGAACGTGTTATCTCACGAAATGGCCCAGATTTGACGCCGATAGATTATTTCCTGTGGGACTACGTCAAGTCTATGGTCTATGCCAACAAGCCAGCAACGATTGATGAACTTCGTACGAATATCGAACGTGAAATTGCAGCAGTATCGGCCGATTTTTGCTTGAAAACCGTCGAAAATTGGGTTCAGCGTCTGGACTTCTGCAAGCGTGCCCGTGGTGGCCATGCAAAAGAAATCGAGTTCCATACATAATGGCATCGATCGTACTTTCACAGGAATAAAGAATTTCATTGGTATCTAAAACCGGTTTTGTTTTATTTAAAAAAAACTTATGTGGCGCTCTTATTGAAAAACCCGTTATATCGGGTTGTTCAATAAGGACATAACAACGTATTTAAATAAAACACAGATTAGTTGAGATATCGGGCTGAAATGTATTCCAGGTATTGTCAACATATTACATTTAATTATGAAATTCTATTTCGTTCATACGACCACCGCGAGCACATTTCCAGCGATCGATTCTTTGGAGCCAATTTTTCACCACGCTTCTACACATATCGGCCGGAACGTTGTTAATGTTGAGTTTGATATTGTTTCTGAGCTCATCTTACTTTTTGTGGATAAATTGTAGTCTTGTAAAGCATATGTGGGTTTGTTGCTGACCAAAAGCGCATATTTTGCTTGTTGGCAAAGATATTTGGCCAGAAGTGAGTTTCATCGCTGAACATGATTTTTCGATGAAATTCATTACAATACATCATCAAACTTAAAGTTGCGACCACCGACTGCGAATTTTGTAACTATTTTTTAATAATTTCCAAACGTTGCTCGTTCGTGAACTTCACCATGATAAAAATGTAAACATTGACTAACGTTTTGACATTGCTAGATCATAAAAAAAAAATTAAGACTGCGTTCGTCTGAAAATACAACATTGTTATGGCCCTATTGAAAAACCCTCTATGTATTTGTGATTCAAATACAGCTTTGTTTGTGATACAAATACAACTGTGTTTGGTGCACTGTGTACTGAACTTTTTGTTGACGCTATGCTATGTCGAGAACAAAATAATAAAAGAGGGACAAAGGAAGATGGTTCTCAGCCTAAGTTAATGTTATTGCAAGTGTGTAACTGTATTTTTGCATTATTCTTTTTTGCTAGTGATTCATAAATATTATTGAATTCATGTGTAAATGAACTGAGAGTTTCTTATGTTGACTGATTTGTTGCGTTTTAGTTTCATGCATTCAGTCGACAATCGTTCGTTACGAATGCTTCGACGTAATAATATGGAGGTTCGGGATTAAATATGCATATGAATCCACGTAAAACTATACATCTTTGCAAGTAAAGATACTAATGTTTGCATTTAAATATAAGTCAGTTTAGGACTTGCAAATGTATGGATATTTGGAGTGTATTCCAAACATATACATGGTTCCTACAGAAAGTGCTTGAGAGAATACGTTATAGAGACCGTTTTTTTCAGCGCGTGACAAAAAACCACACAAATATTAAAAGGTTATAGTTCTCAAAAGTATAATTCTCAATTTTTAATGAAACTATCGAATTATTTCTATTTAATTTGATTATTTCATAAAAAATGAGAATCGTATTTTTTAATTTGAATTTTGATATTTTCATGGATATGGAGGGATAAAGTTTTTATTTTTAAATCTAAACACGACATTATAATTCGAATAGAATTACCATTCCTTATTAAGATATGCAAAACAGTATTAAAAAAGTTCATAAATCACCAAAATACCTATGGAAGATTCAGATTTTAAGAAGGGTATCCGAAAATGCAAGCAGGATTTGAATTTCAAGCAATTTGTGCGGTAAAATGTTGTTGAAGGGAAAAAGACAGCGTGGCAGTTGTCAGTTTAGGGCTATAAAAAACAGAATTCAAGATAATTAACTACGCGCTTTCATCGTTGAGAAATATTTTAAAAATTGCATCCTGATGGCTTCGTTAATCGTCAATATTGTAGCAGTTGGGGTTTAGAACATACACGGGTACACGCTGAATGGTCTCTTTAACATATTCTCTTAAACACCTTCCAAATATTCATATATTTTCACCTTCAAAATATTCACATATACTCCAAATATTCATATATTTGCAAGTCATATACTCCGTTAGATTTAAATGAAAACTTTACCATGTTTAATTGCAAAGATGCATATGGACTGGAGCCAACATCGAAACATTTTCCTTGGAAAATATGGCTGGTCGGGCAATAACAGTTAATGGGGCTCTGTAGCAAAACGATAACTTGGTTTTGTTGTTCCTAAATTGAATGATATGGATGTGGATGACAAGTGGTTTCCTCAAGACGGTAGCACATGTCATACATCCCGAGAAACAACTCAATTCCATTCAATCTAGCCTGCATTTTCGGACACCCTTTTCATATGTATATATTTTTAAATTCAATAAAGTCTTCAATTCAGACAATTTGAAGAATTCAAATACGAGAAATACCCGCAAAGAATCGTTAAAATTTTTACCACAAATAATACCAACATGTTATTAATAATTTCCTAAATTCTAGAAAAATTTATCAAATAATTATGAAATACATAAAATATTACAAGGCCTAAATCCGACCAAATCCCTTACTTCTCTTCGTTGAATTTGAACAGTTTTGAATATAACACTTACAATGACCTCATAAGGCAAACTCACTTTGTATTGTTGCATGCTACAACTTGAATCTTTCTCAGAGGAGGTTTCCTATATCCCATTTGTTTTATTTTCCTCTAAATAATGTGCCCACTTCCACCCATCTCTTTAGCTTCAAACTCGATTCATCATCATGGTGTGATTTGGTGTAAAATTTGTAAAATTATGAAGTTTTCTCTGTTTCAGTTTATGATTTGTTTGGGGAATAGAAACACAAATGTTTTCCATTTGTTCTACATTTTGGATATTTTTAGACACAAGTGGGTCAATAGTCAGTCACATGGTATTATATCAAATCAAAGGAAATTAATTGAGCCTTGTTACTACACTGCTCCTCCAACAATCAATTTCCTGTGCACAATATACGAGGGGATGTGGTGTAGAAGATTTAGGGTGGAGTTAATTTGGTATTCAAATTGGTAAAATTTACATATTGAAACAAAGTCGTATTGATATAGGGATTTAAAAGTAGGTCAATAATAATTTGGTTTATTATTTTAATTGACTGTTTGAAATGATATAAACCATGTGTTAGTGAATAATTGAAAACTTGATTATGCTTAATATCGTATAATGTAGACGGAGTGGACCAATTAGGGATAAGATATTAAGGTTAACAATGGAGCACATAACCACCAATCCTTTTCTAGAGGTTCTTGGGTTAACATTTTAAGCAGCTGATATCTTTTTCACCCTATACCAACTTTTAGTTTCTGGGTATTATGGGTTAGTGCTGATTTTTTGCATCACTCATAAATGTTTTCAAAATGTAATCGGAAAGTTGTCAAATAGTTGCATTTAATTGTATTAAAAACCACTAGAAATATTTCAGCCGAATGAACCGAATTATTTACACCCTAACCATGAGTCATTCATTAACTCCGATTCTCATTTTCTAATTATTGATTCAAATATAATGAAGATCCAAAAGATGAAAACATTTTTTCTTAAATTGTTGCCGTCGACTTGTCTCCAGTTTACCCGATTGAGCGCGGCAAATTCAATAGCGGAGGGACATTGGGAAGAATATTGTACAATATCAAATTTGAGGATATGTTTTGATTTTCGCGATTTGTCGTGTCCAGTTGCCAATCATCTACCCAATATTTGTATGAGAGGTACCAAAATGAGAGTGACAAAATCGTCCATTTTCAATTATGGTCCTTTTTGGCAATTTATTTCTCAGTACCGAACATCATTAAGATTGATTGTATATTACGGGGGCTGTTGCATTGATCAATCAGACGCTTGAACAAATTTGTATAGGAGGTACCAGAATGGATGTGGCCAAATCATCCATTTTCAATAGCAGATAGGCGTTCGGAAAAAGTATACTTGATCAAGACTTTAAAAGGCTGCCGTGATAAAAAAAAAATGTTCTGTCAAATTTTTGAAAATATATTTTTGTAATTTTGTAATTAGACACGTCGTTGGAGCCCCATACTGCCCAAAAAATATTTTCGTTTTTGTACCCAAGTACACTAGGAATCAAAACTTCAACGGCGGTTAGAAGACTATATAAATAAGTACCCCCATATCGTCAGTTAAAATGCAAAAGAACGTAACTACAATTTTCATTTTGTTCAAAGGAGTTGAAAAAAAAAACTTACAAAATACAAAAAATTGAGTTTGCCAGTATAGTTTTGAATCATACTGAAGGTAACTTTACTTTAGCAAAAGTTTGAAAATTTGAATTGAAAAAGTAATTCCTCACCCGTTTACGAGGATTGTTTCTTCTTTTGGAAATAGGAATTAAAATTGTTGTTACGTGGTTTTGCATTTCTGCTAACGATATACAAACAAGTTGCACGTTCCCGTAATCAGCTCTTCAATACTCACATTCTACACCCTTCCACACCTACCCGAATTCAAATACCAAAAACACAATGCTCAGTACACCCTAATGTGCATATGCACATAAAGTGTACCAAAAGGTACATAATGTGTACAAAAAAGTGCATCAAAAAGTATTTCAAATAGACGAAAAAGTGCAAAAAGTGTACACAAAAATATATTTAAAGTGTAACAAAATGTTAATTAAGTGCTCCACAAAAGTACATCAAGTGTGCCAAAAGAACTACATATTTACTTCTGTGATACACTTGATGTACTATCTCAGTACACATTATACAATTTGTGGTATACTATAAGTACTTTTTTGTGCGTTTCGTGTGATACCCAGTTTGGTAAATTTTATGTAAATTTATAGTTAATTTTACATACTTTCTGGTAAAGAGTGTGTACACGCTGAAAAATCATACTTTTTTTTGTTATTTGCATACAAATATAACGTGTTTGTAGATTGTCGCAAATATACTATACTTGTGCCCAAACACATTATGTTTGCTATTCAATATTACATATTTGAGACACAATATTTGAGACACAATAATTAATGTGGCCGTCGGTGGTGCAATGGTTAGTGTGCGCGGCTCTTGTACATGAGATCCTGGGTTCGAACCCGGCTCTGACCACCTTCAAATTTTCTTTCGGCGGCGGTCACCTCACATAGTGACGGCGACACTATCGAGTATCTAGCCATGAAAAAGCTTCTCAAATTACCGTTCGGAATCGGTGTAAAACTGTAGGTCCCAATCAGTGAGTGAAAACTGGAAAACGCACAGCTCAGTGATTGTGAGAAGTTCTCCCCAGTCCCTTCATGGGATGTAATGGGAAACCATTTATTTTTTTTATATGGTTTTGAGACACAAATGTGGCTTTTCTGTTGAAAATCGTTAAAAACAAACGCGAGACAGACAACAAAGAATCAATAAGGCAACAGATCTTCAATTCATGAAAACAGTGCTTGCAAACATATACATACATTTTTCCTGCAATATATTGCTGGGGCCGATATTTTCCAGCGTGTAGTTCATGGAATACGCTTTGTACGTTGTTGTGAATTTTATGTATTTTAGTATAAATTGTGGTAAATAAACGAATTATGCACTTTCTGGTACACGCTGAATAAAAAAACGGCCCAGCAATATATTGCAGGAACCATTTACTTTATATTTTAATCATTGTATCTCAAACATGTAATATTGAATAGTAAACACAATGTGTTTGGACACAACTGTACTACATTTACGGCAAATTACAAAAACGTTATATTTGCATTCAAACAATAAAAACAGATAGTTTTTTCAGCGGGTAAATTTTTTGAACTTTTAGGTAAATTTTATGTTCTTTTTGGTACAAATCATGTATGTACTTTCCGGTACATTTTATGGATTTTTTTGGTAAATTTTATGTAATAAATGTATTATATAGCTTCAGGTAAATTGTATGAACTTTCTGTTGTATTTTATGTACTTTTTCGTACAAATAATGATAAGTAACTGCTTCATTTACTTTCTGGTAGATTTAATGAATTTTGAGGTACATTTTATGTTATTTTTGGTACAAATTATGGTGAATAAATGATTTATGTAACTTCTGGTACATTTCATGAGCTGTGTGTTAAATTTTATTTACTTTTTCGCACAGATTGTGGTAAAGCTTCAGGTAAATTGTATGAACTTTCTGTTGTATTTTATGTACTTTTTCGTACAAATAATGATAAGTAACTGCTTCATTTACTTTCTGGTAGATTTAATGAATTTTGAGGTACATTTTATGTTATTTTTGGTACAAATTATGGTGAATAAATGCTTAATGTAGCTTCTGGTACATTTTATGAACTGTATTTTTTCGTACAAATTATTGTAAATAATTGCTTTATGTACTTTTTGGTGCATTTTATGAACTTTGTGGTAAATTTGATGTACTTTTAGGTAGATATAAGGGACGTTTTTTCGTAATTTATACACGATAACTCATACAAAATGATAACCTATACGTTAATATGTATAATTTTAGTAGTTGAGGATAACGCCGATAAAAGTGTTACCAAGTTAGAGTGTTTTGTATGAAAAATATAAAATGCATGTCATTGAATAAGTAAAGATTTATCCGACCTTTCGTATTGTATTCAAAAATTAAATTGTCCGAGCGTTTGGTCGTGTTTATTAATTAATTATATTCTTTTTTTCGATATTTCGCTATCCTTTGGATAGCATCGTCAGGAAGATATATTATTAATTAGAAATGAAAAACAATTGATATACAAAATTTGTTCATGTCATTTGAAAAACCAACAATAACAAAACATTCAAAAATTAAACAATTGAATTGAAGAAAAAGTTACGAAAAAAACACCCTTAAAATGGTACATACATGTTTTCTGTACTTTCTTGTACATTTTACGAACTTTGTGGTAAATTTTATGTACATATGGGCACAAATTATGTAAAATAAATGTTTTCTGTACTTTCTTGTACATTTTACGAACTTTGTAGTAAATTTTATGTACTTTTTCGTACAAATTATGGTAAATAAATACTTTATGTACTCTCTGGCACATTTTACGAACTTTGTGGTAAATTTTATGTAGTTGTTGGGAAAAAATAATGGCAAATAAATGCTTTATGTATTTTCTGGTACAGTTTATGAATTTTGTGGAAAATTTTATGTACTTTTTGGTAGAATTTATTAGAAATGCTTTATCCAGTTCCTGTATATTTCATGAACTTTATGGTAAATTTGATGTACTTTTAGGTACATATAATATAAATAAATGTTTTCGGTAGTTTCCGGTGAATTTTTATGAATTTTTATTTTTAATTTTATGAAATTTTATGTTCTTTTGGGTACAAACTATGGTAAATAAATGGTACAAATAATGGTGAACAAATGGGAACACCGATTCACATTCATTATTTAGAACCATTTTCTTATTTTCTCTCTGCATAATAGCTTTTTACGTCTCAAGAGCTGCTCGTGGCTAGCGAGTGAAATGTGACCGTACGTTTACGATGTCTCCTTTATATCACGCAATTCAAAGTTAATCTGCATTTGAATCATGGATACATCCATGATACAAAAAATACATGTAGTAACAATAGGTGTTGTTGTAATTGGTGGCAACAACAAAATACATTTTGTGTTTATTTCACGACTTCAACTGACTCCAAATATATTTCAACAAAAACAGCAAACAAAAAAGTAAAAAAATAAAACGCATTGAATTTGACAGTTGAGGTTGTAGGAAAGCAAAATCAGTTGTTCAACTAATACAAACTGTACTAGGCCGTCGGTGGTGCAATGATTAGTGTGCGCGCCTCTTGTACATGAGATCCTGGGTTCGAACCCTGCTCTGACCACCTTAAAATTTCTTTTGGCGGCGGTCACCTCGCATAGTGACGGTGACACTATCGAGTATATAGCCATGAAAAAGCTTCTCAATATACCGTTCGGAATCGGTATAAAACTGTAGGTCCCAATCAGTGAGTGAAAACTGGAAAGCGCACAGCTCAGTGATTGTGAGAAGCTCTCCCCTGCCCCTTCATGGGATGTAATGGGAAACCATTTATTTATTTATTTACTAGTTCAGACATACGTTCAAAGAACTATTTGTTTGAAAAGAGGTTTTAACAATCGTAAATTCAACTGGTGCCACAGAATTGCAGTTGCCAGAGCGGAATTGAGTTTATTACGACTGAATTTAGTCCCCACAGCTGAAATTTGGTTGAAGCAACCTCTAATGCGGTTGTGGAAACTTGTAATGTAGTTGCGGCAACCTGTAGTATAGTTGTTACAACCTCTAATTCGAATGTGATGACATCTATTATGGTTGTGACAACCTCTAAACTCGGTTACGACTAATTCAGTTATTGTTTCTGTGGGTGTGGATCTATATAGAAAGATCAGTTTTCTTCAATTACCCGAAGTCATATCAGAAATTAAAAACTGTTGTAGTTGTCTTTGTATAAAAGAGCTTCACTTTGAAATCCAGCTACCACGAAAAACTGATGTATATCTCCCGACTTGTAGTATGTGTTTTGATATAAAGGGTGGGCCATGCAAAATTTAATTTTGCTTTAAACAAATCCTAATAGAAATTTTTTCAAAATTATGACTTTATTTAATTTTTTATTTTTACACGCTGAAAAATCGGTATTTTGTTGTTGTTTGGATGCAAATATAAAATGTGTTTGGAGCTTGTCGCAAATATAATATACTTGTGCCCAAACACATTGTGTTTGCTATTCAATATTACATGTTTGAGACACAATGATTAATATGTTATAATACATGTGTTTGCGACCCAAATATATCTGTGTTTGTGATACAAATACAGTTGTGTTTGTTGCAGTTTATGCTCTCTCGAGAGCAAGAGAATAAAAGAGGGGCAATAATAGAGCGTCCGTCTTGTAAGTGTGTATCTTTATTTTTGCATTATTCTCTCAGTCAGTGATTCATCACTATTCCTGAAAGTGCGTGTAAATTGCAGATGAAGTCAGTGTTTCTTATATTGGTGATGTATTGCGTTTTAGTTTCATGTATTCAGTCGTGAATGGTTCATCGGACAGAGGATATCAAAAGGTCTTGATCAGTGAAAAAACAATAAACGAAGGCTCGGACGGTTAAATGGTTTGTAATGTTGCTTTAGGTTTTGTGTACGTGTTTCGTACATAAGTGTATGTATAGGAGCTACCAAAGTGAGAAACGATTTTGAAGACTGAAACTGGAAAGGGCAACAACGTGAAGCCCTTTTTCTGACCGAGCCTTTACTGCGAAAATCTGAACGCCGGAACATTTGTGAAATAAGTATAATAAAAAAACACAAGTAATTAATCCACGCTTGGCTTACATGAACTAGATTTGTATATAAATATATTGTTTGTGTACCAACGCATAGCTGAAACCTTCTGAAAACAAAAACTTGAGAAACAACAAAGAAAGGACACCCAAAAGAATAATAAATCATACATATAGTATATTGAAATCAAAGAATAATTCGTTTCTAAACATTATTATATGTGGGGGAAAATACGCATAAATTTCCACGTAAGTATGTGCCGGTTTGGGAGAAACACGCATATGTTTCCACGTAAAGCATACATGTTTGCCAGTAAACATGGTACTGTTTACATGTAAATATAAGTGAGTTTGGGAGTTGCAAACATATGAATGTTTGAAGTGTGTTCCAAACATATATGTACATGGTTCCTGCAGAATATGTTTGGGAGAATATGTTAGAGAAGCCGATATTTTTCAGCGTGATTCGATCTGCAATTGTTTTTATTAGAAAATTTATTTTATTGTTAAGGCCCCCATTGACATTTGTGATGAAACACATCATTGAAATGGCTTCAACGACTTGCTTTCGACTGTTTGGACCTCTATCTCGTGAACGACAGCACCGATTTCAACTCCTCAATGGACTCGGGATAGTTGGCGTAACACTTATCTTTCAACGGCGCCGCAGAGATAATAGTCTAACGGGGTCAAATCGCAACTGCGACGCGGCCTCTGGAATTCCGAGGTTCGGCTAATTATGCGGTTTTCGAACAATTTTTGTGATGAAAAAATCCCTGAGTATGGCATGGTAACGCTCGACGTTGAGGGTAACGTCGGTTCCTTGCTAATTTTCGAAGAAAAATGGGCATATGATGGCGCCATGCCCAAAAACCGCACCAAACAGTCACTCATTGTGGATGCATCTGCTTTTCCTAGATTACGTGTAAATTTTCTGAGCCCAAAATGAGACAATTTCGTTTGTTAAAGTAGCCAGGAGGTGAAAATGAGCTTCATCGGAAAATATGATTTTTTGGTAAAAAATTCCCATCTTCAGCCAAACGATCTTCAGGCTATTCATAGAAACTAAAATGCATCGGGTGGTCACGAGGCTTCAGTTCTAAGCCTTCATGCCGAGATCTCAATGCAAATTCCAAATTTTACATGGCCCACCCTTTATATGTCAAAAGCATTGGAAATAATTGTGAGATAAAACCAAAATTGAATACATATTGAGTCAAACTAAAATATATTCTTTAGCGAACTGAATATTTTATTTACGTAAATACGGAATACGAGGGTTGAATTTTATGTTTCGGGATTACAGAACAAAAACAAATATGAATCATCGAAAATCACTATATTGTTTTTCATAATATTCCCCATGAAGATTTATACACTTTTGCATGCGTTTGAACCAATTGTCCAAAAGACTTTTGCCACTCTGATTGAGGTATCTCCAAAACATGCATACTGAATGCAGCAACCGCTTCTTCAGGTGTCGAAAAACGTTGACCTCTCAGTTTGTTTTTTACGTACGGGAATAAAAAGAAGTCATTCGGTGCCAAGTCAGGACTATACGGCGGATGACCCATCAAATCGATGGTCCTGATTTCTTGGAAGACAACTGGCAAACAAATGGTTGTGTACCACTCAGAATTCACTGTTCTACGTTGTTCTAGTGGTACGGTTGCGACATGTCCGGTTTTTCCGAGGCGACCATTTACTTGGAAGTGCTTCGGGCGCGAACAACTTTTGTTGGATTTGGCTCATCTTGAAACACCCATACAGTTGACTGCTGTTTACTTTTGGGCTCATATGCGTAAATCCAGGATTCATCACCTGTCACGATGTCATAGACGTGTTTCGAAGCACCGCGATCGTATTTTTGGAGCAGTTCTTTCGACCACTCGACACGAGCTTTTTTTTTTTTAGCGATTGACAAACTGTGTGGCATCCAACGCGAACAAATTTTTTTGACAGTCAAATGTTTATGCAATATTGAATGTATGCTGGTCCCACTAACGCCTAAGGTTGTCTCAATCTCACGATAGGTCACATGACGATCTTGCAAAATCAGTTCGGGCAGAGCATCAATGGTTTTCGGAACACCAGCTGATTTTGGACGACCTTCACGAAATTCGTCTTGGAGTGAAGTACGACCACGATTGAATTCACCATACCATCGATAAACACTGGTCCTTGATGGAGCTTCATCGCCAAAAATTTAATTAAGTTCATCCATGCACTGTTGCTGAGTTAATCCACGTCGAAAGTTGTAAAAAAATAATCGCACGAAAATGTTCACGATTTAATTCCATTTTTGGGCTGAGATGAATCTTTTAAGTTACTGGAAACAACACAAAAAGCGCTCGTATGTCAAATCGTTCTGAGTACCTACGCATAACCTAAAAAATGTCCAACTTTACGATAGAGCTGTCAGTTGCCAGATTGCAACACTAGGGTTGCCAAATCCCGAAACGTAAAATTCAACCCTCGTAGTTCAACAAACGTCTAAATATTCACTCAGATTTCATTATGACATAGAAATCAATTAGAAGGATTTAGACAAACCAAATTATTGCGCTAGCGGAATTCAAGGTGAATTCGAGGAATTCAATGTCATTATCTTATGTTTACCGTATTGTTTTATAAACACATTCTAACTTCTAAATGCTGACTTCTCTAGCAATAACTCTAGCAATTTCTTAGCAACTTCAAAATGTTTTGCAATCATTTCTATTCTTTAAATTACTGTTTCATTCAAATATTTTATAGTTATTATAAAAATTCCTAGTTATGAAATGATAAATGATGTTTACATTTCATGAGATCTATTATTTTATTGTCTCTTTTCGGAAAAATAAACCTTCAATTATTGTATACAAGTTTTAGTTTCAGCCAAGGAATTCAATACAATTGCAAAAATACAATTCAAATACAAAAACAAAAGAAAAACAATTGCGGTGTATAAATATTTTGAAAACTATTTGCGATATTAAACATATTTAATTATATATTTTAAAGTCAAATGCAAAAATAAATTAATTATACTTCTCGAGAATCTAATGCATTGAACTCTTGATAAATGATTTGTTTTTGTTGGTTAACTAAATAAACAATTAATAGATTAAGCCACGATCGCCGCGGCCACATAGTTAGAAACTGAGCTGTAATAGCCCCACCATTAAACGGCGTCAAAGCCAATTGAATGTGGCTAAATGTTTCTAGAAACCACATTAACAGTATCTGGTGTAGATACGAGTACTCGTATCAATATCCAGCAGCAGCAGCAACAGCCACAGTTGTAATAGCTGATCTGTGTGGCATTCGAAACAATTTCAATCGGCTCCACCCGCTGGGTTGGACTAAGCCCAGATCAAGCGCCACATGGAAATACCACTAGATATGTAGATACTACAACATTTTATGTAATTAGCAAAACCAAAAACAGTCGAGAACGTGTGCCCGTTTAAATTTCATTATAATTTAGTTCAGTTTTTGTGTTGTTACAGTTTCCATCTAAATGTTTTTGTTTTGTTTCCTTCCCCCACATTTGAACAATTTTCAAATCTATTTATCACCGCTAATGTCGTTGTTACCTACACTATTTTGAAATGTAATTTCATGCATTTGAAATGAAAATAAAATTGTTTATATTCAAAACAGTTCCCGAGCGATATGAATAGCCCGGCCAGCTACAAAACAAATTTAGTTCAGAAATAAAATTGAAAAATGAAATCTCGTTTTGTTTATAATAATGAAAAGTAAACATTATTTATTTGTTGTAGGTCAGTGCCGTTTTATTATTGTTTTATTTTTACAATCACCACCAATCCAACCAGCCAGCCGCCCCTTTCCTTGTCCGGTGTTGGTGATATGGAATGGGGGTATACAGACTCATGATCGCATTCGTACTTCATGATCAATAAATCGTCATCATAACCATTACTCAGTGACCTGATGCACAGTGGTTCATCAATTCGATTAATGATGCTACCGAGATGAGGGATACAACTGTAATTTCGCATTTAGACAGCAGTTTGTCTCGGCCAGTTTAGCGATAACCTACCTTGTTCTCTAATCTTTGCCGTTTACACGACGCATTTTGAGATTCAATTGGTATTTCAGGTGGCAACTCCGTGCTTAGACAAACTCCGCGCCGAGACAAAATTGTTGAAGACGGCGGTACAACAGAAAAATCAAAAATCAGCTGGCATTTTAAACCCATAAGAGCCAATTATATCGACGGCGGGATGAGCTACAAACAATAAGCGTGTTTTTTTTACCCCGCTAAAGTTAATTATAGCTTAATTTGTACGGGACAGCTAAGCGATATTAAGTGGCATTTCCATTTCGCACTTAAATTCCGACTTGAGCAATGACAATGTTGCCACATGTTAAATTTCAAGAAATGGTAACAAAAATGTATCTTAGATAAATTTTGATATAATTTTTTGCGAATGAGAATGTTATCAAGGAGAGACTCAAAAGCAGCATTTTGCAAAATGGCTTACACATGGTCAGTTTATTTAAATTATTTTATTTTATATCTCTAAATTTGAAGGATAGATTTTTATTTCCGATTGAAAACAAAATTGTTCACAACAACGAGCGATAAATGTTATACGTATTGATCATGGCATAATTATCATCAGGTATAGTCGTTTAAACATGTGATTACATTTTTTCCATATCATTTTTCGTTTCACTTGTTAAAATCATATATGTATTTTGTTTTCATACTTTTTTGTATTCTTGTATAGTTAGTAAATATTTGTGTAGAGTTTGGCAACTGAAACAAATGAATGAAATTAAAATGTCCGTTGTTGCTGCTTACAACTACAACAACATTTGCTGCTACCATGTATTTGTTGGCACTTGTACAAACGTGTTGCCGTATCGCATTTTTTCACCCATTGCAGCAAATGTTGCCACATTACGTAGTATTAAGTGTGGATCGTTTTATTTGGAAAGCCGTAAGTGGCGATAGCTTAATGGAATAAAAACAGCCATAATGTTTGGTTGCGGCGACGTGTCGCAAAATTTTTGATTGGCTTCCGTCTGTCAAACAGTTGATTTTTTATGTATGTTTTTATTATGGTTGCATTGTTTTAGTAATTAACAGTGTTGCATCAAAATGTACACAAGTTTAAAATGAGGTTAAAAATTGAACTTCAGAATTTACAGATTAAAACTGTCTGAGTAATCTTTTGGGTTAGCGTGGGTTAACGGAGTTAACCTTCGAAATGCGTTACTCTTGGTTGGTGTAAATGCCGTATAACCCTGGCTAATGAGTCAAATAATTAGAAAGCGCACAGTTCACAGATTGTGAGAAACCTTCAAGGGATGTAATGAGCAACCTAGTTTTGTTTAAAGTAGAGGGTGATTCATTTATAGGTATTTCAGAAAAAAATACAACATAAATTTTATCCTGCAATCTTTATTATTATGAAAAATAAATCATTTTATATTTGTTTCAACTTACATGACCCATTCTTTCAAATAATGCCGCAGTAACTGCAACTTACATGACCCATTCTTGGGATGCTATTTTTGATGATGAGTTCGAGAATTTCGAATGATATTTGGCGAATAACGCGAGACATATTGGCTTCCAATCCCTTGATCGTAGTCGGCTTACTTATGTAGAATTTAGACTTTTTACACTTTTTGATACATTTTATTCACTCCTTGGTACAGTTTATGTACTCTTCTTCATAATTTACGTACTTTTTTTTGGCACACTTTAAGTACTTTTGGTACATTAATCGTCGTTCATGTAAATTTTTGATAGACTGTATGTATTTTCTGATATAGTTTATGAACTTTCTGGAACATATTATGTACTTTCTAAGATTCATGTACTTTTTGGTACAGGTTACGATAATAAATGCTTTATACAGCTTCTGGTACATTTAATAAAGTTAGTGGTAAATTTTATGCAGTTTTTCCTACAGATTATGATAAACAAATGTTTTATGTTGTTTCTGATACAGTTTGTGAAATTTGTGGTGTTTTATGTACTATTTGGTACAAATTATGATAAGTAAATGCTTTACGAAATTTCTGATACATTTCCAGAATTTTGTAGTAAATGGTATGTACTTTTTCGTACAAATTATGGTAAATAAATGCTTTATGTCGTCAGCCGTCGGTGGTGCAATGGCTAATATGCGCGACTCTTCTACATGAGGACGTGGGTTCGATCCCTGCTCTGACCACCTTACATTTCTTTCGACGAAGGTCATCTCGCTTAGTGACGGCGACACTATCGCGTACTTAACCATGAAAATTATTCCCAAAATACAGTTCGGAACCGGTGTTAATCTGTAGAACTCAATCAGTGAGGGTAAAACTATAAAGCTCACAACTGACTGATTGTGAGAAGCTCTCCCCTATCCCTTCATGGATGTAATGGGAAACTATTTATTTATATTTTTAAATGCTTTATGTAGTTTCATATTATGAAATTTGTGGGACATTTTATGCACTATTTGGTACAAATTATGATAAATTACAAATTATAAAAATTATAACATGTTATGTACTTGGTTGCAAGTTTTATGTACTTTTTGGTACAAATTATGATAAATAAATGCCTTACGCTCTTTCTGATACATTTTCAGAGCTTTGTGGTAAATGATATATACTTTTTCGTAAATATTATCGTATATAAATGCTTTATGTAGTTTCTGGTAAATTTTATGAACTTTGTGGATAATTTTATGTACTTTTTGTTACAAATTATGATAAATAAATGCTTTATGTACTTTTTTCTACATTTTATGAATTTTGTGGTAAATTTCTTTTAGATTTTATAAACTTTGTGGTAAGTTTATAAGTTTATTCTATATGTAGCATTCTGATGCACTTTCTGAACTTTGTGGTACATTTTAATAGTTTTTGGTGCAACTTATAGTAAATAAATGCCTTATGCAGTTTCTGGTACATATTCAGAGCTTTGTGGTAAATGGTATATATGTACTTTTTCATACAAATTATGGTAAATAAATGTTTTATGCAGTTCCTGGCACATTTTAGATTTTTTTTTGTTTTTTTTATTATTAGATTTTAAGTTTATGTACAGTTTTATACAAATTATGATTAAAAAGGCTTTATGTAGTTTCTGATACTTTATATGAACTTTGTGGTACATTTTTTATATACCTTTTTAGTACAAATTAAGATAAGAAAATGCTTTATGTAGTTTCTGGTACATTTTCAGAGCTTTGTGGTAAATGATATGTGATTTTTCGTACAAATTATGGTTTGTAAATGCTTTATGTACATTATGATACATTTTATGAACTTTGTGGTAAATTTTCTGCTATATTTTATTAAATTTTTGTGTAAATTTGATGTACTTTTTCGTGCAAATAATGGTAAATAAATTCTTTATATATTTTCTAAAACATTTTATGAACATTGTGGGAGAGTTTATACACTTTTTGGTACAAATTATGGCAAATGATTGCTTTATGCAGTTCCTGTCACATTTTCTGAACTTTGTGGTAAATTTTCTTGTAATTTTTCGTAGAAAATTATAGTAAAAAAAATTAATTATATATCAATCTGACGTTTTGGAAAATGTTGTGCAGCTATTAAATAGGTTATTGTTCGAAAACGAGCCGTGGAACTTTTCTACAGGACTCTGCCCCAGTCCATAAGGCAAGAACCACTCAAGAGTGTTTAAAAAACAATTTACCAAACATTATTACAACAGATGATTGGCCATCGGGTAATCCAGACCTGAAGTCTTTAAACTACAAGTTGCTGTCCGTTTAAGAGGGCATGGTCTGCACTACTCTTCACCCAAATTTGGAATCTTTTAAGCGTGCACTTATCCGCGCATTGGAAAATTTCCCTATGGATGTGGTGTGCAGTTTCTGAGTATAGTCTATGAACTTTGTGGGAAATTTGTTGTACTTTTTTGTATGGCGAATAAATCAGAACACCGATCAACAGTCTTTATTTGGAAATATTTTATTTCACCTCACTGCATAAACGTTTTTCGCGTATCGCGTAAGGTTCGCATGGTGCTCGCGAGGTACTTAGTTTACTCGTTTGAGGCGAAAAGAGCGGGCGGAAATGAAAAAACACAAATGCACGCCCCTTGCTCATGGAAGCCTCTTAAAGTCGTATATTCCGGTTTCGTGTTCATATTTCACGTTTAACAAGTAGGTGCGTTTTTCTACTCCTCGTTTTACGGCTCGAGGCGAATGAATGAGCTGCGATCATTCGTTTATTATACTAGGCTTGAAGTCTTATAAAATTACATTGGTGTTGGGAGAGTTGCTCACAATTAGTAAGCTGGACAGTTTTAGACTCACTGCTCAAACCCTCGAGTTTCTATACCGATTTCGAATTTTTATTTTCATGATTATGACAGTGTCGGTACCACTTAATGAGGTGTTTCCCACTGAATGAAATTAAATATGTTCACAGTGGGGGACTACAGCACTGGCGACATCTGACGAATGATTCACAACTTATTACTCTCTGTTTGTTATAACTTGGTCCATTCATAATTTTGATGTGAAACATTGTTGCCTTTTGAAACATTTATGATCTTTGTATTGTTTTATGTAATAACATTGTCGAAATGGTGCATTTATATTGAAATATTCTATAAATATAATATGACTCGTTTATGCTCTTTTACTCAGACTCTCTACATGAGAGCGGAAAAAGAGCGCAATAAGTTCTCTATACTATGGGATACTTTTTGTCGTCGCCCTGTTTATGACAAAACAAAAACAATTATTGCAGTGAGCTAAATATTACTTTATTTATTTTAACAATATTACATCTAATGTTAAAGCAGATGTAAGAAAAAAAGAACGTGCAATAGCAAAAAAGCCTTCAGCACAAAAATTATTCTTTTTTTTTTATTTCTAATGTAACGTTTACTACATCGAAATCGAACTGGTACCGTGTAACAAAAAGGTGTTAATACATCGCCCGTGAGTTCAAAGACTCATTGATTTTTTGTCTACAAATGAGTGCAGCATCAACGCTTTAGAAACGTTGGATTTCATGAAATCGAAATATCAATTACATTGAACTTTGTATTCTAAAAGCATCATTCTTAATGTAGTGGGAGATCAGTTGATATTCACAAAAGATCGTCACATCATATCTATTTTACTGCTAGTTAGTAAGCGACTGACGAAACAATATAACCATTGGCTTACGATATCGCTTACAAGGAAGAGGTAAAGTAAGCAATAAATATTACTTGAAGCTTTACATAGAATACTATACCTTACTTTATTGAATTTTCGGATGTTATTCATGTCAGGATGTTTAAGTTAGCGCTTTAGTATGGAAAAAAGTATTTCATGTTTTCCAAACACTAAAATAGGTTTGCTGAGAAATATCAGCTGACGTCTTTACAAATACTGCCCTCCAAACCAGTGTGCAGCAGCAGTGAACACTTTCATATATTTATATATCATCACTGATCAGTGTTGTACTATAATCATGTATTTATACTTTGTATTTGCGGTATTCGGATTTAGAACAACTACAGCAAATATAAAAATCCGCAAATCGCTTGCCTGAAAAATGAATCATATTTCATTGAATGACGTGATGTCATTTGCAATGATCAAATTACATTTATAACCCGAACTTACGGTACAAACGACGAAGTCAAATGGACAGCTGGCTGATTGCGGTGGCTACCGCGTATGGGAAACATGAATTCTAAAACACTTTTTTTTTTGGATTGTTTTGAATTTCAAACCGCTAAGTGAATTGTATGGGGTTAGAGACGGACGAACACAGCGCGGTGTTGATTGAGAATTTGGTACGTGACAAAAGGAATTTTGAAAAAAATATTCGGTTTACAAAAACAAGAGTTGCTCTTGTTGAAATTTTTATGAATGAAAGATTGAATGAAATGGGCGAGTTATGTCATTAGCTGAATCTAAAGAATTTTTTGTATAATTTATGTAACACTTATCAGCATACACTGAAATAAATGTGTTGGGTTAATGGTGAAACTGGGTTAAAGTTACAAAATGTAAAAAGATTAAAGAAATTTCGGAATTATCTTCCTCCGCAGAGTAACCCAATTCATTTTAATTTCATGTCATTCATTCATTCTTTATTTAAATAAATCCAAATCAACCATGAAGAAATGTTTCACTTTAACGTTAACATAAATAAATAAACATATAAATAAATCATCTGGAATTAAGACAGATAAATATGAACAATAAGTATGTCAGTAGAAATTAATAAGTGTACATTTAACAGTAAGATGTAAACTTTAACACCCAATTATAAATGCGAACAGTGTCAAAATTCATACTCTCCTCCATCCCACCTCATTTTGCATAAAAACTAAACGAATTTTTTAAACTATTTCACAGGTTCCATCCACACTGGTCACAAGTCCGCACTGACAAGTACTAATTAAAAACCACTTACCTTAATATATTTGGATGTGATAATTTATTCAAAAGTTGTACTTCTCTCAGCATATTTGATCGATTCGCCCGTAATTGATTCATTTTCAAAACCATTACTTGCCCCGTTGTACGATGAGTGACCTAAAAATAGAAAGAAAAAAATAAAATATATTGAAAAACATAAGTTTTGAAATATAATTATTATTTTTCATTAACAATACATAATTGTTTTTTTTTTTGCAACATAAACAATTTTGTTAAATAACACAACACACAATTGTCAATGTCGAGGTCAAAAATCCAAAAAAAAAACACTGAAAAATGTTGCTAATATCATTAACACACAATAGCCAACAAAGCGAGTGACACTTGGACGTTTTTAACAAATTTATGCAGAATTAACAAAAACGCGCACAAAAAAACTGTATAATTAACAAGTAATAAATAATGTTAAATGTGACATCTAGATATAAAACAAAAACTGTTTAAAAACAAACTGCATTTTTCATGAGAAAGCTCTAAAAAATGTTGAGTAACGAGGCACCTTAAGTTCCCTGCCATTAATTCCCACAAAAGATTAATGTGCGTGAAGATAAATTCGTATTTACATAGAATAGCAAAGACACAAACCAATGTACTTAGCAGAGCTCTGTTATAGAATTAACTTTTCCCCTATATGAAGTACAAAATAAAGAATCTACGGTTCTGAAGGTCTTCTGAAATATGTGGGTGGTAAAATTTGAAAGGATGTGTCCAGTACTACCCAACTGCACCCATAGCCTAATAACGTATAGAGCTGAGATTGTTCTCATCTGAAATTTCCTTTCACACTATTCGTGGTGCGTTTGGTGTGATAGAGGGTTGTTTGACGTAAATTAACTTACACCAGGTGGAATTACAAAAATTTTTGACTTAAATTTTTCACCTCGTTTTGATGAAAAACTGTGAAATTTAAACGTATTTCGGACTTGTTTGTTATATTTTATTGTTACTATACATTTGTGGTGTAGTTGCACAAAAATGTTAACGCACAAATCGAAATTCCCTTGCTGATATATTGTTGGATGGTTTGAGCCATTGCCTCTATCTGGTATTATTAAAGCAATACTTTCCAACATCTAACCGGCCATCTGCAACACACCAAATGCCATCAATTTACTGAGAGAGTTGGCGTCTCTATACGTCATTACTGTATGACTACACCCAACCTGGTTTTCGGACAATTCTTCGTTTAGGCCCAAAACTGACAAAATTTAACCGCCTGTTTCTCTATCTCGAACGCAAGCTTTCGCTTGTGTTCTAGGTGAAAGAAAGTTGATTTGGGTTCCACAATCTTGTCGTTTAAAGTTGAATGAAACATTACATATTTCAAAACATCTCAGTAAACAGTTTGGTTTCTCTACACTGAAAGAAAGTCTTTACATCAAATCGATGATAAAGGTTCATCAATTGTTCATCATTGAATTGATGACATATTTCATCAATTTAATGAAAATGTTCTTCAGTTTGAAGATTGCGTAACGTTTTTCAGCTTCATTAAATTGATAATATTTTTAACATCAATCATTGGAATTTAGAAGTAATTAGTGGGATCGATTCAAAATATGAAAGTAGAATTGAAAGAAAATGAAAAAAACTAGTAGAAAATTTAAAATAAATACATAATAGAAAATAGGGAAAACAATATCCACCCTATGAAAATTTTTTATGCGGTCTTATACCCTGTTCTAGTGAATTTTTTACAATGAAAAATAGTCCAGAGTTTAGCTACACATTAACAACCAATTTACATCAAAATGATAATCAATTTACATCAAACTGATAACAAAATTACATTAAATTGATGACAAACTTCAATTACATTACATCAAACTGTTGAATCGTTGAATCAATAAAAACTACTGATGAAATATGGATAAAAGATTGACGAAATATTCTTCATCAATTCAGTGAAATGTGTCGTAGGTTGGAAAACAGTGAAATGTTTCATCAAATTGGTGAAAGAATTCATCAATTTGATAAAGCTTTTTCTTTCAGTGTATTTTGAATGTGCTGTCGGTTGGGAACAAACATAGAGGCAGGCGAACGGAAATTTCGACTTAGAGGAACCCAATTTGAGTCGAATGTGAGTGGCTGAATTTCGTTCGGTTAGCTTTTCGCTTAGACAGAGAAATAGAGGTAGAGGAACAGGCTGTATAATTCTGTACAGTTTTACACCGGTTCCGAACGATGTCTTGAGTAGAGTTTTCATTGCTAAGTACTCGATAGCGTCGCCATCACCAAGTGAGGTGACCGTCGTCGAAAAAAATGCAAGGTTTTTGTGTGAAGTCTGTGTGCCAGTGTTGGGCCCACTGAGTTCAAACGAAGAATTCTCCAAGACCCAAATATTCGCCGTGGGACAGTGCTGGACACATCCTTACAGAATATGCCACCCAGAAGACCTTGAGAAACGAAGATTGCTAATTTTGTGTTTCATATATGAAGAAAGCCTTGCTGTCGGTGGTGCAATGGTTAGTGTGAGCGGTTCTTCTAGACGAGAACGTGGGTTCGATCCCTGCTCTGACCAGCTTAAATTTCTTTCGGTGGCGGTCACCTCGCATAGTGACGGCAACACTATCGAGTATTTAGCCATGAAAAAGCTTCTCAAAATACCGTTCGGAACCGGTGTATAACTGTAGGTCCTGCAATCAGTGACTGAAAAGCTAGAAAGCGCACAGATCACTGGTTGTGAGAAATCTCCCTAATCAAGGGATGTAACGGGAACCATGTTTTGTATGTTATTTTCTATAATTTCAATTCTATTGGCCTTAACAATTTCTATTTCTTATAGTTTGTGCAGCAATATATTTTCCTTGGAAATTTCATTAATTACTGCTATTAAATTTCTGCAACGACTTTTTAATTGAAAAAACAATAAATTGCTGATTTATCTTTACAATCAAGTCTTTAACAGAAGTCTGTTATTTCTATGTTAGTTCTATAACAGAGCTCTGCTAAGTAAATTGGTTTGTGTGTCTTCTATTTTAAATACGAATTTATCTTCTCCCACCTCAAAGATTATTGCTGTTCTTTTTGGTTTTTTGTAGACCAATTTGTTTATAAAATAGCTTTACACACTTAAAGAGAAATGAATGAGTGGAATAAAAGACTTTTCCAATGAGTAGAAACAAACACGAAATATGAATCATTGTACACAGTGTACTTAGTGTACTAAAATTCGTTTCCGCATTTTATGGCACGGAAAACAGTTATATTGAAAACAGGAAGGCAAGGGCAAAGTGTGATGCCAATTTTCAGCTAAAACTTTATGCTTATAAATGCCGACAGATAGAAATCTATATTTTTACTATGGATGTGCGATTAATTGATTAATCACGCAACCTGATTAACCGACACCCTGATTGATCGAATAATTTTTTAATCATACATTTTGATTAATCATACTTACAATTAATCTGAGTTTTGATTAATGAATAGTCACGATTAATTAGTTAATCTAAAAATGATTAATCAAAAATTTGAATGAATAATTGAGCAATTCATGCTTTTAGGTTTTCTCAGTTTGAATATTTTCAATAACCTTCTTTACACAAAATGTAAATGTTTCGTTTTGTTTGTATCGTAAGTTTTTGTATATTTTCCCAAAATTATTTGAAAGTTCAAATTAATTGAACTAATTATTAAGTAATCAATACAAAAAGCTCTGTGTTTATTTCGAATCAAATTTCTTAAAAACTAAAGAGAAACTCATTTAAAAATTAAATATTTAAACGTCATTTTATTTACGATTAATTGAGTTATCGTAAAATTTGGTTAATTGGTTAGATACACTAGAATATTGTAAAAATTTGGCATGTGCGATTAATCGATTAATTAAAATTTTGATTAATCGATATCGTGATTAATCAGTTAATCGAATAATCAAAAATTCTGTTTAATCAAAACTAAGTTGATTAATTGATTAATAGTTTTGATTAAACAGAATTTCTGATTATTCGATTAACTGTTTAATCACGATATCCATTAATCAAAATTTTAATTAATCGATTGATTAATCGTCGCACTTGCATAATTTTTACTACATTCTGCACCGGAATTCTGTAACTTTTTAACGATACAAATCGGTAGTTAAATTGACAAAATTCGGAAATTTTGTATTGAAATTTTATGAATTTTGACAATTTAACTACCGATTTTTATAGTTAAAAAAAGTAACAGAATTCCGGTGCTGGTGTATCCAAGTAATCGCATTTTTCGATAACTCAATTAATCGTAAATAAAATTCCGTTCATATATTTAATTTTTAAATGAGTTCTCTTTAGATTTTAAGAAATTTGATTTGAAATAAACGGTTAGCATATTGCAAGTGTTGGTGAAATTGTCAAATATTTCGAATGCTGGAAAATGTTGTGAATGTAGGCTTAAGTTGTTTGGCTGGATGGGTGTTTAAATGGGAGTTTGGTATTTTTCCCCTGTGCAAATAGCAGCTCTGAAATATGACAGCTGTTACCTACGAATGTTACGCTGAGACCGCTCGCAAAATTCTCGGAATTTACGGTCGTGGAAGTGCAACTAATTTGACAATTCGAAGAGTGATCAAAAAAATTTAAGAAACTGGTTCGATTATGCACAGTAAGTCTTCTGTGCGTAGATGTTCCGGCTGGTGTCTCGAAAATATTGATGGCTGGTGTAAACGAACATCAATTCGTCCTCATCGTTCACAACAATTTCAAATGCAAGATGCAAGAGCGTCTACTTTACAATTCAATAAAAATATCATCATTCGGCCAAAAAATACAAATATAACGTGTTTGTAGCTAGTCGCAAATATACTATACTTGTGTCGAAACACATTGTGTTTGCCATTCAATATTACATGTTTGAGACACAATGATTAGTAGGCTATAATGTTTGTTGCTGACACACAAATGTTGCTGTGTTAGTTGAAAACAACGAAAATTAAAAACGACACAGCCAACAATGAAACAAAAAGCAGTGAATCTTCAATTTAGGAAAACAATGCTTGCAAACATTAGTAAGAAAAATAGGAAGACCAAGACTCCGCTGGAGCATTCAGGTTGACGAATCCCTGGAAGCACTTGGTATTGCCAACTGGAGAGACAAGGCCAAAGATCGAACTGGTTGGCGAAATATGTTATCTTCGTTTTGTAAGGTCCCTGACCGCCCGGGCTTGTTCGAGACCGGATAAGTAAGTATGCTTCAAACATGTACATGTTTCCTGCAATATGTTGCTGCGGTCATGTTTTTTCAGCGTGTACGTTTTAACGTTTTAATTTTTTTTAATTGCAGAAGATTTTTGCGAAACGAATCCTCGAACGTTGTGTTGAAGTGTTGAATGTATTGAAAGCTAAATATGTCTTAGCTTCAAGTAATTTATTTTTAACTGAGAACAGGACAATGTTTTCATCAAACCACATTTCGGTCACAAATACATGTATTACAACATATTAATCATTGTGCTCCAAATATGCTATATTGAATAGCAAACATAATGTATTTGGACACAAGTATACTATATTTGGGACAAGCTACAAACATGTTATATTTGTATCCAAACAACAAAAAAAGACAAATTTTTCAGCATGTAGAGAAAATTTTGTTGCTCAAAACTTATAAACTTAAGTTTTTTGCTAAATTTTTTTAATTGTCTGTCGCAAACACTTCGCTCAACTCAAAATACCACCCTCAACCTTGGTCAGGTGTGTAAAAAACATGAAATTTTAAAAACAAAAAAAAAATATTCGATAAATATAAAACATTTTTCCATAAATGTTCATTATTGCTTTTATGTACAAACGAACAGCACCTGAGTGAGCTGTGCAGTTGTTTGATGAGAGTGCACGAGTATGTGAGGGTCAGAGTTGCAAAATCTTTATAGAAATAATAATAATGACCTTAGGCTGAGTTGAAATCATAAATATTTTAAAATATTTTTTTTGCGGTCATAACTTAACACATGATCTTTTACACTCATATATTTAAAAAAAAAAATTAAGTACACACATGAATGTATTTCATATGGAAACAACAAAATGTTGTTGACGAACTTTCTAATTTTTGTGAGAAAATCATTTCACATTTAAAAAAAAACAGAAGAAAAATATTGAAAGAAACTGAAAAACTTTTGAAAAAACTTTCATATTGTCCAACCATTCACACAAATCACATAATGATGCAATGTCATGATGGTGCAGCAGCCAGCAGTGCCCCTGAATTGGCCGCAGCAGCCAGGGAGGAGTTGTGAAGGCCAGTGCCAAAGTGAACACTTTGGCATTGCCGACATTATGTATGAATGGACAGTCCGTCGTCCGTCGAATAAACAGCAATTATCCATCATAGTTGAATGACGACGACGACGACCCGTATGTTGTTATACGATTGTACCGACAAGTGCTTTCAATTTTGATTTTATCCAATCGATATCATCCATGTGTCTGCCATTAAAACCTGACAGGATTATAGATAGTGGTGTGTGGGAGGGAGAGCCTGTGGGAAATTCCATGTTAATGCTGTTGCTGTTACCTCAGCTATTTCAGCCATCTTTTTACAACAATCAATATAAAAGCAACAACAACAAAAAACAACATATACCCACTGTTTGTGTTGTGTCCAGACTATAGTAGTGGTCAAGACCAGATTGCCCCTGTCTGACCATCAACCATCAAATACAATTGCCATGTTATAACCATGTTAAAATATCTTCCATGCAACTAATGTTTAAAAGCAGAGTCTCACAAACACGAAGGAAATTATTTTCATTTTATTGGAAGAGCACCGGAATTCTGTAACTTTTTAACGACCAAAATCGGTAGTTCAATTGACAAAATGTGGAAAATTTGTATTGAAATTTATTGAATTTGTACAATCTATCTACCGATTTTGTCGTTAAAAGTTACAGAATTCCGGTACAATTGCTTGAAGAATTTTCTTTGAAGGTTCAGTTCCCAGATGGATTGGTTTTATAAAACCGTCGTTTACCAAAAAACTCTTCTATAGGAAAGTTAATATACTTGATAAACGGGGTTGTTTTTATTATAACTGATTTTTAGAATATACTTAGTAGGGACATAAATACTATTACTATAAAACAAAAACTAATGAAGGTTTTTGACCATATTTTTTAAAATATTTTTTTTAAATTTTATCGTTCAAGCTCGAGGCCATTTTATATTTCTATTAATAGAGATATAGTTTTCAAAAAGGAGTTTTGCAAATGTATTCCCATGATTCCTGGCAAACCGTATAGCTATTTCAGATCTAGCCACAGATCTTCATCAGCGGTTGTTTGAAATGATGCTATTGAAAAATTCATAAAACTAAATGCAAACGAAATCTCATTTGAATAGAGAATTCAGTATAATGCAAGTGTTCAAAAAATATCGCAAGCAAAAGATACAAGAAAACTTTTGTAGAAACTTCTTTCCATCTTCAGAGAACCATCGGTTCCCATTAGACACGTTTTTTGTTGTTGCCTAAAACACAACACAATAATTTACATACAATAACAATTTCATGCAGTTTCGTCGTGCTCCATGTTATTCAAATTCATCAGGGATGGTTTTCATCCATTCGGCCTTTTCATTGGTACTTTTCAATTTTATCGTTCAAGCTCTGTGGCTAGATTTGAAATAGCTATACGGTTTGCCAGGAATCATAGGAATACATTTGCAAAACTCCTTTAAAAAAAAACTATATCTCTATTAATAGAGATATAGAATGGCCTCGTCGCAATAAATAGTTTCGTACATCTAACGATTTTGTTGTGAGTGCAATGAATACGTATAATGACAAATTAAATTAACTCATCGCTACAACGTAAGCGTTCATTACAGCAATAAACTGTTTCGTGCGTCCGACGATTTTGTCGTTAATACAAAAAATGCTTATGTTGTTGGGATGAATTGAATAAATTGAATATTTTCATTGCCACAACGTAAAAAATCATTACAACAATAAACAGTTTCGTACTTATGTAGATTTTATTGTGGGTGTAATGAATGCGTATCTTTTGGCAATAAATTGTATAAATTAAATTAATTCATCGCCATAATGTAAATATTCAATGAGTACGCAATGCAATGAATACGTATAATGTGGTGATGAGTTGTATAAATTAAATGAATTCATCGGCCCAACGTAAATATTCATTACAGCAATAAACAGTTTAGTACATCCGGCGATTTTGTTGTGAGTGCGATGAATACGTATAATGTGGTGATGAATTGTATAAATTAAATTAATTCATCGGCCCAACGTAAATATTCATTACAGCAATAAACAGTTTAGTGCGTCCGACGATTATGACGTCGATACAATAAATACTTCTGTTGTTGCGATGAATTGTATAAATTGAATTAATTCATCGCCACAATGTAAATGTTCATTACAGCAATAAACAGTTTCGTACATCCGATTAGTTTGTTGTGGGTGCAATGAATACTTATATCGTGCTGTGCATTGCATAAATTCGATTAATCCATCGCCACAATGTAAATATTCATTACAGCAATAAGCAGTTTCGTGCATCCGCCGATTTTGGCGTTGATACAAAAATACTTGTTGTTTCGATGAATTGTATAAATTGAATTAATTCATCGCCACAATGTAAATATTCATTACAGCAATAAACAGTTTCGTAATGAACACAATATATACTTATAAATAACGGGCGATGAATTGTATACATTGAATAAATTCATCGCCACACCGAAAATATTCATTGCAGCAATGTACACTTTCGTATATCCGACAATTTTGTCGTTGTTACAATAAATACTTATGTTGTTGCGATGAATTGTATAAATTGAATTAATTCATCGCCACAATGTAAATGTTCATTACAGCAATAAACAGTTAGTTTCGTATATCTGACAGGTTTGTTGTGGGTGCAATGAATACTTACGTTGGGACGGGGAATTGCATAAATTCGATTAATTCATCGCCACAAAGTAGATATTCATTAAAGCAATAAACAGTTTCGTGCATCCGCCGATTTTGTCGTTGATACAATAAATATAAATACATTGAGTAAATACATCGCCACAACGAAAATATTCAATGCAGCATCATTGTACACTTTCGTATATCGTACGATTTTGTCGTTGTTGTAATTAATATGTATGTTGTGCCGGTGAATTATGAAAACTTAATTATTTCATCGCTATGTCGTAAAGTTTATGACAATATTGTGGGACGTACAAATCTGTTAAGTGCTGCAATAAATCTTTGACGTTTGGGAATAAGGTCTTAAGTCAAAAAAATGCATTTTGGGTTTTTGATTGGGTTTAACTCAATTTTTTTTTCTCTTTCGTTTGGTATTAATAACTTAAATCTAGCACAACTCCATCCAATCGTAATCATTTGCTCTTTAGGCAATAAGTCAGAAAATTTCATATATAAATAATTTTCAATTTAAAATTACGAAAAACTACAGTTTCTGACTTAAAACCTTATTCCCAAACGTCAAAGAAATATGTACGTTGTGGAGATGATGTTTCTATGCAAGCTGGCATTTGACGCAACTTTGTAAGGTTATAATACAGATACTTTTCAAAAGATAATTGCAGCTTATTTTCCGAGTACATGGCACAAATAGTACGCTAGTAAGTTTTTTATTTTCAGACCTACTGAATGGGGCGTACACTTTTTACCAATTTCGAATGATCCTGCTGTAGAAGCTAATTACTCAACAGTGTTGACACCATAATGGAAGGTAACCATCGCCGAAAGACCGACCAACCATCACGTCACCGACGGTCACTGGAGAAACGGTTACTATTGAAAATATATTACAAAGAAACATTTGTCTTTTTAACATTTTCCCTATAAAACATAATTTTGTACAAAAGTGACTACAAAGTTCGAAATTCCTATTCTAGAGAAAAGTTCATAGAATGAAATGAACGAACGATCTATTGATAAAATATTTTCTACACAGAAACCATTTCTACACAACAAATCAGCCAAAATACATTCAAAATTAAAAATAGGATACTTGAGACATTTTTGGCAGAAGTTCAAAGCTTGAAATTTCCAATTACATTTCTGTATAACTACAACATTACATATGAATAGATCCTACAATAAGTTCTTAAAAAAACAGTTGTTCCTCTAGACTTCAACTTCTTAAGGAAATTGATTCCACAACAAAGCTTACACAAAGAAAAAAAAGATTCCTAAGTTCAAAACATCCTTAAATTTAGTTCAAAAAATTTACTCAATTGCAGTCCATTTTTACTTCAAATTATGAAATTGCACTAAATATGAGGAAATTTCACTTAATTTAGAGTACACGTAATAAGAGGACACGCAAAAAGAGTACACTCGAAATAAAATACCAAATTTCCTTAATTTTTGTAGGCAAACTTTCCTACAAATGAGTACAATTTGAGAAGAATTTTACTTAATTCAAGCAATGACAAATTTAGTTCGAAAAGTCCTATAAAAGAATTTTATAGAGGAAAAGATTTAAAGTTCGTATTGAACCAAAAGTTACACCAACTATTAAAGTTGAGTTCATAGTTGTACTTACTTCAAGTATATTTGTTCTTAGAATGATTTTAAGTACAGATGCAATACTTTTAAATTAAATACATTTGTGCAACACGTTTAAATTAAAAATTAAAAATAATATTAGGAATGTTGAGCGTTGAAAATTATGTACTCAATTTAAGAACCTCTTTACTTAGCTGAAGTAATAATACACTAGAAATTTGGATGTTGAGTGTTGACAACTTTGTATATTACCTTCCCAATTCTCGTTTAGTTCATGATAGCCAGAGTTTGCGTTGGATCGCTAACGAGCGCTCGGTAGCTGGGAGCTAAAGTACAACATGTCGGCCACTCGGTTCTCGAGCCGGTTGGCTCCTAAATTTAACCCAGCTCGCAATCTGCCATACTCAACTTTGTCTCCCGGCTTGGATGTTTTGTTTGCGTTTGTACATTTTAATATTTTTGACTGACTCTTGGCTCTAAGCTCGCGGACCCGGCTAAAATATCACTAACAAATAAATCGTTAGAGTATTATATTCGGGGATTTTTGAGTTATTATTTTATATCAGGAAGGCTACTTATCTCAAGAAAATAAAAGAAAAGGTATTATTTTATTTTTAAGAAAATGTACTTTTAAGAAAAGGAATTTTTGTAAGAAAATTAATTTTTTTTAAGAGAAGGTAATTTTTTTTTAAGAAAAGCTTTTTTTTTCGAAAGGACAGGTACAATTTTAAGAGTAGGTACTTATCTCAAGAAAAGTTATTTTGTTTTACAAAAAAAAGGTACTCTTTAAAGAAACGGTAGTTTTTTAAGAAAAGACAATTTGTTGTAAGATACTGTACTTTTTTAAGAAAAGGTACTTATTTAAAAAATTACTTTTTTTAAGAAAAGGTACTTTTTGTAAGAAAATATACTTTTTTAAGCAAAGGTACTTCTTTAAGATAAGGTATTTCGTTAAGTAAAGGTACTCTGTTTAAGAATAGGTATTTTTTTTGAGAAAATTAACTTTTTTAAGAAAACGCACTTATTTAAGAAAATTTAATTTTTTTAAACCTCTTTCACTTTGGCTTTTCTAAATTTACTTTTGTTGTTATTCGGTTCAAACTACAATATGTAATAAAGAGGCTCCAACTAGAAAATGTCCCATTAAGCAAGAAATATCCCCCCATATGTTAGTCTAGACACAAACCAAACCAAAAGTACAAGTATAAGAGTAAGTGGGCTGCCAAATGTAGTAATTCCATGCTCAGGGTTGTACTTCATGTATTTGCCAGACTTGCACTTTGGCTTTTCTAAATTTACTTTTTATTGGGTTCAAAACTACACTATGTTATAAACAGGCTCCACCTAGAAAACTTCCCTTTAAACAAAACCAAACCAAAAGTACCCAATAAAGTTGATAATAATGGGTTGCAATAAAGTAGTTAAAAGTTGTTTACAATTTTTTCATTTAGCCCCCATCGCGCAACGCGCGTTAAGGAACTTCGTTCCAAAAATACGTTATGTTTTGGAATCTTTTCATTTCTAAAAATAAACTTTGTTGGTACAAAAAAAGTTCATATAATAAAATTAAAATTTTATATAAAGTTTAGTTATACGATCTATTCTATGACACAAATACTTTAGGAAAAATTAATTTCTTCAAATAAATTTTATTGTTAAAAAACAAATTCCTAAGAATAAAACTGCTGTAAAAAATAAATATCAAATGTTCCATACAAAATTTACATATTTTAATAAGTTAAAAAAACAGTTTTAAAAAAAGTTTAAATTTATGTATTTAAATTAAAATAGGCGCAACATTTTTTCTGCGGCAGAACGACACAATTTTTCTGAATGTTTGTTTTCCAAATTTCTCATCAGTGTAGAAGCCTAAATACCTGCTAATACCTGATATATGTTCCATCTAGTCCGGTCTGTGTGGGATATGAGTGTAGAAGTTTCTCTCAAAGACAAGAGTGCGTGTCATGTAATCCACTTCTAACGTGGATTGCAGCAGATCGCTTAAATTGTCCCTTAAAAATACAGTCTGTTGATCCATTGCGAAGAATGACTCAAGCGGTTTGCTGACATTGACGGCATTTGCCTTCCCAGAAAATCTACTGTTAATAGTTGAAAGATAACCCCACGGTAGGGGTTGTTCCAAAGGCACCCATGATACACTTCAATGTCAGTCTCTTTTTCATAATAAAGTTGCACATTAAAGCCCATTTATTAACAACAACAAAAAACTGTAAAACCTCATTTCATTGAGAACAATTATTTCAAAAGAACATTTATACCCCCTTTACTATAAGTATACCTATTAAAATCATTTGAGAACCTCTGCCTTAGACTAAAGGTATTTTTTAAATCAATTCAACCATATCCTTCTGTCCACTCCATATTGATTTGAAAATCAAGTCCACTCTCGATGCTGTATTGTGACTTTGTTTTTTTGTTGTTGCTGCTGTTGTAATCACATTAAATATTTCAATTTGACCATGTTTATTATCTATTGTCAATATTTGATATTATGCCAATTAAAATTGTATGTTACCAGACAAAAACAGTCAACTCTGAGGTATTAGAGATCATGGGTACAGGTATGGGTACGTTTTAATCCTCCAAAGATATTTCCAAACATGTTCCATTGGTACTATGCCAGCAACTGCTGCTAGACATTAAACACATAGACATTTGTTTGACTGCTACTTTGCCCTCCTCATATCTATTATGGGGTTATAACCAGCAATATTTGATGTCGATGCTGCAGCGGCATCTTGTTCCAGACAAACTGGGGCCAATGCTGCATAAACAAAATGTCACTCAATTATTTATCTTTTTTTTTTGGATTTGGTTTTATTGCTCCGGCACAGAGTTGTTTAATATTTGGAAGAATTTTAAATTGCGGCGTGGTTGTATTGGAATTTTCATCAAGTTTAACATAGCTTTTCGATACGAATAGGACACGGCTACAAATGAGAATTGTATGTAGCGATTTGCCTGAAGTGGAACGTGTGTATTATGGAAATTAAGGTATGAATCTCCTATATTTTAGTCATTCAATTGTCAGCCACTGTGCCATTCATCATATGAATAAGCTTTTGTTTGTCAAAATATTTCCGTAAAATGTTAAACAACCGATTTACTAAGGTCCCCCAAATTTCCCATATATCCCGAACTTTTAATATCTCATCATTATACGTACGATGAAAAACCCCGACTCTGGAACATATTCTCTCAAATACATTCTGCAGGAACCATGTATATGTTTGGAACACACTCCAAATATTCACATAAGTCCTAAACTAACTTATATTTAAATGCAAACATTAGCATGTTTACTTGCAAAGATGCATACTTTTATGTAGAATCATTTGCATGTTTCATTCCTAACATCCATATACTTACGTCGAAGCATTCGTGTCTTTCCTCCCAAACGAACAATTAACGACTGAATGCATAAAATTAAAACACAACAGATCAGTCAACATAAAAACCACTCAATTCATTTACACAAGTATTCACGAATATTTCAGAATCACAGACTGAAAGAATAATGCAAAAATACAGTTATACACTTGCAGAGAATAATCTCTCTTTGTCCCTCTTTTATTATTTTAGCGACAAAAAAAATTAAGTAAACAGTGTAGCAAACACTGCTGTATTTGTATCACAAACAAACCTATATATGGAACACATATATTATAACATATTAATCATTGTGTCTCAAACATATAACAGTGATTAGCACAGATAATGTGTTTGGACACAAGTATACTATAGTCGTGACAAGCTGCAAACACACGCTATATTTGCATCTAAACAAGAAAGACAGACTCTTTTATTATTTTAGCGACAACACAATGAAGTAAACAGTGCACTAAACAATGCTGTATTTGTACCACAAACAAAGCTATATTTGGATCATAAACACATATATTATAACATATTAATCATTGTGTCTCAAACATATAATAGTGATGAGCAAAGTTAATGTGTTTGGACACAAGTATACTATAGTTGTGACAAGCTGCAAACACACGCTATATTTGCATCTAAACAAGAAAAACAAACAGACTCTTTTATAATTTTAGCGACAAAAAAATTAAGTAAACAGTGCACCAACCACTGCTGTATCTGTATCACAAACGAAGGTATATTTGGATCATAAACACATATATTATAACATATTAATCATTGTGTCTCAAACATATAATAGTGATTAGCAAAGTTAATGTGTTTGGACACAAGTATACTATATTTGTGACAAGCTGCAAAAACACGTTATATTTGCATCTAAACAAGAAAAACAAATCAGACCGGCTCAGTATTGACAATTGCTCTTTTGATCGCGTTTAAATTCAGCTGAGCAGTCAATGTAAATTTGGATCAATTTTGCGTTAATTTTGAATTTTCATAACAATACTATGTACTTTTTTAAGAAAAGATACTCAGTTTAAAAAAAATACTTATTTAAGAAAAAGTACTTTTTGTTAGAAAATTTACTTTTTTTAGCAAATGTATTTCTTTGAGACCAGGTATTTTTTTTAAGAAAAGGCACTTTGGTTAAAAATTTTTATTTTTGAGAATATTTACTTTTTTAATAAAAAGGCACTTATTTAAGAAAACTTCTTCTTTTTAAACTTCTTCGGCTTTTCCAAATTTACTTTTTATTGGATTCAAAACTACAATATATACTAAATATTGGTTACAGGCTCCATCTAGAAAACTTCCCATTAAAAAAAAAAATTTTTCCAACATATGTTAGTCTAGACACAAACCAAAGCAAAAGTAACCAATATAGTTGATAATACTGGCATAATAGTGTTAAAAAAAGTTGTTTAATTTGGTTTTATTTAGTTCCCGTCCCGCAACATGGGATATGGTGGATGGTCGGGAATAAAGTTATTTCAATGTCCCACAAGGAATATCAGCAGCCCCCTTCCCCACAAGAATTTAGGTACATATATCATCACATTATTAATTTTGTCCAATTTTCAAATTTTGAATACATGTTTTTAAATTGTGCTATTAGTTTATTGTGTTTGTAATATTTTAGTTTGAACTGGGTCGAGGCAACTCCTGTGCCAAAATATAGCTCGCGAGTCGCCGGCCAAAGTTCTATCCCTTGGTGTGAATTTGAGAGCCAGCTCACGAAAATCGAGACGTTAGACTTTGGCTCGCCAATGCGAACACTGAAACTGCTAGACAAGTATTCTAGCAAGATTGTCATGGGCGGAAGGTTTCCAAGTCGACACCTAGATAGAAATCCACTACTATACTGAAAGATCTAGGTCAGATGGGAGAACGAGAATAAGAATAGTACTATAGTAAGAATAGTACTAGTACTTCAGACCTCGAATAAAAAATGGGAAAGAAGACACAACAATGATTGTGGGCACATGTGTGTTTAAATCTTGATTGATAGTCAAGACACGTTCAAGCCAATTTTGTCACAAAAGGAACACTAGAGTGAAGGAAGCATATAAACAAGCCATCAACCATTGGGAGAATCAAATGAACTTTTGGCATTGCAGCATCTTGGGTCACCTAAATACGGACAAGCTGCCTAACATCTAACAATGGCCAAGAATAAACCACAATGGATTCAGATGGTGTGAAGCGAACCGGTGGCAACTATGCCAGACGGTCAATGAAGGTCGGAAAAACTCGAATTTACTATAATTTAATCGGTATTTTTGTGCGCGCCTCTTGTATATGAGATCCTGGTTCGATCCCTGCTCTGACCACCTTAAATTTATTTCGCCGGCGGTCACCTCGCTTAGTGACGGCGACACTATCGAGTATTTAGCCATGAAAAAGCTTCTAAAAATACCGTTCAGAACCGGGGTAAAACTGTAGGTCCCAATCAGTGAGTATAAAACCCTAAAGCGCACAGCTCACTGGTGGTGAGAGGCTCTCCCCAATTGCCATTATTTTTAATCGGCATTTGAAGGCGGTCATATCTGCAACGAATAGAAAACGTGTAAGCAGGTCATTGACACGATGCAACACTTTTTCTACGATAGTCCCGCTTTCGGGGGATTAATATTTCAACATCTCTCCAAATCGGTATTTATTTGTTGCAAATATACCGTTGCCGTAAATATAGTAGAATTGTATGCAAACACATTGTGTTTGCTATTCAATATTAAATGTTTGAGACACATTTTAATGTGTTATTATACAAGGTGGCGCAAAAGTAAACCATCCTATTGGTTTACTTTTATTATTATAACTTTTGCAACTGGCGTCAAATGTCAATTCGGTTTTTGACATTTAAGAAGTAAACAAACGCAGAATACAAATCGACAAGCCATGAATCGTTTTACTCCGCAAGAACGCGGAATAATTGTTTCCATTTTTTGTGCAACAATTCGTCGGTTGTGTTGGAGCAGTGTGAATTTTCGTCACAGATTTCCTGGCCGACCGACACCAACTGGACAAACACTGCGGCGTTTGGCAACTCGCCTTGAAGAGACTGGGCCAACACCAGATCTTCCCAAGGCTGGCCGGACCCGTAGCAGCCGTTCTGCTGAGAATATCGCTGTTGTTGCTCAAGATGCCGAAGACGAGCCCGGAACATCGTCCAGACGACGTGCCACGCAATTGGGCATTAGCCGGCGGTCCCTACGCAGAATTTTGGTAAAACATTTGAAGATGTTCCCTTATAAAGTGCAGACAGTGCATCAGCTGTTAGCTGTTGACCACCAAACGTGTGTAACCTACACTAAAGCCAAACTGAATCTCGACGAAGACATGGACTATTTTTATCGAAAATTATCATGAGCGATGAGGCTCATGTCCATCTTGGCGGTTACGTGAATAAACAAAATAATCATTCAGGGGGCACCGAAAATCCGTGTATCACCCACGATGAACCATTACAACCGCTCAAAGTTACTGCGTGGTTACTGCGCTGTTTACGCTGGAGGAGTCATCAAACCATTTTGATAACGCCGCGGGCCAAACAACTGTGGACGACGCGCGCTACAGAGCCATGATTACCAAATTTTTTCTTCCTCAATTGGATGAATTGGGACTGGTGAACAAGTGGTTCCAACGGGACGGTGCAACGGCGCACACTGCTCGAGCCATAACCGATATTCTGAAGGAAGCATTTCCGGGTTGCTTAATCTCTCGTTTGGGTGAGTTGCACTGGCCGACCAGATCACCAGATTCAACCGTTCCAGACTTCTTTTTATGGGGGTTTTTGGAGTCGCGGGTTTACGCCTCAGACTCTTGAAGCTCTTAAGGAGAATATTCGCCAAGAATGCGAGAACCTATCGCCCGAAGTTCTGGCAAGAGTGATGGCAAATGCCATAATGCGAGCCCGTATGTTCATCGACTCTGGCGGCGACCACTTGGCCGATATCATTTTCTCAACTTGGTGGAATATATTCTAATGGATTAAATAAATAATTTGCACAAGCAGAACCGAAGTTTTTCTTTAAAAAAAAAATACAGTAAAAGAACATTGGGCGATTACTTTTGGTCCACCTTGTATATGTTTTTGTGACCCAAATGTGGCTTTGTTTGTCGAGACCTGCAAAAAAGCAGCAGATATTCAACAATGCAATGAAAACAATGCTTACAAACATATACATGTTTACTGCAATATGTTGGTGGGACTGTTTTATCAGCGTGTAGAAGTGGTCGTCACTATTGATATACTTAGTTCAATGACGACAATTGTCAGATTACGGGACGTCATTCTCATCGTTAAACCTATAAATTAACGCAGTGTGTTTAAGAATATAAGAATATATGATACCTCATCCTGATGTTCCACGATGTGTCCACCAAACACATTGTGTTTGCTATTCAATATTACATGTTGAAGACACAATGATTGATAGGTTATCTAATATATATAAAAATGAGTTGGCGTGTGTTTGTGACAGCATAACTAAAGAACGGAGTGACGGATTTGGCTGAGCCTTTTTTTTTTAGTTTGTTCACTGTTGACTTCGAATGGTATGTAGACACAAAAATTTCCATAATTTCCATAGATAGGTGGCGCTGATGTTGATTTCGGTTATTTATGAACCGATTTGTTTCAAATTCTCAACATATAATTCTTAGGCAAAAGTAAAGGTGTTGATAAAATAGATGGCGCCCACGTCGAGATAAATACTTTTGAAGCCAGGACGAAGTCTGCCGGGTCAGGTAGTAACATATATTTTTGTGACCCAAATGTGGCTGTGTTTGTTGAAAACAAAAACGTGACAGTCAACAATGAAACAGAGTAACCCAAACGGGCTTCCCGAGGCCACCGAAGGGTAACCTAAATTCTGATTTTAAAAAAATTATAATATTAGTAGATGTTCACACAATTGGCTTAATCGCCTCCTAAGCAGATGTGTTGAGGATTTTTAAAGAACAAAGTTCAAATGGGGCTTGATGGGTCAAATCGGTGATCCTAGGCTGAAGATACATCTGTTTTCGTGTAATTAATTTGTAGAAATTATCATTTTGTTTAACTTCCACTACCACTTGATCTGTAAATAATTACATATTTGTCAAAACTTTTGATATTGTATACAAAAAAACTTATATTATCTCTTAAAAGACAATTTCAAATTAAAAATTCCAAACACTTCAGATATCGCTGCGGCGTTCCATCACCCAGCAAACAATACAACACTCGAATTCCTAAATAAAATACCCGTACAAGTGCAATAGTTAACCAAGTAAATTTATCACTAAATTATGGCAACGCCAAGCGTAGGAGGACACGCAGGAGTAGGAGGCGGTGGTTGTTCGTAAATTTTTCAATATATTTCATTTGGCAGTATTCTTGAGTTCAGTTTCCAACAATCTTCTGAGACTGGCGCCACAATTATTCATCAGTGTCGTTGACGCTGTTGGTGTCGTCCACATTCAAGTTGTCGAGAGTAGAAGAGTCGACGTGCATGTATGTAGATAGATAGATAGAGAACTGACTCTAGTTCAAGTTGTTAAATATTAGCTAGTACACTTCATATACATACATGTATACAAATATATATTTTGCTATCGAAGAGCAGCAAATGAACAACAAATCTACTACGTCAACTTGGAAAAGCACAAAAATAATAAATATCTTGCCAAAGGCAGTTATTTTTTGAGGGTGGGGGCTGTGGGTGAGGCGGCAATCTAGACAGGTTTGGCTTACAAAAATTCTACATTGCATTGTAGTGGTAATGTTGCACATACGGATAATGTTGAAAATTTTGCAGTGGCAAGCAAATTCAAGTTGCCATTGACTAGCCCGATAACATACAGTCACAGTCAGACAGTTCTAAGACTAAAACTAAAATTCATTTAATCGCCATCAAGCCTGATAACATACAGTCTTACCCAGACTGTTCTCAAGACTACAACTAAAATTTGATTTCATCTCTATCAAAGAATCATTTTACGAAATTCATAAGGATGTATATTAAAATAAGGATTCAAGACTTCCGAAGCCGATATTGCTAATTTCCAGAAAATTCATCATAAAATATGACACAACTTCTCCGATTTTAATGAAAATTGTTCTATACGTTATCTTGGGTGAGCTGATTTTCCCCATTGAAAAATCTGTATATATTTCTTGTTTGGATGCAAATATAACGTGTGTTTGGACCTAGTCTAAAATATAGTATACTTGTGTCCAAACACATTGGGTTTGATATTCAATATTACATGTTTGAGACACAATGATTAATATGTTTGTGATCCTAATACAGCTATGTTTGTTATACAATTACAGCTCTGTTTTGTGCACTGTTTTCTTAATTTTTTTTTCTCGCTATGCTCTGTTTGAAGCAAAATAATAAAAGAGGGGCACAGAGAGATTGTTATCAGCCTAAGTTACTGTTATTGAAAGTGTAGAACTGTATTTTTCCAATATTCTTTCAGTCCGCGATTCATAAATATTCCTGAATACGTGTGAAAATAAATTGTGTGCTTGTTATGTTGACAGATCTGTTGCGTTTTAGTTTCATGCATTTAGTCGTCAGACGTTCGTGTCGGACCTTTGGGAGGAAACACACAAATGCTTCCAAGTAAGAACATAAATGTTAGGGATGAAATACGTATATGATCCCACGTAAAAGTATGCATGTTTGCAAGTAAATATGCTAAAGTTTGCATTGAAATATATCTCACTTTAGGACTGGCAAATATATGACAATTGTGGCCGTCGGTGGTGCAATGGGTAGTGTGCGCGCCTCTTGTACATGAGATCCCGGGTTCGATCCCTGCTCCGACCACCTTAAAAAAAAAAAACTTCTTTCGGCGGCGGTCACCTCGCATAGTGACGGCGACACTATCGAGTATTTAGCCATGAAAAAGCTTCTCAAAATACCGTTCGGAATCGGTGTAAAACTGTAGGTCCCAATCAGTGAGTGAAAAATTAGAAAGCGCACAGCTCACTGGTTGTGAGAAGCTCTCCCCAATCCCTTCATGGGATGTAATGGGAAACGGTTTTTTTTTTTTTTATTCCAAACATTTTCATGGTTCCAGCAGAATGTGTTTGAGAGACTATGTTACAGAGACCGATTGTTCAATGTGTACAACTAACAATCATTACATCTTTATTAAAGAATCATATTACGCAATTCCTAAGGACGCAACTTACAGAAAGTATTCAAGATTTCTCAAGCACAAATTAATAGTTCCAAGAATAACTATCATACAATTAGGTGTAATTCCGCCAATTTTGATTAAAATTGTACAATACGTTGTCTTGGGTGAGCTGATCCTAGATTCAGCACAATTTTTTGCACTATTGAATATAAGAAAAAACCGGTCTTTTTTCAAGAAATTATATTTTCGGCTGGTTTGAGATAATGAAATAATTCCTAATGTAGATGTTTTATTACAAACTGTACTTTTATAAAATATTTAGTTTTGTATTTCTTGAAAAAAATTCTGCCTGCGAGATATATTCTAGAAGGATCATAACTATTTGGCATACAATGGAAAACGTACAAACGGGTTTAAGCCCGCATTTGAACGACCGAATACAAAAAGTACAAAGAACTCTGTTCGAACAGCAAATGCTGCACGCACCCTACGATACGTGATGCACGCTGTAAAAATACACCCCTGTAACATTATGCAGGAACCATGTGTATGTTTGGATCATCCATATACTTACGTGCAAGCATTGTTTTCATGAATTCGAGATCTGCTACCTTTTTGGTTCTTTGTTGTCTGTCACGCTTTTGTTTTCAGCAGTTTTCAACAAACAAAGCCACAATTGGGTCAAAAAACATATACTAAAACCTGTTAATCATTGTGTCTCCTACGTGAATTATTGAATATTAAACACAATGTGTTTGGACACAACTATAGTATATTTGCGACAAGCTACAAATACGTTATATTTGCATCCAAACAACCAAATAGACACACTAATTTATTGCAGCGTTTTTTAGTAAGAAAATGATAAAACTTTTCCCACGGAAAAGATTAAACTTTTTCTCAGAAAAGTATTGAAATGAGAATTTTCCTAAGGAAAGGATGAAAGTTTTTCTTAACACGTTGACTGTCACGGCAATTTTCTGAACTCCGGTCTAAAAAGCCAATTTCATTTAATCATATTATTCTATCAAAAACTCTAATTGTAGTACGTAGGTATCATCAAGAAGCATAGAAAATGTATTTAAAAAAGGTCTGACGAATGATCTCGATGTTGATTTTGAAAAACTTCTTTATAATTATTAATTTATTAATAAATTTTCTGATCATGGAAGCCAGCACTGATTTTTATTCTCTTCCCAGAAGCCATCTATCCATATTAGCACTGATATACTACGAATTTAATCTTACGCGGCATTTACACCAAACAAGATTAGCGCATTTCGAACCTTAACTCCGTTAACGCGCTCTAACCCAGAATATTACTCATACAATTTTAATCGGTAGAAACTGAAGTTTAATGTATAACCTCATTTTAAACTGGTGTACATTTTGATGCAACACTGCTAGTTACTAAAAAATTCAACCATAATAAAAACATACACAACAAATCAACTGTTTGACAGACCGAAGTCGATCGAAAATTTTCCGACGCGTACGGCGCCACCAAATGTTTTTGAAGCTCCGATATAAATGGCTCTTTTTGGTTTAAACCGTGAGAATATTTTATCGACTGGTCCGATATAACACACTGACTGAATTTTAAAGGTCCAGTTATTTCAAAAACATCCCAAATTTTTATAAAACTGGCAAAACCAATAGCCGCCAACTTAATTTTTCTGTTGTGCCGCCGTCTTCGATAATTTTGTCCCGGCGCGGAGTTTCTCTAAGCACGGAGTTGCCACCTGAAATGTCAATTTAATCTCAAATTAGGTGGTGTAAACGGCAAAGATTAGAGAAAAAGGTTATTAGCTGCACGAATATGGCAAGTAAACACAGTACGAGATAACTCGTTGTAGGCGTCGTACCCAAGAACGCCATCTACGAGTTATCTCGTAGTTGGCAGTCAACGTGTTAAAAACAATACGAAGCCTTTCCTACGGAAAATATAAAACTTTTTCTAAATATAAAGTAAAATTTTCCTAAATAAAATGTAAAACTTTTCCTAAAGAAAATATGCAACTATGTACTCCCAAGGAAGATATACAACTTTTTCTAAAGAACAGATAGAACGTTTTCTTACGAAGATACAATTTTTCAGACGGCAAATATACAATTTTTCCTAAGGAAAAGATAAAACATTTCCGAAAGAAAATATGTAACTTTTCCCCTGGAAAAGTGAAAAGTTACAACTTTTGCTAATGAACATATGAAACTGTTTTCAAAACAAAATTAAACTTATCCTAAGAAAAATGCCATAACTTTCCAGAGGAAAATATCATAACTATCGTGAGGAAAACATTAAGATTTTCCTAAGAAAACTATAAAACATTTTCTCAGGCAACGATGAAATATTTCCTAAGGTAACGACGATTGTATGTAAGATTTATTTTCATGAATTATAGATCTGCTGCTTTTTTGTTTCTGTCTGTCACGTTTTCGTTTTCAGAAATTTTCGGCAAACAAAGCCATTTTCGGGTCACAAAAACATATATTAGAACCTATTAATCATTGTGTCCCCAGCACGTACTATTTTGAATAGCAAACACAATATGTTTGAACACATACTATATATGCGAGAAGCTTCAAACAAGTTATATTTGCATCCAAACAATAACAAAATAAATATTTTTTAGCGTGTAAGAACACGATGGGTTATGAAATTTCTCCCAAGTTAGAATCCTGTTTTAAGGAAAAGATGAAATGCGATCATTTTTCTAGAAACCCAAATAATTATAGCAAAGAGAAATGTGGACCATAACTATTTCGATAATGGTACACGCTAACCAAACCGGTCTCTGCAAAATATTCTCTCAACTATAAAGACATGTAAATGTTTGGGACACACTCCAAATATTCATGTATTTGCAAGTCCTTAACTCACTTTTATTGAAATGCAAACATTAGTATTTTTACTTGCAAAGATGCATACTTTTACGTGGATCCATATATGGTTTTCATACCAAACATCCATATGCTTACATAGAAGCATTCGTGTGTTTTCTGCCAAACGAACGATTGACAACTGCATGCATGAAACTAAAATGCAACAGATCAGTTAACATAAGGAACACTCTATTCATTTACTTACACACGCATTCAGGAATATTTCAGAATCACCATCTGAAAGAATGGTGCAAAAATACAGTTATACACTTGCAGTCACATTAACTCAGGCTGAGAACAATTACTCTTCTTTATCCCGCTTTTATTATTTTGCTCTTGACAAAGCATAGCGACAACAAGTAAAAAGTGCACTAAACACCTCTGCATTTGTATCACAAACTAAGCTGTGTTTGGATCACAAACTAAGCTGTGTTTGGATCACAAACTAAGCTGTGTTTGGATCACAAACTAAGCTGTGTTTGGATCACAAACACATGTGTTATAACTTATTAATCATTGTGTCTCAACATGGAATACTGAATAGCAAACACAATATGTTAGGGCACTGGTAAACAATATTTGCGACAAGCTCCAAACACATGCTATGTTTGCATCGAAGCAAGAAAAAAATACAGACTTCAGCATGTAGGGAAAACTATTGTGCACCATTTGGTTTTTTGTGGATTTTTATATAAAAATTTACGCCAGACAATAAGGCCGTTTGGAATATCTTGCAATTTTCTTCGAAATTGTCTCATGAACTACATTGGACTTTATCTAATTAATAAGTTAATCCATCTTGTTGAAGTCACTGTATTCCAAGTCTAACTTTTAACCATTCAAATGCTTTTATGTCATGTTTTTTTTTGCACCAAGAAAAAATTGCAGTTATTTTTGCGGAGGTTGTTGCTGTTAAATTTGCCATGGATTTAACACTAATGTTAAACAAATTAATATCTAACCATCATGGTAAACAGACAGAGTCAAATATACTCGTACACACACACCCAAGAAACGCATGTCAAGGAGGAGCATAGGAGAACTCCACCACATTTCGAAATGCGTAAATCTTGGCGCTAATGGAGACATGCGAGAGTCAAGTCTCGGTATTTATGGCTCGCAAATGTTAATAGAATTTCGTTCTAGCACAAGATTATTCAAGTGATTTCCTTGACGCTTATCGTGGGGGTAAATATTTGAATTCGATTTAGCCATTTTCACACATAATCGTTTTGCGATATCTTTATCTTTATGGCCTACAATGAAATTTCTCTGTGTGGTTTTAAGCAAATTGTAGGTGAATGAGGTAATATTTGAAATCTTTAGACGCTATCGTTACAGTTGTGTCAATAAATTGGATCTTTGGTTAGCAATTTTGCGTTTGTTTGTTAAACAATTTAAAGTTTCATCAATTAACTTGATAAATATTTAACAGAAAAATCACTTAAGTCCGTTGTTGTGTGGTCGCTCGTATTTAATGTGACTCGTAATCTGTGTAACTGTCGTGTCAAACTGTTGTCAAAATGCGCAAAATTATGATTGACAGCCTTTAATGAATAGTTACTTTTCGAGTTTGCTGTTGTTTGTTTGGATATTGTTGGGTTTTTGTGTTAACTATTTTGCATTAAATAATGTGTAAACAAGTTAAATGTTTCTAATTGGGATTTGTTATGGTTTCCAAAAACAACAAAAAAAACGCACAATTTGTTAAGACAACAAGCTGGTTTAAGGCAACAAATTGTTCGAGACACGCAAAATTTCATTCAAAACTAAATTTAACTAGACCAATAGTCTTATGCTGCCCACACACTATTGCGATACCACAGGCACAAGTATTGGTGTCCACAAGTATTAATTAACCATTGATATGTGTAGTGTCAGCGCAGTTAAGTGTTCCGTAGTGTCAGCGAAAGATCCAGGAAATTGGAAACATTTGAATTTTTTTGTTATATATTATTTTGAGTAAAACCGTCAGATGTGAAGTCTCATCTGGGAAAAATCTGTTTTTTGTTCACGGAATTACATTAAACTTGAGTCACAGTGTGGTGCGCAGTTTCATTCAGCTGCATTGTCGGACCTTTCCGAAGAAAACAGTCGTTTTATTACGTCCAATGAAGACTGTGAGTTTAAGATATTGAAACTTTTCTTCCAAAATTACCTAAAACACAAATTTTTCTAGTCGGTTAATAAGTTCCATGCTCAGCATACCAATTTCCAATGATATTAAATGTTTACATTATTTCCATTCAATTCAGTTCAATTAAATTCCATTCAATTCAATTCAATTCAATTCAATTCAATTCAATTCAATTCAATTCAATTCAATTCAATTCAATTCAATTCAATTCAGTTCAATTAAATTAAATTCAATTCAATTCAGTTCAATTCAATTCAATTCAATTCAATTCAATTCAATTCAATTCAATTCAATTCAATTCAATTCAATTCAATTCAATTCAATTCAATTCAATTCAATTCAATTCAATTCAATTCAATTCAATTCAATACACTGCAATTCAATGCAATTCAATTCAACTCAATTTAATTCAATTCAATTCGATACAATTCAATTCAATTCAATTCAATTCCATTCAATTCCATTTAATTCAATTTAATTCAATTCAGTTGTGTTCAATTCAATTCAATTCAATTCAATTCAATTCAATTCAATTCGATTCAGTTCATTTCAGTTCAATTCAATTCTGTTTAATTCAGTTCAATTCAATTCAAGTAAGTTTAGTTCAAGTAAGTTAAGTTCAATTCAGTTCAGTTCAATTCAATTTAATTCATTCTAATTCAGTTCAATTCAATTCAATTCAATTCAATTCAGTTCAGTTCAATTCAATTCAATTCAATTCCATTTAATTCAATTCAGTTGTGTTCAATTCAATTCAATTCGATTCAGTTCATTTCATTTCAGTTCAATTCAATTCTGTTTAATTCAGTTCAATTCAATTCAAGTAAGTTTAGTTCAATTCAGTTCAGTTCAGTTCAATTCAATTTAATTCATTCTAATTCAGTTCAATTCAATTCAATTCAATTCAATTCAATTCAATTCAATTCAATTCAATTCAATTCAATTCAATTCAATTCAAGTCAATTCAATTCAATTCAATTCAATTCAATTCAATTCCATTCAATTCCATTTCCATTCAATTCAGTTGTGTTCAATTCAATTCAATTCGATTCAGTTCATTTTAGTTCAATTCAATTCTGTTTAATTCAGTTCAATTCAATTAAAGTAAGTTAAGTTCAAGTAAGTTTAGTTCAATTCAGTTCAGTTCAGTTCAAATCAATTTAATTCATTCCAATTCAATTCAATGCAATACAATTTAATTCAAAAATTACGGTGTTTTGAACACTAAAAAAACCGACTCCCATTGGGGAAAGCTTCTCACAGTGAGCTGTGCGCTTTCCAAATTTTCACTCACTGATTCGACCTACAGTTTTACACCAGTTCGGTACGGTATTTTGAGAAGCGTTTTCATGGCTAAGTACTCGATAGTATCGCCATCACTAAGCGAGGTGGCCGTCGTCGAAGGAAATCTAAGGTGGTCAGAACAGGGATCGAACTCAAGTTCTCACGAACAAGATCCTCGTACGCTATCCATTGCACCGCCGATGACTAGATCACTAATAAGTCAAAATATGAATGCGGAACAAAAATGGATGTACTCCAATCGATAAAAAGCAGGTTGTACCGGTTGCAAGATACAGTTTTAGAAACCGGTTCCATACACCAGCAATTTGAACCGGGATCGAGCAATAAAGCTGGTTTAAATATCAATAACCGGTTATAAATCTGAGCACTTGAAGATATTTTCACAAAATAATTAATCATTTCGATTTTACCATCCTTGTCTGGATCTACTGGGCACTAGATCAATCTGTAGTGTATGACACATGAGTTTTAATCTTTCTGTATTACGTACTGTGTTCTACTGTAAATATTGCAGAACCTTAACTCATTGAGTTCTTTCTCTGGACAACATAAAAACCCCATTATATCAATTACTGCGAAAGAAGAGATCGTTTCTTTACGAATCAATTGAAAGTAAACCAACCTCACACAGATTAATTACTCCGGTATTTCACTTTAGAACAAGTGTTCCCAATATCATTTCATTAACCCCTCTCTCCACATCCAGCTTCGCGAAGTGGAATTCATCCGTTTTGACATTGAACTATTGCCGCCGCCTTGCAATATTTCAGTACGTATTTCTGTTCATGTTTTCATTCGTCAGTTCTTCTCCTGGCATCACACATATTCATCAGTTGTTCCTTGCAATCCAATCATTTAATGTCCATTCCAGCGGCGACATTTTCAATCATTTCCAACATTCGTCGACATCGTTCTTTCAATCATTTGTAACAAATGTGTCAATAATTGAGTTTCAGTTTGAATTCCTTTTTTTCAATTCTCTGGGATTTTGTGTTGGATACAACGAAACGGGTTCATTTCAAATGTTGACATGACGAATGAATACGCGCCGCTAAATAATGCCAAAGCTTTGATGAGAACCGGCTCTTCTTATGGTACAAACAAATGCGAATTTCTCTTTTATAAAATCATCACAGAGAAATAATATTCTGGTATATATTTCAGATAATGTAGAGCTTCAATCAGGATACATTGTATTGCTAGTGCCTTATTAGGAAGAACTTTAGCTCAGGTTGATTAAGCAGCACTATATGCCGATATCTTAATCCTACAATGCACTTCTTCATTACACCTAATATGCTGGTTGTGCGAAGGAAATTTCTTGTGTATGCATAGTATGTAACAACTGATGTGTTACACTGAAAGGCAAAACTTCTTCGCCTCGACGAATAGTTTCATTAGAAGTGAGCTGACGCATAGAGACCTCACCACAACGCACAGTGGGGCCGATTGGAGAATACACGGTAATAATATCACAACTTTTAAAGTATTGTTGTGATCAGAAGTATTTTCAAAAAAAAAGTATTTTCAAAATTAACACCAAACTGTAACTCTCTGCTCGAGAATGACGTGAGGGTTGTTTGTTGACATAGCCGGCGAAATGAAAATGAGCCTCTTCAGAAAATATGATTTTTCTGCCTAATTCAATATTCGATTGCAACTTCTGTAAGACCCAAAGGCTTGGCTTCAATTGCTGTGTCAATTGGACCTTCTAAGGGAATAATCTGAGATCTTTGGCATAATGGTCATCATGCTAGTGCGTTACATCCCGCATGCTGAAAAATCTGTATTTTTACTTGTTTGGATGCAAAATAACGTGTGCTTGGAGCTTATCGCAAATACAGTAGTACTTGTGTGCAAACACATTGTGTTTGCTTTTCAATATTACCTGTTTGAGAAACAATGATTAATATGTTATAATATTTGTGTTTGTGATCCAAATACAGGTTTGTTTGCGATACAAATATAGCTGTGTTTGGTGTACTGTGTACTTAATATTATTGTTGTCTCTATGGTCTGTCGAAGACAAAGAGATTGTTCTTACCCTAAGTTAATGTTATTTCAAGTGTATAACTGTTTTTTGGCATTATTCTTTCGGTCACACGCCGGAAAAAAGGCCCCAGAAACATATTGCAGGAACCATGTACATGTTTGCACGCATTATTTTCCTCATGTTTTTTTTATCGGCAGTTTTCAAGAAACAAAGTCATATTTGGGTCACAAAAATAATATTGAATAGCAAACACAATGTGTTTGGACATAAGTGGGTTAGGCCACGAGAAATGTGGCATAGTGGGTTAGGAATTTTGATCTTTGGTCCATATATCGAAAGGTTATGTCAATATATAAAACTCCACAAAAATATAAGTAAAATTCTTTAAGTTGTTGTTTTTGTTGCAATTTCAAAATTGAAAATTTAAGGAATTTTTTATTTTTCTGAATTTCTCAAAATTTTGTATCTCCAAAACGACTTGAGATAATTTAGTAGCCTACACTGAAAAAAATTCCCAGAAATTTAGTTGAAAGAAAACAATTGCATTTTAAATGAAAAGCCGGAGCAAGAAATATAATCAATCATACACGAAAATTTAGGAAATTTAATTATCCTTCAGAAACAGAAATATAGAATTGGTATTTTCAAGTAGTTTCTGAGATACACCATTTTTTGTGGAACGACCTGTACGCCTAAAAAGCGACAATGCATTGTTTACAACTGTTTCTCTTTATTGTTCCTCTTTAGTTTCGCATTAAACTTTGACGCACTGAGCATTTAAGTGCATATGTACTGAAAGTATTTTTGAAAAATGGAATTTGTTGTTGCAAAATATTTTGTTACGATTACGTCAATAAAATAAATCCCACAAAAAATGGTGTATCTCAGAAACTACTTGAAAATACCAACTTTTTTTTCTGCTTCTGAAAGATCAATAAATTTCCTAAATTCTCATGAATGATTGATTATTTTTCTTGCTTCGGCTCTTTATTTAAAATGCGGTTGTTTTTTTTTTAAACTACGAGGCCGGATCAATAAGTCCGTGACTTTTTGAATGAAACAATTTTTTTTTTTTTTAAAAAAAAATTATTTATTTTTCAACATAATCTCCTTTTAGCTCAATACACTTAGTCTAACGTTTCTCCAATTTTTGTATCCTTTCCGAGAAATACGATTTTTCGAGGTCCATAAAATAGTCATTTGTTTGATCAATAATTTCATCGTTGGAGCTAAATCTCTTTCCACCGAGGTTTGGAAATAGGAAACAGTTACTGGGGCCTAAATTTGGAGAATATGGCGGATGAGGTATCAGTTCGTAGCCCAATTAAACAACTTTAAACAATCCTTTAAAGTTGTCACACGATTACGTTTATGGTCAGTTGAGAGCAAACGCGGCACCCATCTTGCAGACAGCTTTCTTAAACCCAACTGATCATTTAAAATCGAAACTACACTGCCATATGAAATGCCTATGGCATCAACAATCTCACGCACTTGTACTCTTCGATCGGTCAACATCATATCGTGGATTTTTTCGACATTTTCAAATGTATTGCCCTCAATTGGCCGTCCAGAACGTTCAGCGTCATTTGTACTTGTGCGACCACAACGAAAGTCTGTAAACAACTTGTTTACCATTGAAATCAATGGTGCAGAGTCCCCATAGTATTTATCAAGATTTTCCTTGGTTTGATTGAAAGTCTTTTTTTCGCAAAAAATAATATTTAATGAGCACTCGAAATTCACTTTTTCCATTTTTAAAAAAATGCACGCGGTTGTATGTTTTGAACAGCTGTTAAACACAAAGTAAATGACGGAACTTGCTCAAAATTTGACAGTAGTCTATTAGCAGGTGGTACTTGATGGGAGCAGTGTTGCATTTCATATAACTACGAGGGAAGTTCGAAAAGTCACGGACTTATTGATCTGCCCTCGTACATTTTCGAAATTTTTTTTCAGCGTAGGCTATTTTCTGATTTGATCCTTAATTTTCGTTAAAAAATTAAACAAACAAAAATTTACAAATATCTCAAGCCGTTTTGGAGATATACAATTTTGAATAATAAAAATAAAAAATTTCTGAAATATTCAATTAAGAAATTGCAACAACAACTTCAGGAATTTTACTTCTATTTTTTGTTGGGTTTTATATATTGACATAACCTTTCGATATATGGACCCAAGGTCAGAATCCCTGACCCACTATGTCACACTTATCGTGGCCTGACCCAAGTATACTATATTTGCCACAAGCTACAAAACAAGTTATATTTGCATCCAAACAACAAAACAATACAGAGTTTCAGCGTGCCGTGATTCATAAATATTCTTGAACACATTTGAAAATTAATTAAGTGCTTCTTATGTTGACTGAGCTGTATTGTTTTAGTTTCATGAATTATGACGTCAATCGTTCGTTGGGGACCTTTGGGAGGAAACACGCGAATATAAGAACATAAGAATATGGATGTTAGGGACATGGTTTCCCGTAAAAGTATGCATATTTGCAAGTAAACATGCTAATGTTTGTATTCAAATACAAGTGAGTTTAGGACTTGCAAATATATGACTATTTGGAGTGTGTTCCAAACATACTTATACATGGTTTGCTGCAGAATGTATTTGAGAGAATATGTTACACATGCCGTTTGATTTCAGCGTGCGTCGTACGTTGTTGAGTCAGTCTCACGAACTTTTTGCACAAACTTGCGTGGAGCATGAGTGGTAGTTGCTTCATTTTGTGTCAAAACTTATTTCCAACAAATTTACAGTTTGGGCAATACAGCACTCATTTTGGAAATAAGTTTGCAATGTTTGCCAACATTGTTCAATCATATAGGGACTCAGTTTGGTCCGTACTGACTCATAGTCAATATCGCGAACAGAAAAAAATCTATCAGCGTCAAAATAACATATGATTTAAAAAGATACATGTAGTAGGGCCACCCCTTATTTCGACTAGAACTTAAATTTTGTGTTATTTATTTTGATGGATAAGTTTTATTATTTATTTCTGTCAAGTTTAGGTCATGTACTTAAAAATGATTGTACACGCTGAAAAATCTGTCGTTTTTTGTTGTTTGGTTGCAATATGACATGTGTTTGGAGCTTATCGCAAATATAATATACTTGTGCCCAAACCCATTGTGTTTGCTATTCAATACTACATGTTTGAGACACAATGATTAATATGTTGTAACATTTGTGTTTGCGACCCAAATATATCTGTGTTTGTGATACAAATACAGCCGTGTTTGTTGCACTGTTTATGCTCTCTCGAGAGCAAGAAAATGAAATAGGGGCAACGAGTGTGTATATATTGTAAGTGTGTATCTGTATTTTTGCATTATTCTCTCAGTGCGTGATTCATAAATATTCCTGAATGTGCGTGATGTATTGTGTTTTAATTTCATGTATTCAGTCGTCAATGGTTCATCGGACAGAGGATATCAAAAGCGCTTGATCAGTGAAAGAGGAATAAAAAACGCTCGGACGGTTAACTGGTATTTATGTGGGGCTACCAAAGTGAGAACCGATTTTGAGGAGAGAAACTGGAGAGGGCAACAACGTGAATCCTTTTCTCTGCCCGAGCCCCTACTGAAAAAATCCGAATGGCGGACCATTTGTGAAACTTAATAAAAAAAAACACAATTAATACACGCTTGTCTTGCATGAAGTAGATTTGTGTATAAGTATATTGTTCGTGTACCAACGATTAGTGATAACCAACGCATAGTTGAAACCTTCTGAAGACAAAAACGTGAGAGACAACAAAGAAAGGAGAAACAACAGAGCAGCAGATTCAAAACAAAACAAGTAATGCATTCAATACAAGAAAATGTAAAAATCATATAAACCTTTTAATTTTTTGTATTAATTATTAATATAAGTAAATGTGGATATATATTGATAAAATTAATTATAATAAAAAAAGAAAGAAAGAATAATTCATTTCTAAATATTATTATGTTTGAGAGAAAATACGCATATGTTTCCAAGTAAGTACGTATATGGAGGTTTGAGGGAAACACGCGAATGCTTCCACGTAAGTATATGGATGTTTGGGATGAAGCACGCATATTTGTCAGCAAACATGCGAAGAAGCATACATATTTGTCAGCAAACATGCTAATGTTTGCATTTAAATACATCTGAGTGTGGGACTTGCAAACATATAAATGTTTGACGTGTGTTCCAAATATATACCTGGTTCCTGCAGAATATGTTTCGGAGAATATGCTAGAGGCCAGCGTGCATCAAAGAGCATTTACTGCGGTCAAGACAAATATGACAAACGACTGATTCGTTACAGCAACTGGTTTCGTCAACTATATAAAGGGTCCGCCATCTAACGTTTTTTTTCAACTAGTGCTTATTTTGTGAATGGTAACACTTAGCTCATGTCTGATTTGACAGATAATTAGGTTTATCCTTCCGCTGAACGAATATGGTTGTGTATACGCTTGAACAACGCTGGGAAATATTGCGACATTACTTTGAAAATCACGGTAATGTTGCAGATGCCGATTTTGCCAAAAAAAATTATCTTTTCAGATGAAGCTCATTTTGATCTTGGCGGGTGTGTAAACAAGCAAAATTGTCGCATTTGGGGCACAGAAAACCCGCACGCATACATTGATCGATGCACCCAACACGAGTCACTGTTTGGTGCGGATTTTGGTCCAGAGGCATAATTGGGCCATTTTTCTTCGAAAATGAGCAAGGATCGGCCGGTACTGTCAATGGCGATCGTTATCGGGCCATGTTGAACGAATTTTTGTTCACAAAAATTGAAGAGGAGGATATTGGCAACATTTGGTTTCAACAGGACGGCGCTACGTGCCACACAGCCGAAGCTACACTCGATGTTTTGCGCCCTGTTTTTGAAGATCGCATTATCAGCCGCAGAGCTGATGTCGTTTGGCCACCTCGGAGCTGCGATTTGACACCGTTGGACTATTATTTGTGGGGTGCCCTCAAAGATAAGTGTTACGCCGACAAGCCAGAGACAATTGACGCTTTAAAGGACAATATTCGTGAAGCCATTGGTGAAATACAGCTGCACACAATCGATAATGTGCTTAAAAATTGGACCGATCGTGTAGGCACTGCATGGCCAGCCGAGGCAGCCATTTGAATGAAATTATTTTCCATTATTAACCGGAAGGATTGTATTTTCAAATAAAAATAGAAATTTGAGAAAATATTCAGTAGTTGTTTTATAGCATTTCCAAAGTTATTTGGCGGACCCGTTATATTTGACAACCTGCCATAATAAATATATCACATCCCTGCGGTGAAATGTCTTTTTTTCATCAGTGTACCTGCAATTCTGTACAATATTTTGTTATGAGGTTTAAAGAATTTACATTTATCTGCTCTTAATATCATATTCCTTTTTAAAGATTTGAAATCTTCGTCTGTCTGTACGTGGGTGTAATATCGAAGAAGTGATCCATTAAACGTCATTCTCACTCATTAAATTGATCTTTAACATGTCATGAATAATGGCAAACTCTCATGAAAAATTATGTTAATTATTTCCAACTATAATTTATTTTATGGGAGCAGTTAACACGTTTCTCATATTTATCAAATCAGTTTAAACTACTCCGTCGTTAACTGTTAATATCGCTGGTTATCGGCCAGACTTAATGTCGAGTTTACACCCAAAAACTAAATTCAAAAATCAAAATAACTGATGATAAACGACGATAAGATAAATATTTGGTTAAGCGGCCATAAATAACAATACAAAATCTGGTTGGATTTTATGCATCTAATAAAATCAATTAAAACTGTTTATTGAGTTGAAATCACGATCCAGCCAGCCAGTCGGCACACAAAGTTCGATACTGTGAACCAGATCAGTAGATGTCTGCGCTGCTGAGCGGGCCTACTTATGTTGGTCATTATATTGTTTTTGGCATTTTGTTGTCATTATACGTTTATGTAGTTTTTCATTTTTTTTGTTGGTTAACGATATTTGTTTGCGCCTTTTTGGTGTGTTTTAGTTCAATTTCCAAACGGCCCACAAACAAAATTGGCTTTAATTGGATTTGTGTTATTGTTGTGGTCTTAGCACAAAACGAAATTGAAATCAAGGTTTCTGTTTATCGCTTAAACAAAACGAAATCGACACAAAATCGCGGCCAATAGACACAGTAAATGTCATATTGAAGAAGGATTATTTAAAACAGAAGAAAGCTTCAAACAAAAATAATAGAAAAACAAATCAAAATTACAAAGCTGAATTTTACCACTTTAAGGTGAAAAATATCATAGATTAATTTATACATAGATTTGTCAACTCGCTCGTCGGTTTAATGATTGAAGGGAAGCGAACTTGTGTTTGAACGTCAAGAGAAGAACAAACACAAGTGAAAACTAAAAATGGAGAATTTTGTTAGACGTTGCTGGCAAAAGTTAGTTTCCTCATTGAAGAAGCGCAAAGAAAACCGTCAGATGAGACGGATAACAAATCTACGATATACATATATATAGCGACAAGAATTTCAAAATTGAAATCAAAAAGTCGATTCATTACCGCTCTTCTTGATACGAAATAATAACGTGTAACGTAGTTTTGTCGAGGGCTAAGGTAAGCTCAGTCATGACCAGAGTCTTTCGTTAGGATCCACCAAACCTTTCAAAATAAGAACAGAATAGTTTACTCTTTCCGGGGGTTCGAATTCAGATTCTTTATTGATCATTAATTTACAAAGTAATTTGATATAAAGGAATAACATCAACTATGTAATTCACTCTTGGCGAATGCTCTTCTTAGCTTAAGAACACTCTTCTTGGTTTGACAACATTTTTTCCGTTGGTTTGACAACACTCTTCTGGCGGCAGGAATAACATCATCTAATTCACTCGTTTCGAATGCTCCTCTTAACATGAGAACACTAGTCTTGGTGGGATAGCACTCTCCGGGGGGCACATGTCCTGCTTTGACAGCACTCTCCCGGGGCCACTTGTCTTGGCTTGACAACACTCTTCTGAGAACACTAGTCTTGGTTTGATAACACTTCCGGCGGCACTTGTCTTGGCTTAACAATACTCTTCTGGGGGCACGTTGCAGACTGGTCGATATTAATATGATCGGGAACTCAGTGTCTTGCACACGCGTCTATTGGGATTCGCTGCGTAGATCGGATATGCGGATTATTGGCCCGGTATGTGCTTTAAATATCCGGTAAGAACGATTCGGGATCGGTTATCATGAGAAGGGTTGCATGGGAACAGTAAACCGAAGCCTCTGTGTAGGAACAGTGAGCCGAAGCCCATGTGTAAGAACAGTAAGCTGAAGCCCCTCTGTAGGAACAGTAAACCAAAGCCTGTGTGTAGGAACAGTGAGCCGAAACCGCTGTGTAGGAACAGTGAGTCGAAGCCCCTATGTAGGAAGAGCGAGCCGAAGCTCCTGTGTGTAGGAACAGTGAGCCGAAGCTGCTGTGTAGGAACAGTAAGCCGAAGCCCCTGTGTAGGAACAGTGAGCTAAAGCCCCTGTAAGGAACAGTGAACCGAAGCCCCTGTGTAAGAACAGTGGGCCGAAGCTCCTGTGTAGGAACAGTGAGCCGAAGCCCTTGTGCAGGAACAGTGAGGCGAAGCCCGTCAGTAGGAACAGTGAGCCGAAACCCCTGTGTAGGAACAGTAAGCCGAAGCCCCTGTGTGGGAATAGTGGTCCGAAGCCCTTTTGTAGAAATGTATTTACACCGTCTTTACTAAAGAACCGATTCCAAAATTGATCCTATCCTTTGCAGATCTAGAGCCCCAGATAAAATCGCCGAATAATATTAACAAGAGGGTGCAACAGCTGTTCTATGTACTAACAAAGTCCGTGGATGACTTGGAAAACATATGGGGAATGAGCGAAATCTTTAATTTTAACAATTTGCGTGTTAATTGGAAACTATCCAAATAATTTTACTCTAACACTTCATTACAATCTGATTGTTTATTGTATATTGTATATTTAAATATTTAAATACCAATATTTGGGATTTGGTTGTGTATTTATTAGTCTGTGCAGCAATTATATTTAGCTTGGAGTGTGTTTTTATTAATTACTGTATTTTAAATTTCTGCATTGATTATTTAATTGCAAAAATCAATAAAATGCCGGTTTATCTTTAAAATAAAGTGCGTAACAGAGCTCTGTTAGTTCTATAACAGTGCTCTGCTAAGTAAATTGGTTTGTGTCTTTGCTATTTTAAATGTGAATTTATCTTCACGCACATCGAACTTACAGGCTTATAAGTGCGCAAAGGTACGCAAACCCGGTTTTTTAACACGTTTTAAAGATTTTGGGGGTGTTTGGGAAATTTTACAAGCAGAGTCTTGTTTCACTCGACAGCACCTACAAGAAAAATACTATCACTTCCCAGGTATTTTGGATTGTCGCACCGTGTTAATGTCTGTAATTTGATTAAATAAATAAATGGTTTCCCATTACATCCCATGAAGGAATTGGGGAGAGTTTCTCACAACCAGTGAGCTGAGCGCTTTATAGTTTTATACTCACTAAATGGGACCTACAGTTTTATACCAGTTCCGAACTGTATTTTGAGAAGCTTTTTCATGGCTAAGTACTCGATAGTGTCGCCGTCACTAAGCGAAGTGACCCTCATCGTAAGAAATTTGAAGGTGGTCGGAGCAGGGATCGAACCCAGGATCTCATGTACAAGAACCGCGCACACTAGCCATTGCACCACCGACGACCACGGCACATCGAACTTACAGGCTTATAAGTGCGCAAAGGTACGAGAACCAGGGTTTTTTAACACGTTTTCAAGATTTTGGGGGTGTTTGGGAAATTTTACAAGCAGATTCTTGTTTCACTCGACAGCACCTACAAGAATAATAGTATCACTTTCCAGGTATTTTGGACTGTCACACCGTGTTAAGGTCTGTTAATTTGAGTAGATGCAAATAAAACTAAATGATTTCATCTTCATCTCGACGTTTCGTCGATTTTTTTCCGACATCTTCAGGAGATTTTTTATTTTAAAATATATATTAACAAGTAGTTAATAAAAAAAAATATTTTGGTAACATGGTACTCACAGGTTCCAAAACACGGCTCCACCTAAGGACGCCTGGGAACGGAGAAAATCGTCTTCGATGTGCCTACTCAACTCTTCCGACCAGTGTCGTACATTTTTACGTACGACACAAATTCGTGTCCTATGTACGGCCGGCCTAATACTCCATACAAATATTTTCCTTGACAATTACACCACAATAAATCCCCTTATATCGGCTGACAGAATATCCGAGTAACAACAAAAAAAAAAAAAAAGAGAAGGGAATGAAAAGACACAAAAGAAAACTCCATAAAGCCAACTTATGTAGTCACATAAAAATCTGGGAGGCATCATAATACGACCAAAAGCACGACGAGCAACAAAACAAATCATATACAAGAAGCTTTTCAATTAAAAACTGGGTTAATAACCAATGCGACACAAATCAAATCCACAGAAAAATAAACAACAGACGTTAAAACGTCAAGAATAATTGACAGACCATTACAAAGACAAGGGGGGCTGGCTGGCTGGCTGCTGGACTCACTGTCAAAAGCTCTGGGTATTCGCTACACTAGCGACGGTACATCATGTTACACTTGCACATTGGTCCCAACGTCACACATAGGCCGATGTTTTACTTCAAAAGAACAAAATAGTTGAACAATTAAAAGCTGCTGTTAACAAAGTTGTATTACAGTTTAGTGCTGCTGTTGTTAGTGTTGCTGACACTCACCAACAACAACAGCCAGTTGCAATGAATGACATCAAGAAAGTAGCGACAATGAAGAGTGTCAGTCAGTGATAGCAAATATGCAGAAATGTTGCTGATCGCCACCATTAGCAGTGATTGTTGCCACAGTACGTAAAAATGCTCAAGTATGAAATGTCAGAAGAAAAAAAAACAAATAGATAAAAGACATGCTAACAAACAGTTCACGTACGACGGCCATAACTTACGTTACAATGTTACAACTATGTCTTGCGATCTTACGGGGTTTGAAAGCAGCATGCCAGTTAATTGTTGCATATACAGTGGTGTGCGATGAAATAGAGTCACCACTAATCAACATTTTCAAAACAAATGTAGAAAAATTTAATTTTGTTTATAACTTTTATTTTTAATTGTTCAATTAAGAACTAGATATAACATTTTAGAACATTAATGTCGTAATTTAAAATTAAATCATTAGGTATAAATCAAAATATTTCAAAATGCCCTGTTTTGCCTGTGAATTAAAATAGAGTCATCGCGATTCATCATCTGAACTAGAATAAATAGCTGTGTCAAATAAAATGTATGTTTCATTAATCCTGTATATTATCTCAGTACTGTATGAAATAACTATTATTTTTGATCACAGCTAAGCAACGCCTTGACATTGAATCCACAAGTCTCCACAAGTCGTGTTTTCCACGCCGATTGTACCAGTGCCCTAATCTCATCTTTATTAAATTGGTTTATTCCTTTGATAGACACTTTAATGTCCCGCCACAAATTCTGAATAGGATTTAAGCCCGGCGACTGCATAGACCATCTTATAACTATGACACAATTATTTTCAAAACAAGCTTTTGCTCGCTTAGATGTGTGTTTGGGGTCGATATTATGTTGAAACACACATCGAAGCGGGATTTCCCATTCAGCACAAGGCATCATGATGTTTTTTAATATAGTGGTATAATAGGCAGCGTCCATTGTCTGTTCAATTTGGAATAAAGGTTCTGTCCCAATGTAAGAGTAACTACCCCGTACCATTATGTTTCCGCTACCATGTTTTAATGTATGGATTGTGTTCTGGGGCCTGAATTCGGTGTTGGAAGGCCTTCGTACAGGAAGATTACTCCTATCATAATTATCCCATCTCACTTTTGTGTCAGCTGTCCTCAAAATATTTCGCCATTTGCGTACGGACTATTTAACATGCTCCTTGGCAAAATGCAACATTTTTTGAACGTTCCGTTTGGATAGAAATGGAACTTTTCGGACACTTTTTGCCTTTAAATAGTTTTTAGTTTCTTAATGTAGAGGTGTCAACATCCCGATCGTATTGCCTTTTAAGGGCGGAAGAGGTAACAAAAGTCGTACTCTACGTGGCGCAATATTTTTGGTTCCAAATGTTCTGTAATTTTTAGGGTTTTACCGTCTGTTTCCTGGATTGGGGTTATATTTTATTCCGGTCTCCAACATTTTCTTTGAGCATCCAATTATGTCAGTAATTTGTATGTAGCTTCTGAATTCTTTTATCGTCTCTTTTATTCTTTCTTGGCGCTCATGATTGCAATATTTACATCGGCCCATTTTGGAACGTCAATAATGACAATTTATTAATGCTACTAATAAACATTAATCATATTTAGAAGCTAAACTTTGTTTTCAAATTCAAATCCAAACTACCATTAACAATTTCAAAAAAAAATATTTTTTTGTAATTGACTCTATTTTATAGCACACGTCATTACATAGCCTTTAAAATACTGACACTGACCTGGAGAACAGTATTGTACAAAATTTATTAAAAATGACGGCATTATATTCAGCAGAGAACCGGTCAATCAGGTTCAGAATTTCTTGACATGAAACATCTTGGACCACTGATTTGCAGAGAATAAAAGTTTTGACGTGTGTGTGACTCTATTTTATCGCACACCACTGTATATATTTTTCACACATAAAATCCTCAAAATCCTTTCGAGACGGTTTAGATTTTGCAATCGACAACAATATAACTTACACTAGTATTGACATGTGCAGACAGTGGGGTGGCAACAAACCAAAATATCATAATTGCTTACAGTAACCTAGAAATCAAATCAATTCCACTGCTGTGACCAAAAATCATAAGTCAGTGTTACACTATCTGATCAAATGGTCGTGATACGCGGAGAAAGAGAAATCGTATGCAACTCTGTTGAACTTGAGATAAATCGTATACACATTTCATTCTTAATTTACACTGTCAGTTTTGAAGAATTCATAAAAACATATGTTTGCACAGTGGCAAACAAACTATAAAAATTATAAAATACAAATACAATTAACAATTTTAATTTATTTTAAATTCAAATCAATTCTTAACAAATATAATTATTTTCGTACTGTACTGAAATTAATATTTGCCAATATATGTCCCAATAATGCCTTTCTGGCGCGAGACCATTTAATGAAATGAATATACAGAAAATTGTACATAAATAAATTCACAATAAAAAATAAAAAAATTACAGCAGACAGTTGTTTGCACAGTGGCAAACAAACTATAAAAATTATAAAATACAAATACAATTAACAATTTTAATTTATTTTAAATTCAAATCAATTCTTAACAAATATAATTATTTTCGTACTGTACTGAAATTAATATTTGCCAATATATGTCCCAATAATGCCTTTCTGGCGCGAGACCATTTAATGAAATGAATATACAGAAAATTGTACATAAATAAAATTCACAATAAAAAATAAAAAAATTACAGCAGACAGTTGTCCGAGGCCTTCGGCCACGGACTGTCCCTGCAGGCTGTGTCAGAGACACGGGCATTAAGTTTAACGTAGAATACGCCATCCGATAAGACAGAAAACATATATAACAATAAATTCATTTGCTTATATTATTTATCATTTATTGTTATATATGTTTCCTGGCTTATCGGATGGCGTATTCTACGTTAAACTTAATGGCCGTGTCTCTGACACAGCCTGCAGGGACAGTCCCGGGCCGAAGGCCTCGGACAACTGTCTGCTGTAATTTTTATATTTACCAAGCGCATTTGATTCAAGTCCGTTTAAAAAAAAAAATATTATGTTAAATTTTTTTAAACTTAATTTAATTTATGTATTTTAATTAATATTTTTATTGAAATAAGTTCTGCGAATGTTGAGAGGGCCGCCCTAATATTAAAAAAGGTTTGCCTTATCGAGTCTTCGCATTAGCATTCGAGCGTTGTGTGAAAGCTTTACGCTTTACAATTCAAAATTAATGTTACAACAGCTTTACTGAAGCTTTCGCAAAAAAGCTTTATTACGTTAGCTTACTGTTTGTTTCACTTTTTACTAGATACATGTTGCCAAGCAACATTAGCTTGCTGTTCGTTTCACTTTTTACTAGACACATGTTCCTAAGCAATGTTGAGCAACCAAAAACACTCAACCAAACACCACACATATGTTTGAGTGTATGTGTTTAAACAATTTTCATTTGAGAAATTAAAATATTAGAAATATATCAACCAATATGAAATGTATATCAAACGAAAGATAACATCTTCATTTACCTACAAAAAAAATTTTAAAAAAATTCATCTAGCCGTTTCCTCAAATTCAATGAAATAAAGATTACAACAATAAAACCTGACATGACTCCTCATACCGTAAGGTAAGACGTATTCTACGCCAAAAAAAGTTCTTAAAAAAAATAAAATTGGGAACAAAATTAACAAATGTTCGCTCACTTTCTTAATTTTTGTTCGTTTCACCGCAACCCTGATATCATAACGATTTTGAAGAAAGTCCAAAAATTAAAGAAATTTAACAGATTTGAAATTTTTTCTTGCAAATTGCTTCCTAATGTTTACAAGACACGATTTATCGAATAGTGTAAATTTAACTTTGAGAAAAATAGATATTTTTTTGAAAAGTCATTAATTGATTTGAAGCAAATTGGAATGTTCTAGTTAATCCTAAGTATATAGGTCTAATTAGATCCAAACGTGGGAAAACATTTTAAGGACGGGCTATTCTAAAATGTGTTCACATTAACTGTAGATGCCATTTCGGAGAAGAAGAAAAATAAAAATTCATAGATTTAATGAACTTTCCAAAAAATATGTAATATTTAATGTTTCTTAAAAACACCTTCATGTGAATGGAGTTTCTTTTCACAACGTTAATTTTTTCTTTTGTGTAATAGAGTTTTTATGTCCACAGAGCCAGAGACAAAAGGTAAAGTTTGAAAAATTGGTAGCAATGAATTAGGTTGATCATTCCCAAAAATTTTAGAACCCACACTTAGGGCGAGTTTTATACTCGTCATTTAAAAGCTCAATTTAAAAACTCACAGAAAATTGTCATATTAATTGACAAACATCGGCATTTCAAGTCAATTTAAATAGAGAATTTTCAACTGTGAAACTGAGCATAAGTGTATGACATTTTGCGATTCTCATTACCCCCTGTAATACAGGGTGATTCAGGAAGTTCCGGACAAATTTCTCCAGCGTATTCCTTGGCGCATTTCATGAAGAAAAATCCACTAGGACCATGTCCGAAAATGCAAGGTTGCGAAATGACAGCGGGCTCAAAATTCTCGGATTGGTGGTCGGAGTGTAGTAGGGTAAAGTTGCTAACTTCTGAGCCAGTAGTCGGATTTTTTTTGAAATACAAAGTTAAGAATGTTCAGTTCGACCGCCCAAATTTTATATATTTTTTCGTGTTCTAATATTTTTCTCCAATTTCGATATTTTTTATAAACTTTTTTTTTAATTCTATTACAATTCTATTCTATTCTACTACTTTTTTTTACAAAACAAAATATAAAAACGTCATAAATAATATTAAATGATGAACTTGTCAGGTAGTTCGAAACTACACCATTTCCAATTGAAATTTGAAAAATATCAATTTATTTTTGATAAATATAAATTGAAGTTAGAAAATTATATTTGAAATTTTTAATGCATCAATCGAAATTTACAAATTCTATTTGATATTTGAAATACATCAATTGAAATTTAAAAACATCAATTGAAATTTGAAAGACATCAATTGAATTTTAATTGAAATTTTTAATTTAAAATTCGTCACTTGAAATTTAAAAGATATTAACCGATTTTATGTATTAGATTTTTAAATTTTTTATTTTAAATTTCATTTTAAATTTCAATTGATGTTTTTTAAATTTCAAGTGATGTATTTCAAATTTCAAACAGAATTTTTAAATTTCAATTGATGCATTTTAAATTTCAATTGATGTATTTTAAATTTCAATTGATATGATTCAAATTTCAAATCGAATTTTCAAATTTCAATTGATGTATTTCAAATTTCAAATAGAATTTTTAAAATTCAATTGATTTTTGTTTCAAATTTCAATTTGAAATGGTGTAGTCATGCCAGTAAATGTACTTCCCTGAATTATCCATTATTCCAACAAAAAACCAAAAATTTTTTTCACTTAGAAAAACAAATCACACCTTTATGGCTTGTAGTATAAACTTCCCTTGTGTGTGAAAATAGATTCCGAATCGAATCAGCAAAGACACAAACCACTTCACATAACAGAGTTAAGTTACAGTGTTAGCAGAGCTATGGTAACATATTTAAAGCGAGATATATATAAATAAAATCGAATTACACTGTGAAAGAGAGGGTCTGGGGCCTCAACCAAACCTTGGTACTTGGGCGTGGTATCACAAAATCCCGCTCGGTTTTGCTCCTATACGTAACAATTTTTTTTTACAGGCCGAAGAAAATTATGGAGGTGGGTCAGGGGCCAATTTCAGATTTTACTTCAATAAATACTAAACGGCTGAAAATAATGGATTACAACCTTTGACAATATTGTAGCTATTATCCTATTTCACAATTCCCTCTAATATATTTGAAATGACAATTATGAACATAACCCCAAAAAACAACCATAATTTTGTTAAGCGCCCATTTGAGATCAAATATGACATTTTAGGACATTGATGTATATGGCAATTTTGTCGAAAGCTATAAGTTGTACAACTTTGGAAAACATTATTATATTCCTGTATTAATATATAGTATAGAAATTATAAAGTGGCCGTCGGTGGTGCAATGGTTAGTATGCGCGCCTCTTGTACAGGAGATCATGGGTTCGATCCCTGCTCCGACCACGTTAAAATTTCTTTCGACGACGGCCACCTCGCTTAGTGACGGCAACACTATCGAGTACTTAGCCATGAAAAAAGCTTCTTAAAATACTGTTCGGAACCGGTGTAAAACTGTAGGTCCCAAGCAGTGAGCATAAAACTATAAAGCGCACAGCTCACTGGTTGTGAGAAGCTCTCCCAAATTCCTTCATGGGATGTAATGGGAAACCATTTATTTATTTTATAGAAATTATAAGCGAAAATTTAATATTTCTGAATTGGTACAATTATTTTGGAACCCAAAATGTCAAATTTGTTCATTAGTGTGTTTGACGATATTGTTAAGTATATTAAGCACTACAACTTTGTACAAGATATAAATTTGTAATTTGTTTAATGTTGAATACATATAGGTGAATATTTAAAGAATATGGTTAAACGCAGCATTTCTACACCAATTATGGAGCTCTGAATATAATTTTTGTTGATTAGTGTATTTATAAAAGTTATCAAGAAATTTATAAGCTACAATTCTTTGGAAGACAGCTACAGGAATTTATTTACAGTTAGGCAAGAAATGTCAAAACATATAAAATATGTGCAATTTTTCATGACGCTTCGTGAAATAATCGATTAACAGTGTACTTTTCCTTAGAAATATATTAGAGGGAATTGTGAAATAGGATAATTGCTACAATATTGTCAAAGGATGTAATGCAATATTTCAAGCTGTTTAAGATTTATTGAAGTAAAATCTGAAATAGGTCCCTGATCCACCTCCAAAATTTTCGTCGGCCTGTAAAAAAAAAAAATTGTTACGTATAGAGGGAAAAACCGAGTGGGGTTTTGTGATACCACGTCCAAGCACTTCCACAATTTGTTGGTTTGGTTGAGGCCCGAAACAAATTCCTTTCATTTGTGTCACTGTGTTATTGACGATCGGATCAATATATAAAACACTAAAATTTAAATTTCAGAAGATTTCATTTCAAAAAAAATATCTGTATCACTCAAGTTTAAAGAAATTAATATATAAAGTACCAGACTTTGCCGGGTTGCAACATTTTCATTTCGTAGAAACATTTAGAGCTTTAAATTTTAAACGGGAACAATTCCAACATAGCCATCAATATTTTTCGGAAGTGCTCAGCACGTACTTTTCAGCAATGTATGTATGTCCTAAGCTCCCGTCGAAGTTCGGAACAGAAAATAGATCAAAAAACAGATTTTCATAGAAAAAGTGATTTTGACCCACGGTGCCGAAACGGGAGTGACTGCAACATAGCCACCCATATTTTTGGATAGTGTCCAGCATGTACTTTAGGAAAAGGTGGGTCCGGAGCTTCCGTCGAATTTCAGAACAGAAAATACATCAAAAATATATTTTCATGGAAAAAGTGATTTTGACCCACTGTGCCAAAACGGGAGTAACTAAAACATAGCCACCCATATTTTTGAATGCGAAAATGTGGGTCCGGAGTTACCGCCGTATTTCAGAACGGAAAATACATCAAAAATATATTTTTATATAAAAGTGATTGTAACTAACTGCCTATCATATTAAATGCTTCTTGCCCCACGGTATCACTTGCTACAACTAAAGCTGGCATAATCTAGATAATCGGCTGTATAGTTAATTGTGCCTGCAAGTGACTGTTTTACGCTTGCAGTTATTATCTTTCTTTGCCGATAATACCGTTTAGATTGTTGTTAAACAACCAGTTAACCATATATTTAAGCCAATGATGATTTACAACATTTTACTTGAAGTCTGCAATGGTTATTTCGCCGAGCGTCCGAACGTCCGTCCACCTTATCCATCTACTTGTGTATCTTAAGCGTAGCTGTCATTGCGTGCAACTGCCATTTTAATGCCACTTTTGTGTCAACAAATTATGGCTAAGCAGCAGGAGCAACATCAACCACCACCATCCCCAAACTAGTAGTTGCTGTTTCAGACAAAATAGAAAAATGACAATTGTTTTCAAAACAAAATGTACACAATTTGTATAAGAAATAAATAGTATTTCATCAGCGAATTTGAAAACAAACAAAAAAACAAATAATATTCATGTAATCCCTCAAAATTTATGTTCCTTGTTTTGTATAATTTGAAAATTTTCAAAATTTTCAAGTTTTTGTTTTTATTTTATTTCTTGAGGGTTTAAATTGAACAACATTTTATTCGTTCATATACTTATAGTATGGTAGTATGATATAAGTTGAATGTTGAATGTGTTGACGACTGATGTCCACTTTGCAACATTCGATGTTAAAGGCTTCATCGCCGGCAAGAGTCAAAGGATCCAGTCACATGTGCCGGCAGCAGCATATGCAACCAATGAACCGTCCAGTCAACTCCTCATGTCATCCGACCTGAGGCTCAGAGGCGTCCATATTTATGGACTATTGCCAAAATTATACATAACGACACAACCAAGCAACATCATCGAGACGCGTCTTATTGCAGCATAAACAACGTACAATTTAAACCTGTTCCTCATTCCCCAATTGCATATCACTCCACTCGATATCGTGAGTTTGGTTATTCCGTAGTCGGTATTTGGTATTTTGCACACAAAAATGCACCGACGACAAACATGTGTTCATCACTCAGCCAGCCAGCCAGCCAGCCGCTTGGGGTTATAGCGACAATACATACCAACCACTAACAACAGCGCACAGTAAAAGATTTTCCAAAATTGTATAAACAAATTGAAATTCTATTGATAACTCTCATTTAAATAAAATTCCGCACAAAAACTTAATTTAATTGAAATTTAAAAAAAAAATTGTTTAAAATAAATATTTTTAAAAAATATTTAGTTTAAAGAAATTTTTTAAAAAATATTTTGTTTAAATAAATTTTTTAAAAAATATTTGGTTTAAAAGAAATTGTTAAAAACATATTTTGTTTAAATGAAATTTTATAAAAAACAAAACACTATAAATGATTCCTGTTATATAGAAAACTTAACGTGTAGGGATTTTTTAAAAAAAATTTAGCATTAGGGTGGGCCAATTTTTTTGCCGACCAAGAGTATAACAGAAAAGCAATCTACGGCAAATTCGAAGAAAATGTTCTCAAGAAACCTGGGTTCTAAAATCAAATTCGAGTCCGCGATTTTTCACTTGAAAATTTGTACTCGTATATTAACGTAAAAAATCACTCAAAAGCCATACTTTTGAAACTTGAACTGTAAGATTTCAATAAAATTGCACGCATATATTCTACTCATTGCTGCCGTTACAATAACGTTTATTTTAGGCCGAGACTCCTCACGGTTCATGTTTTATAGCTGTGTAAAGTTGGTCGTCTGCAGAATTTTTGTGAAGAGATACCTGTTAATGTTAGATTAATGTTAGAATAACTTAATGTTAATGTTACAATAACTTTTGAATACGATGTCAGATTGTAAAGATCAAGGTATCGCCTTAGAGGTTTTAACCTTCTCTTTATGAGTAAGAAATACAAATGGCAGATCTGATATCGCATTCAAAAGTTATTCTAGTATTAACACAGGTAGTATCTCTTCACAAAAATGATGTAGACGACCAACTTTACACAGCTATAAAACATGAACCGTGAGGAATTGTAACGGCAGCAGCGAGTAGAATATATGCGTGAAATTTCATCGAAATCGAAGAGTATCAAGTTTCGATTTTTTACGCTAATATACAAATTTGCAAGTGAAATATCGCGGGCTCGATTTTCATTTTAGAACCATGGTTTCTTGGGAACATTTTCTCAGAATTTCCCTAGATTATGTTTCTGCTATACTCTTCGGCAAGTTTTTTGGTCCCATACAAATTGACCCACCCTAGTATGCTTACACAGTTCCTCCTGAACTTCCTCTACAATGGGTCAATGTTAATATTTCTTAATATTTTTAATATTTCCTGTAAATGAACGTTCCGCAAATGGGTAAATATTAATATGTATTATTTAATATTACTTAAAATTAAAATTTCTTAATATAAAACAAAATTCGGTTTTTCTAATTTTTATTTAAATTCTAAAAAGTTAAGCTTTTTAAAAATTACTTTTAAAACTATTAACATTCTGAAGCTTATTTTCCTAATAACTCCTATAATGGGTTAGAGAAGAGATTCCCATAATAACGTTCTACATTAAGGCTCACTAGTAGGAACACGCTCCCACTTTCTTACAAAAAAGTATCAACTTTCTTACAAAAAAAGTATGAACTTTTTTACAAACAAAAATAAGTATAAACTTTCTTAAAAAAAAGTATGAACTTTCTTACAAACAAAAAAAGTATGAACTTTCTTACCAACAAAGAATGACTGAACTTTCTTACAAAAAAATATGAACGTTCTTACAAAAAAATATGAACGTTCGTACAAAAAAAAATTGATGAACTTTATTACAAAAAATATGAACTTTGTTACAAATAAAGAGAAGTATGACCTTTCTGACAAAAAAAGTATGAACCTCTTACATATAAAAAAAGTATGAACTTCTTATAAATAAAAAAGAATGAACTTTCTTACAAAAAAAAGTATGAACTTCTTACAAATAAAAAAGTATGAACTTCTTACAAATAAAAAAAGTACGAACTTTCAACAAAAAAAAATATGAATTTCTTACAAATTTAAAAAGGATGAACTTCTTACAAATAAAAAAAAGTATGAACTTTCTTACAAAAAATAAGGTATGAACTTTCTTACAAAAAAAGTATAAACTGTTATACAAACAAAAAACAAATGAAGTTTTCGTACAAAAACAAAGTATTAACTTTCTTACAAAATTTTTAATGTGAATTACATTTCTTTCCAAATTTGTAATTTGACAGAACCGTTATTGTTAATATATATTTATAAATACATACATGCTATTAAACAGCCTTATAAATGAACTCTCATACAAAATCAGAAATTTTAATACATTTTTTTTAAATACAATTTATTTCACTTCGTATATTTCAGTCAATCAAGACACAATTTTTAATGATTAAAAGTAAAAAGATAAAATATGTGCGTTAAATTAATTATAAATTATTTAAAATCTGCAAGTAGAAAGAATTTAGAGCATTCTGTTCTAAAGAATACATGTCAATCAATAACTTTCAAAAATGCTCCATATAAAAATTCGTACACAAATTCTCTTCTAAAATAAGTTTTACAAATGAAGTTTTTGTCATTCTCAAACAAGTTCGCTTAAAAAAACTGTCACACAAATATAAAAATTTGAAAGTAACTTACGCGTCTATGAACTACGAACTATCTACTACAGAAGTTCGATGTAATAGCTTAAATGTTCCTTTTACAAAAATAAATAAATAAATTACACGAGAATGCACGTTTTTTAAATAATTACGTTTCCTATTAACAACAATGTTGGTTTAAATTATAATTATGATTTAAACAATAATTATTTATGTTATCATGAACTTTCTCATAGCCTAAATAAGTATTATGAACTATCTACAAAATAAGTACTGCGAAATAATATAAATAATATAATAATAATGTAATAAAAAGGAAATGAAAATGAACTTTTGTTTTTAAATAAATTTGCTTTTTATTAAGGCTCTCATTAACAATGACAAAGAACTTTCTCTAAGGCTAAATAATTTCTGTTAACTTTCTATAAAATAATTTCCATGAAAAATATAATTTTAAGAAGTTTTTTAACAATAAAGTTAATATTAGTAATCTTTTAAATCAAACAGTTAATTTTAATAGACTTTTTAACTAACAAAAGTTAACTTTCATAAACTTTTAACAAGAATTAATTTTAATAAACTTTCAACAAAAAAATGGTTTTAATAAACTTTTTAACAAAAAAGTTAATTTTAATAAACTTTTTAACAAAACAGTTCCTTTTAATAAATAAAAAAAAATGGTTTCCCATTTCATCCCATGAAGGGACCGGGGAGAACTTTTCACAATCACTGAGCTGTGCGCTTTCCAGTTTTCACTCACTGATTGGGACCTACAGTTTTACACCGATTCCGAACGGTATTTTTGAGAAGCTTTTTCATGGCTATATACTCGATAGTATCGCCGTCACTATGCGAGGTGACCGCCGCCGAAAGAAATTTTTTTTGAAGGTGGTCAGAGCAGGGTTCGAACCCAGGATCTCATGTACAAGAGCCGCGCACACTAACCATTGCACCACCATAGCTTTAACAAAAGCTATTTTTAATAAACTTTCTACCAAAAAAGTTCCGTTTAGTAAAATAGTAACAAAAAATTTATTTTAATAAACATTTAACTAAAAACTTCATTTGAACAAACGTTCAACAAAAAAAAATTGTTTTAATAAAACTTTTTAAGTAAAAAACTGATATATTTGACAAAATTTAATTAAACAAGTTAACATAAACGAAGTTAAATTAAATAAAGTTAATTTAAAGTTCACTAAAATAATGTGTATTTAAATACGTACATTTAAATAAAGTTCATTTAAATAAAGTCCATTTAAATAAAGTCTATTTAAATAAAGCTCATTAAATAAATGTCATTTAAACAAATTTCTGTAAATAAAGTTCATTGCAATAAAGTTAATTTCAATAAAACCCATTTTAAAAAATAGTTCATTAAATAAAGCTCATTTCCACAATGTTCATTTAAATAGAACTCAGTTAATAACGTTCGTGTAAATAAAGTTCATTTAAATAAAGTTCATTTAAATATAGGTCGTTTAAAGAAAGTTCTTTTAAATAAAACCCATTTACATAACGTTCATTTACATAAAGTCCATTTCAAAAAGTTAATTTTAATACAGTTTATTTAAAAGAGTTAACTAAAACCAAGTTCATTTAAATAAACTTCAGTTAGAGTTCATTTAAATAAAATTCAGTCAAATAAAGTTCATTCAAACAAAGTTAATTTAAATAAAATTCGTTTAAATAAAGTCAATTTACATAAAGTCCATTTAAAACAGTTATTTAAATAGAATTAATTTAAATAAAATTAACTTAAATAACATCATTTAAATAAAGTTCATGTAAATAAAGTTCATTTAAATAAAGTTCATTTAAATAAAGTTCATTTAAATAAAGTTCATTGAAATAAAGTTCATTGAAATAAAGTTCAAAAATAAAATTGATTTTACTAATAAAGTTTATTTAAGTAAAGTTCATTTGAATAAAGTCCATTTAAATAAAGTTTGTTTAAACAAACTTTGTTTGTATAAAATTCGTTTAAATAAAGTCCATTTAAAACAGTTATTTAAATAAAGTTAATTTAAATAAAATTAACTTAAATAACATCATTTAAATTAAGTTCATTTAAATAAATGTCCTTTAAATAAAGTTCATTAAAATAAAGTTCATACATAAAATTGAGTTCACTGAAGTTGAAATAAAGTTCATTTAAATAAAGCATTTTTAAATAAAGTTCACTTAAATAACATCCATTACATAGAGCTCATTTAATAACGTAAATTTAAATAAAGTTCATATAAATAAAGTTCATATAAATAAAGTTAATTTAAAGAAAGTTCATTTTAATAAAGATCATTTAAATAAATTTAATTTAAACTGAGTTCATTTACGTAACACGTTAAATAAATTTCATTTAAATAAAGTTCATTTAAATAAAGTTCATTTAAATGAAGTTCGTTTATATACAGTTCATTTAAATAAAGTTAATTTAAATGTGATATCATAGAACAACTTATTCATATGAACTTTGTATCAAAAAAGATTTTATAAAACAGTTTATGGACTTCTTAAAACAGTTAATTTAAATGAACTTTGTACGAAAAAAACTAAATTTAAATGAACATTTATAACATATTTCGTAACAAAGCATATTGAAAAATTTTTTTTTTTTGAAAAACATTTTGTAAGAAAAATGTGAAAATAAATAAGTTTCTAAAAAAAATTTGCTCATTTTAACAGACTTTGTTTGTTTAAGTCGTGTATGAGAGAAATTTCAATCGATGGGAAAATATTGTTATCACATTTTTCTTGTACACTAATTCTTTTGTGAATTATTCGTTATAGAAATGGTCTTTGGAAGCCTTCTCAAAAACGTTGTATTTTTAGAAATTCGACTCAAGAAATTGATCTTAAAGGGGGTTTCCTTTTCTTTTTTCCCCTAAAGAAATTTTGTTTTCTGACGAACGTAGCACAAAAATTCCTACGCCAATTGTTCTTTATAGAAATGAGATTGGCTTTTAGTAACTTGACATTGGCTTTTAGTAACTTGACTGACATGTCTGAATATTTTTTTTTTTTTTGAAAAAAAAAAAGAAATTTTCTTTTCTGGGGAACTAAAGAATTTTCTTTTCTGGGGAACTAAAGAAATTTTCTTCTTTCTTTCATTGTTCTAAACCGCATTTGTGAATTTTTCTTTGTAGAAGTTTCATTTGGAAGCCTTTTCTTAAAACATTGCTTGTGTAGTAATTGGGCTCAAAAAAATTGGTCTTAAAAATGTTTTTCATTTTCATTTTCCCCGTAAAAAAAATTGTTTCTGAGGAACATTTTTCCAAAATTCGTCGGCAAATTCTTCTCTATAGAAGATGTAGAATCTTTCTTAAAACCATCGGATTTTAAGTAATTTAACTTGCAAATAAAGAAGTCTTAAAGATTTTCTTTCCTTTTAATTTGTACCCCCTAAAGAAAATCATTTTCCTGGGGAACATTGTAGAAAAATACATTTACGAATATTTCTTTGTAAACATTTTACTTGGAAACCTTTTCTTAATAACAGTGGCTGTGTGGTAATTTGTCTCATAAAAACGAGTCTTGATAAAGAGTTTTTTGAGATTCTTTTTTGCCGTAAAGGTATGTTATTTCCTGTGAAACATTGTACATAAGTTCATTTATGAATATTTCTTCCTTTTGATTTAAGAAAGAGTTTTGAAAAATTATTTAATTTTCTTTTTTTGGTTTCTGCGGAAGGAACATTGTTCTAAATTATTTTTTGAATTTTGTATTTGTATGCGCTTATTACAAAATACAAAACCCCACACTGTGCCACAAGTGTATGTACCTGATTTGACCATTTTCATTTCGGACCATCAAGAAAAGGATGTGGATGTTTGCTTTTGACCATATAACAACGTTTGGTCATTTTCTTTTTTTTTTGGCATTTTTGCGTGTAGCTCTATGGATTGGTTGTATCCCAATGTTGTGTGTGGCAACAACCGGGGACCAAAACCAAAAAATGACGTTGTGAAAATAATATAAAAAAAAGTTTCGAAAGTGAAATGTTCGAAATTGGCCAACAATACAATGATAATATGTTGACATAACCACATATCCCTCATCACCATCGTCATCATAATCATCATGACCATCTTATTATCTGTGAGATCATGTAAAAAAAGATACGATACCTATGTCATCGTCCGATCGGCCATTTCATAATTATGTAAAATGTTAATAAGCGTTGTCATTTCGCCAGAAAGTTTTTTTTTTAAATAAAAATTGAAAATTTCTCGCATTTCGTTGTAAATCATCGAAGAGAACAACTGCTTGTGGATGGATAATTTGCAAGCATTTCGTTAAGGATTTATAGAAAATTTTTATAATTATTATTAATGGTAGCGTGAATGAATGTAAACATTTATAGTATAACTTTCTAATGTAAAACACGAATATGTTTTATAATTCATTAGGAAAAATATATAAAAATTGCAAAAACATTTGCAGGGTATACGGGCAGCTTCTTAAACAGAGATCCTCGACCGTTTTCATAATAACATACATGAATTGGAACGAGGCTTTATAGTTGATAAAAAACGAGATCCAGTTGAATATATATGATATGGTCTACGGAAAGTTTCCTATAGTCGGAGAAATTGACTTTTTTTAAATAATTTTATTGAAAATTTAATGCTCTTTTCAATGAAACAAACCGCAGACTCCTAACTTCATTTATTTTGTTTCAAACTGCAATTGAAGTTTGAAAACGCTTTCTTACTTTTTTGGCGCTCAAAAATTGCCTTTGTCGAGGAATTTCACTCGAGTAAACTAGGAAAATATTTCTTATAAAAACGAAACTGTACATAGGAGAAATTTGCTGAGAGATAGAGAACGAAACGGAACATGAAAAAGCAAGAGGTGGCAACACGACCGAAACTCACGAACGCGATGCGTAATCTTTAACAGCGGTTTTCTCGAAAAGTTGTTTTCCGACCATAGGTACCTTTCCATAGATCAGGTCACATACTTTTATAAAAAGAAACTTCGATGCACCATTCCTGAAACAGCCCTAGCAACTGAAGATAAAGTAGCTGGGTGCATGGAAATGATTGAGCTAGTTCGCATTTCTGCAATTCATTCAGTTCCTTTCTTAAAGACAAAATTAGTAAGATCATTACATGACATCATATCATAAAGTTCATTTAAATAAGAGCACATTTAATAACGTTCAATTTAATTAAATTCATTTAAAAATGTTAATTTAAATAAAGTTAAATTTTTGTAAAGTTAATTTAAATAAAGTTCATCTATTTAAAGTTCATTTTAATAAAGTTAACTTAAATAACATTCATTTAAATAGGACTCAATTAATAACGTTCGGTTAAATAATGTTCGTTTACATAACGTCACCTGAAATGCAAAAGGCCGTAACTAACATTTTCAAAATTGTTCAGGAGAAGCAAAAAACAAAATAAATTTATTCACATTTGTTCGTAAATCTTTTAAGAATTTCGTTAATAATGTCAGTGTTTTTAGTGGGAGAAGGCTAAAAATTTGCGAGGACGTGTAGTTTGGTATTATGTACCAATTTCAATCAAAAAGTCAATTTTGAAAATGTTGTTAGTTACGGCCTTTTGCATTTCAGGTGACGATAAAGTCCTTTTACATAAAGACAATTTGTACAAAGTCCATATAAAAAAGTTAATTTAAATAAAGTTCATTTAAATAAACCTAAATTATATAAATTTCATTTAAATTGAGCTCATTTAACAACGGTCATTTAAATAAAGTTCATTTAAATAAAGTTGATTTAAATAAAGTTCGTTCAATTAAAGAAGTTAATGTAAAAAAAATTAATATAAATAAAGTTAGCGTTCAGATAATAATGTTCATTTAAATTAAATTCATTTTTTAAAAGTTCATTTAAATAAAGTTAATTTAAATAAAGGTAGAGCTCAGATAATAACGCTCATTCAAATAAAATTCATTTTTAAAAAGTTAATTTAAATAAACGTAGGGCTCAGTTCATAACGTTCACTCAAATAAACTTCATATTAATGAAATTAATTCAAATAAAGTTAATCTATTTAAAGTTCATTTTAATAAAGTTAACTTATATATAGTTCATTTAAATAAAGCTAACTTGTATAAATTTTATTCAAATTGAGCTCATTTAAGAACGGTCATTTAAATAAAGTCCATTGAAACAAAGTTGATTTAAATAAAGTTCAATTAAATAAAGTTAATTTAAACAAAGTTCATTATTATAAAGTGAAATCTCAGATAATAATAACGTTCAATTTAAATAATGTTAGAGCTCAGTTAATAGAGTTCATTTAAATAAAGTTAATTAAAACAAAGTTCATTTAAATAAAGTTAGAGCTCAGATAATAATGTTCATATAAATAAAGTTAATTTAAATAAAGCTCAATTAAATAAAGTTCAATTAAATAAAGTTCATTTAAATAAAGTTAATTTAAATAAAGTTAGAGCTCAGTTAATAACGTTTATTTAAATAAAGTTCAATTAAATAAAGGGAACAGACCTAGTATAGATCGGCACGTCCAATTTTGTTGTTTTTTTTTTGGGTGTAGGGATCGTTATTTTAAGTAAAAAAAGTAAAATAAAAAAATCGGGGGGAACCCCTATTTTGGGAGTTACGGGCCAAGTAGCCCTGGCAGGGACCTATGTTGCTCGTACCGTGTGGTAGGACTTTTGGAAAATCGTTAAATTTATATTGCAATTAGTCAGGCAGGGGAGTTAAAATTCCCTCTGTACCTGAAGTCGATGTGTGGCAAAGTCCGAAAAATCACTCGATTGTTTTAAAAAAAAAATATTTTCTGGATATTTTTAAAAATCCGATATGTGGATAAGTAAGAAAGTTATCGAAAAAATGTATTTAATTTTTTTTGTTTATTTCGACTCGTTTTACACAAAAAAGTTGTGAAATCGGTCCCATAACACGGCACCACACTCGTAGTATCATCCTGTATGTCCGAACTTTGGGGGCCCACAACTCCGAAAATAGGCGTTGCCCCCGATTTTTTTATTTAATGTTTTTTACTTAAAATTAAAAGTTCTATCCAATGGTAATAGTTTGGAGCCGAAGCGAGTTGCCGACCTATTCTAGGTTTAAGCCAAATAAAGGTCAATTAAATAAAGTTCAATAAAATAAAGTTCAATTAGATAAAGTTCAATTAAATAAAGTTCAATTAAATAAAGTTCAATTAAATAAAGTTCAATTAAATAAAGTTAATTTAAATAAAGTTCAATTAAATAAAGTTAATTTAAATAAAGTTAGAGTTCAGATAAGAACGTTCATTGAAATAAAATTCATTTAGGCATATTTAATTTAAATAAAGTTCAAATACTTAAAGTTCATTTTAATAAAGTTCACTAAAGTAAAGTTAATTTAAACAAAGTTCATTAAATAAAGTTCATGTAAATAAAGTTAATTTAAATAAAGTTACTGTAAATAAAGTTAGAGTTCAGTTAATAATGTTCATTTCAATAAAGTTCATTTAAATAAAGTGCAATTAAATAAAGTTCATTTAAATAAAGTTAAATTAAATAGAGATCAATTAAATAAAGTTAATTTAAATAAAGTTAATATAAATAAAGTTAGAACTCAGATAATATGGCCCATTTAAATTAAACTTATTTGTATAAAGCTCATTTAAATAAAGTTCACTTTAATAAAGTTCACTTAAATAAAGTTAATTTAAAAAAGGTCATTTAAATAAAGTTCATTTAAATAAAATTCATTTAAATAATGTTCATTCAAATAAAGTTCATTTAAATAAAGTTAGAGCTCAGTTAAATAAAATTCAATTAAATACAGTTAATTTAAAAAAGTTACTGTAAATAAAGTTAGAGTTCAGTTAATAATGTTAATTTCAATAAAGTTCATTTAAATGAAGTTCAATTAAATAAAGTTCAATTAAATAAAGGTCATTTAAATAAAGTTAATTTAAATAAAGTTAGAGCTCGGATATAACGTTCATTTAAATTAAATTCATTTTAATACAATTAATTTAAATAAAGTTCAACTATTTAAAGCTCATTTTAATAAAGTTCAAATATAGTTAATTTAAACAAAGTTAATTTAAATAAATTTAATTTCAATAAAGTGCATTTTAATAAAGGTCATTTAAATAAAGTTAGAGATCTGTTAATAGCGCTCAGTTAATAAAAATCCAATTAAATATAGTTAATTTAAATAAAGTCACTGTAAAAAAAGTTAGAGTTCAGTTCATAATGTTCATTTCCATAAAGTTCATTTAAATAAAGTTCATTTAAATAAAGTTAGAGCTCTGTTAATAACATTTATTTAAATGAATCTAACTTAATAAATTTGATATAAATTGACCTCATTTAACAATGGTCATTTAAATAGTTAATTTAAATAAAGTTCATATAAATAAAGTTCATTTAAATAAACTTCGTTTAAATTAGGAATTTTCGATGCAGCATTCCTGAAACAGATTGCAGACTAAGTTGTTGAAGTACCTATGTTGAACTTTCATATGTTGAACTTTCTAGAAAACTTTAAAATCTCACCCTACAAAAAAAATATTGACAAATTTCGTATAGATAAAATACAATGTTCACTTTCATTACTTTAATGGTTTTTGTTTTAATTTTTTTTTAAACAAAATTTATGTTTATTGTTTATTAAACAGTAGCTATTAACAATCTACAGTTATAAATCGCATTTGAATTCGTTTACATTATTCCAACTTCAGCTGATGGATAGAAGACAGTCAGGCATTAACAAATCACTTCTCTAAAGTGGAAATCACTGTTAACGGTTTCATAGCCAACATTTTGTTAACATGATTTGAATTATTATTATTAATTTCTATTGAACAAAACAGTTGAATACAAAAAAAAATACCACACTATTAACAATTTACGCATAATTTATGAAAGATGTTGGAATTTCTTGCGAATATGAAATTTCAATTTTAAATGTAAAAAAATTCAACTGAAGGTGAAATTGAAATTGGAAACAAAAAACTGTGTTAAACGCACATTTGAAATGTTGCTGAAAGAGCTGATAATGAATCTTTTACATTATGAAGAAACAAAAAAGTAAGAAAAAATAGTTTACACTCCATAGACTATAAGATTTATTACAGATATTTATGCTCATGATTAATGTAGCAATAACTCAATTCATCATATCGTATGTTTAAGCATTTTTATTATTAATTGTAAAAGCGATTAAATACGAGAAAGTGCACGCACAAACGGTCCAAGCAACATATTACAGGAACCATATATATGTTTGCAGGCATTGTTTTCATGAATTGAAGATCTGCTGCTTTTTGTTTCTTTGTTGTCTGTCACATTTTTGTTTTCAACAGTTTTTAACAAAAAAACCCACATTTGGGTCACCAAAACATATATCATTCCCAATAGTTAGTGTGTATCCAACACCTAATATTGAATAGCAAACACAATGTGTTTGGACACAAGTATTATATATTTGCGACAAGCTACAAACACGTTATATTTGCATCCAAACAACTAAAAAAATACTGATTTTTCAGCGTGTTTAAACATGAGTAAAACCAGGTAAATAAAATCGTTATTTCAATGGAAAATTCTTAAAGGATTCAACTTTTGAATTGAATAAATCAAAGAACTTAATAATAAAATTTGTATTCATAATTTCTATCTGTAAAGAGTAACCAGCGTTTTTGAATTGCTGGCTCCAAAATAGCAACACCACAGAATTTTTTATTTTGATAAAAACAAATTCTCAGCAAGTTATAAAAATGTGTTTTCAAATACTGGCTTAACTTCTGGTTAACAACCAAAGAAAAAGCTGAGAGCAAATGTGAAAAAGAGAATGGAAATCATTTGCTCCATGTAACTAAGCAGTTGGTTTTTGTTTACGCAGTCAAACGAAGCAATCGATTTTCACAGAACTGCTGTTGCTGTAAGCAGTCAGTTGTTGTTTATACCTAATTGCTTTTGCTGATCTTATTTACTATGTCGCTTTCGCAGACGAAAGCAACACTGAAGCAATGTTTGGAAATTGGGGCGGTGCTGAAATAAGCATCATATGTATATTTTAACCCATATCCACCCAGTTTTGGTTGGAAATATGTAAACATCAAAAGTAAAAGGTGTTTTTTTCTTAGATAGAACTTACGATAGGGTTAGCTGTCAAACGAACTGTCATACTACGCTCACTGATTGACATTTATGTTCAGTATAGTCTGGCAATACATCATGAATAGATTCTCGCCTGAACAACGCTACCAAATTAATCAAATTTAATTCGAAAATTAATCATCGATTCGCACAACTAAAAACGACTTCGAGATTTTTATGGCGCACATAATCGTCCTGTTCAGATGGCCATCCATCCGTCGAACTGTGGATAGATTTCATAACACATACTCTCTAAATGATGCAATAACGCCAACACGTCGAAGGAATGTGCGTACTGAAGAGATTATCGCCGCTGTTAACAAAAGTGAGGAAGAAGATCCAAACATATCGATTCGTCGTCGGCCTCAAGAATTTGGGCCCTGTCCGTCCACTACGTGGAAAATTTGGCGCAAAGATCTTGACCTACACCCGTAGAAGATTCAGCTGGTGCTTGAATTAAAGCCACGAGACCATCCTATGTGTCGTCCTTTCGCCGACTGGGCTTTACAGCAGCGGGAAACTGTCCCGATGTTTTATCGCAAAATTGTGTTCAGCGATGAGGCTCATTAACGGGTTTGTTAATAAACAAAATTGCCACATATGGACTGAGACCAATCCGCAAGAGGTCCTACAAAAAAATGCAGGGTTTATACGCTGCTGGAATAATCGGACCCTATTTCTTCAAAAACTAAGCTCGCGTTACGGTCAATGGAGATCGTTACCGCACCATGATCAATGATTTTTGATTGAAAATATGTTTGGCATTGATCCGGACGAGATGTGGTTTTAGCGGCGAAGGCAACCATCGATTTATTGAAATCAAAATTTGGCGTTAAGTTGACTTCGAGAAATTAACCACTGGTTTATGCTGATAAACCAGCAACAATTGACGCCTTGGAGTCCACAATTGTTCGTGATATTCCTGACATACGTCCAACAATGCTCGAAAAATTTACCCAATATTGGACGTCCAGAATGCGCTTCGTCATGAACAGCCGCGGTGGGTATATGCCCGAAATAATTTTCAAATATTAATGCCATGTATTGATCTTTCGAATAAAAACAATTTTTTTACTAAAATTTAATTTTGTTGAGTTATTTTTTACAATTTCAATTTTTATCGCTTTAAAAAAAAACACCCTTTATATATGCGAGGGTTGCTGATAATATTTCTGGTCTAATGATTAAAAAACAAATATTTATAATCGAAATTGGTGTTATTGTTTTCAAAAAATATCAATGAGTGTTCGTTCGATCTCCCGGGCGATGTCTTAGCACCTTTTTGTTACACGGCACCTGTTCGATTTCTATGAAATCAGTAGTAAATGTTACATTAGAAAATAAAATACGAATAGTTTTTGTGCTGAAGGCTCTTTTGCTATTGCACTTTCTTTTTTCATACATCTGCTTTAACATTAGATGTAATATTTTTAAAATAAATAAAGCAATATTTCGCTCACTGTACTAATTGATTTTGTTTTGTCATAAACAGAGCGACGACGACCTGGTTGTTTGAATGCTAGCATACAACTGAATACAAATCAATATTTAGCTCACTGAAATAATTGTTTTTGTTTTGCCATAAAAAGAGCGACGACAAAAAGTATTGAATAGTATAGAGAACTTATTGCACTCTTTTTCCGCGTTCATATAGAGAGTCTGAGTAAAACGCTACAAACGAGTCTTATTCTCTTTATAGGATATTTCAGTATAAATGCACTATTTCGACAATTTTATTACATAAAACAATAAAAAAAAGAATAAATGTTTCAAAAGGCATAAATGTTTCACATCAAAATTATGAATGGACCAATTTATGACAAAAAGAGTGTAATATATTTTCAATCATTCGCCAGATGTGGCCAGAGCTTTAGAGTCATATAATTCGTTCCATGTGTTCTCTATACTATTCAATACTCTTTGGCGACGATGACCTTCTTGTTTGTGCGCTGCCGCTACATCAATACCATCATACTTATTTTCAGGCAGAGCCTATTGTTGTACAACAACCACGTATGTGATGCTAACGCTGTGTGTTGTTAGCATGTATGTGTTCACTTTGATAGATTGCCCTACCCCCTGCTTATAGATGTTAACACATCAAAAATTCTCCATTAAGATCAATGTTCCTTCGCATGCGTTTCAACCAACTTTCGCAGCACTTTTGCCACTCCGAATGTGGTAACTCCAAAACATGCGCTTTAAACGCATCAACAGCTTCTTCAGGTGTCCAAAAACGTTGACGACACAATTTGTTTTAATGCGCGGGAATCGGAGCTGTAAGGTAGATGGGCCGTCGAATCATGGTTTGCTGGTCAAATACATGATTGTTTGAGCCGATATGTGAGAGCTAGAATAAGGATTTTTCTGGGGTGGGTTCGTTTTCCATAGTTCACAAACAACTTTTGGTAAACGAATGGTTGTGTACCATTCAAAATTTGCCATAACGGAACTGTTGCTACATGACCAGTTACGCCGAAGAAGCAGACCACCATTTTCAAACACATTATGTTTGCTGTTCAATATTACATGTTGGGGACACAATGATTAATATGTATGTTATAATATATGTTTTTGTGACCCAAATGTGGCTTTGTTTATTGAAAACTGCTGAAAACGAAATCGTGACAGACAACAAAAAGCAAACAAAAACAGCAGATATTCTATTCATGAAAACAATGCTTGCACAAAAATAGGTGGGTGTTCCAACCATACACTTTACGTTAGACCCGGCTCACAAAAAAAGTTCTTCTTGTCCACCCCTCAAAATGGACTTTGGTCTGTTTTATGATGATGTAATGTAATATTTCGAGTCTAGTATTAAGATCTCGCGAGCTGGACCATTTTTAAAAAATGTATTTTTTTTTAGTTTTCCAACGAATTTTGTACCTTAACTATAGACAATGTTACAATATTGGAGGCTTATGAAAAGCTTTGTTAAGGTGCGTCCAACGGTATATAAAACATGCCAAAGCATGTCCTGACACATCGTTTTTTCAAGGATATAATGGAAAAATAGCATTAAATTTTTGGTACCGAGATTTTTCTGAATTATTTTGTCCATGAAAATGTCCTAACAAATTTTATACAATTTCCAAATAAAGGGTCCGCCATCTAACGTTTTTGTTTTCAACTAGTGCTTATTTCGTGAATGGTAACACTTAGCTCATGTCTGAGTTGACAGATAATTAGTTTTATCCTTCCGCTGAACGAATATGGTTGTGTATACGCTTGAACAACGCTGGGAAATATTGCGACATTACTTTGAAAACCGGGCTACGTGCCACACAGCCGAAGCTACAATCGATGTTTTACGCGCTGTTTTTGAAGATCGCATTATCAGCCGCAGAGCTGATGTCGTTTGGCCACCACGGAGCTGCGATTTGACACCGTTGGACTATTATTTGTGGGGTGCCCTCAAAGATAAGTGTTACGCCGACAAGCCAGAGACAATTGACGCTTTAAAGGACAATATTCGTGAAGCCATTGGTGAAATACAGCTGCACACAATCGATAATGTGCTTAAAAATTGGACCGATCGTGTAGGCTACTGCATGGCCAGCCGAGGCAGCCATTTGAATGAAATTATTTTCCATTATTAACCGGAAGGATTGTACTTTCAAATAAAAAAAGAAATTTGAGAAAATATTCAGTAGTTTCTTTTTATGGCATTTTCAAAAAAAAAAAAGTTGTTTGGCGGACCCGTTATAAGCTATCCATAACATGTTAAAAATACACTGAAAGAAAAAATGCCTATTAATTGATGTCATTGTGCATACATCATTCATATAACAATGCTTCAGTCGTCAATCCACATTTATATATTTTGTTATTATTATTATTTTATTGTTATTTGAAGGAAATAAATTCATCACAGCAATAAAATATATTCATCGAAATACTAAAACATATTCGTCATAGCGACGAAACTTTTTCAGAAATGACACTAGTTTATTTGCCGCAATCGTTTTTGATGATTGGAGCGACAAAATATTTCTCTCGTCAGACGTAGCCCAGTATTAGTTTGTATTTACTGCCAGCTCATTCTCTGTGGCCACATAGGAGTGTCGCAATGAAACGCTGAAACGTGTCTCTACATGGGGAAAGGTAACCGGGTTTTTTGGTTTTTTGTGTTTTTTCGTTCAGGTTTCCCCTTCAGTTTATAGGAGAAAGGAAACATTCTCCCTTGAGTTGAAGCAAAATACCATACAGGAGTTAAATTCTAATGAAGTTGTCTTTGCTTATATCAGTTCATCGACTTTACTGTTTTTGTGATAACGATAATTTTCCAAACAAATATTAATCGGTTAATCGGTTGCCAATTTGATTACACTATATGGCATATTAGTCGATTGACCTTTGAGGTGGTATGAAATATATATATAATAATTGTTCTAAGTAGATAGAAATAAAGGTTAACTATCTTTATATAGTATATAATTCTACTGCACGTGTGTTTGTGACTGAACTCCTCCTAAACTTCTGGACCGATTTGAATAAATTTTTTTGTATGCGTTTGGGTGGCGCCCTGGGTAGTTTAGATTTACTATTCGGTCCAATTGGACAAAGGGGCGTGGTACCTCCCATACAAACCACAAATTAAAAATCCATTATTTCTGCTCCTGCTAACGGTATTTGAACAAAATTTGCAGGACAACGTCTGCCGGCTCAGCTAATTATATTATATAATTTTAGCATTTGAGAGTAGACAAAGAACTTAGTGCCCCATAGAAATATGAACTACAAAGTTCACTCGCACTGTGACAAAAGAAAGTTCACAATTATTAAATATACGAGTAAAAGTAATTTGTGTTGATGTTTGTTTCTTATAATTAATATAAAAACTTTCCTGAAGAAGATTTCCAAAGGAAATCGAAATATTGAAAAAGGGAAATTTTTAAGAAATGTAAAGGGGACCTTAAAATAACTTTTTGAAATACAATTTTAGTTTCCACGTGGCAAAGAAGATTTACGTCATTGCAATAATATTCAGCTCTAGATTAGATAAATAATAAAATTATAAACATCAATTCATAGTAAATGAGTGATATTTATTCCACCGGCAAAACAAAAACTCAGCACCACGAGTATTCGAGCAATAAAACTGTTGTTTCACAATTCAATACAAATACTTGGTTGTGTTTCTTCTAGACCAGCTGAATGGAAGGGAACAGGGTTAATTAGAATTTGGAACAGTTAACAAATTTCAACATTTGTGTGTCAAGCACACACCCCTGAAGAATATAAAATACGACGCTTAATGAGCTAATACAGTCGCTACGGAATGTAGGAAAAGCCTTGACATTTTTTCTTTTCATTTATTTACTTGTTAATATACGGGAATTATTTTGCAAACATTTTTATATAAAAGAAATGAATTTAAATAGATAACATTTGTGTTGTGTTTACCCCATTTTTATGCCGATTGTTAATAATTTACCTGTAAAGAAAAGAACAAAATTAATGATTATTAGAAGTGGATTTGGTTGGCATTGGAATTGTTTTCTTTTTTTTATCTGGTCATTTTTGATAAATGACAGACATAGACTTCTAAATCGAATCTAATCTATATTTCGCAGCTAATCTAATCTATCATTGTGGCATTTAAGTAATTAAAAAGAGCGCCAAAACGTAAATTCTACCGAGGTGAATACAGTGAAAAGTGTAATGGCTTTGAAAAAAAGGTGAAATTCTATACAAATACTTATATTTATTAACATGTACATAATTATTGCAAAAACACACAAAGTTATTAATTTTATCAGTCGGCTAAAATCACGAGTTCACCTTGAACCTAATATCAAAAATAAGTCCTGTTTTTTTATTCCCTGCTAAACTAATTTCTGGGTATGGGCAAAAAAATTTTGTTTCGCGGAAAATAAAAAACACGCCTATTGATTCGGATGAATTTCTTAGGGCATGAATATCTTGTGATTAAATAAAACGGGACACGTTTTTTCTTAACCGAATGTTTATGTTATTACATAAAAATATGCGTTAAGACTAGAGTGTTCAAAAAATCGACATTTTCGAATAACCGGCTTTCGGAAAACCGGATTTTGGTTTCACAGAATGGAAAAACCCGGTGAAACTGGGAAAGTTTCGGTTTCTTTTCGGTTTTTATCGTTTTGCATGAAAACCAATATTTTTAAATTTTGTAAGAAAATCAACACAAAATAAAATTTTCTCGTCTTTTTATCATTATCCGTACAAAGAATCATTAATATTTAATTAAATTTTCTTTAAAAAAACTCATCAGTAATATTTTTCTTATGAAAACAAAAATAGTTGAACTGAATTAGATTAAATTAGATTATGTGAGATTAGATTGAATTGAATTGGATTAAATTGATTGAATCATTAATTTGATATGTTAATTAATTTGAATTGACTTTAAATGAGTTGTATTGAATTGAACTAAATTGAATTAAACTGAATTGATTTGAATTGAATTGAGCTGAACTAAATTTTATTGAATTGAATGGAATTGAATGGCACTTTTGAAATGAAATGAATGAATTAAATTGAATTGAAATGAATAGAACTGAAGTTAATTGATTTGAATTGGGTTGAAATAAATTGAAATGAATTAAATTGAATTAGAATTATTTGAATTGTATTGAAATGAATTGAATTGAATTGGATAGAATTGGGTTGTATTGCATTTAGTTGAATTGATTTGAACTGAATTGTATTGAATTAAATTGCATTCAATTAAACTAAATTAAATTGAATTAAATAGAATTGAATGGAATTGAATTGAATTGAACTGTATGGAATTGAACTGAATTGAATTGAAATAAATTGACTTGAATTGACTGGAATTGAACTGAATTGAAAGGTAAGGAATGGAAAGGAGAGGAGAGGAGAGGAGAGGAGAGGAAAGGAAAGGAAAGGAAAGGAAAGGAAAGGAAAGGAAAGGAAAGGAAAGGAAAGGAAAGGAAAGGAAAGGAAAGGAAAGGAAAGGAAAGGAAAGGAAAGGAAAGGAAAGGAAAGGAAAGGAAAGGAAAGGAAAGGAAAGGAAAGGAAAGGAAAGGAAAGGAAAGGAAAGGAAAGGAAAGGAAAGGAAAGGAAAGGAAAGGAAAGGAAAGGAAAGGAAAGGAAATGAAATGAAATGAAATGAAATGAAATGAAATGAAATGAAATGAAATGAAATGAAATGAAATGAAATGAAATGAAATGAAATGAAATGAAATGAAATGAAATGAAATGAAATGAAATGAAATGAAATGAAATGAAATGAAATGAAATGAAATGAAATGAAATGAAATGAAATGAAATGAAATGAAATGAAATGAAATGAAATGAAATGAAATGAAATGAAATGAAATGAAATGAAATGAAATGAAATGAAATGAAATGAAATGAAATGAAATGAAATGAAATGAAATGAAATGAAATGAAATGAAATGAAATGAAATAAAATAAAATAAAATAAAATAAAATAAAATAAAATAAAATAAAATAAAATAAAATAAAATAAAATAAAATAAAATAAAATAAAATAAAATAAAATAAAATAAAATAAAATAAAATAAAATAAAATAAAATAAAATAAAATAAAATAAAATAAAATAAAATAAAATAAAATAAAATAAAATAAAATAAAATGAAATGAAATGAAATGAAATGAAATGAAATGAAATGAAATGAAATGAAATGAAATGAAATGACATGAAATGACATGAAATGAAATGAAATGAAATGAAATGAAATGAAATGAAATGAAAGGAAATGAAATGAAATGAAATGAAACGAAATGAAATGAAATGAAATGAAATGAAATGAAAGGAAATGAAATGAAATGAAATGAAATGTAATGAAATTATATTAAATAAAATACAATGCAATGGTATGAAATGAAATGACTGAAACGAAATGAATTGAATTGAAATGCACTGCAGTGAACTGAACTGTATTCAATTGAATTAAACTAAATTCAATTGAAATGAATGGAATTGAACCGAGTTGACTTGAAGTGAATTGAATTGAATAGAATTAATTGAATTGAATGGAAATTAATTGAATTGAATGAATTTGAATTGAATTCAAAATATAATTAAATGTAATTGATTTGAATTAATTTGAGTAGAAGTGGATTTTATTGAATTGATTTGAATTGAATTGAGTTAAATTGAATTGAATTAAATTGATTTGATCTGAACTGATATGTGTTGATTTGAACTGAATTGAATTGAATGGAATTGAGTTGAACTTAACTGAATTGAACTGAAGTGAATTGTATAGAATTGAATTAAATTAAACTTAATTGAACTGAATTGTAGTGAGTTGAATTGAATTAAATTGAATTGAATGGAATTTAACGGAATTGAATTGTATGGAACTGAAGTGAATTGAACTGAACTGAACTGAATTGTATTGAAGTGAAGTGAAGTGAAGTGAAGTGAAGTGAAGTGAAGTGAAGTGAAGTGAAGTGAAGTGAAGTGAAGTGAAGTGAAGTGAAGTGAAGTGAAGTGAAGTGAAGTGAAGTGAAGTGAAGTGAAGTGAAGTGAAGTGAAGTGAAGTGAAGTGAAGTGAAGTGAAGTGAAGTGAAGTGAAGTGAAGTGAAGTGAAGTGAAGTGAAATGAAGTGAAATGAAGTGAAATGAAGTGAAGTGAAGTGAAGTGAAGTGAAGTGAAGTAAAGTAAAGTAAAGTGAAGTGAAGTGAAGAAGTGAAGTGAAGTGAAGTGAAGTGAAGTGAAGTGAAGTGAAGTGAAGTGAAGTGAAGTGAAGTTAAGCGAAGCGAAGTGAAGTTGAATTGAATTGAATTAAAACGGACTGAATTGAATTGAAAAGAAGTGAATTAGGTTGAATTTAATTTAATTAAATTGGGTTGAACTGAATTGAGATAAAATGAATTGTATTGAATTGAATTTAATTAAATACAATTGAATCGAATCGAATTAAACAGAAATGAAATGAAATGAAATGTGTTGAATGGAATTGAATTGAACTCAATGGATTTGAATTGAATTGACTGAATCGAATTGGATTGAATAGTATTGAATTGAATTGAACTTAATTGAATTGAATGGTATTGAATTGAACTGCATTGAATAGAACTGAATTGAATGGAATTGCATTGAGCTGAGTTGAACTGAATTGTTTTGTATTGAATTGAATTAAATTGAACTGAATTCACTGGTGTTGAAGTGAATTAATATGAATTGAATTTAATTTAATTGAATTGATCTAAATTTAATTTAAATGAATTGAATGGAATTGAACTGAATGCAATTGAACTGAATGGAAAAGAATTCAAATGAATTAACTTATTAAGGTTTCAATCTCAAAATATCATATCTGCATTTGAATTTCACGAACACGTTTAATTTTTGAATTAAAATGTAAATCATACTCCAATTAGGAATATTGGTTTAATATAAAATTAATAAATTTAAGTCAAATTCATATTAAACTCATTAAAATCTTAAAATTTAATTCCAATTTTCAAGAAATTTTCAGGTATAAAAATCTTTAATCTCTACATATATAAAAATTACATGTATGTTCGTGATCGCTAAACTCAAAAACTACTGGACCGATTTTGACCAAATTTAATATGCATGCTCTATGGGCCGTGAGTAGTGTTTCTGTGTAGTTTGAAGTTCGTCCGACAGATGGCGCAATATTTAGTTTTTTTTTTGTTTTTGCACCGTGATAAAATAGATGGCGCCCACGTCGAGATATTAATCATTGTTTACCATCTGATGTTATAAATACTTTTGAAGGCAGGACGAAGTCTGCCGGGTCAGCTAGTATAATATAAATTTTAATATAAATTTTAAAATAAAAACAAAAGTCTTCTAAATCTTATGTAGAACTTTTTCAAGCTATAAAATTGCAGTTGAAAATAGAATAAAATCAAATTAATATTGTTTAACTTTCAAATTTTCGTAAGAATATTTAACGGAAAGTGAGTAACAACCGGTTAACCAGCGTCAAATAACCGGTTAACGGTATATTCGTATAGTAGGATTCAAAAAAAAAACTGGCACGCAGATAACTGCTAAAAACCTGGTTAACCGATGTTGCTTTTGAACACTCTAGACATTTTACCACATCATTAAACATTGATTTATATTCATATTAATCGATGTTTTTTAATTTGCAATTGACGTCATTTAAGTATTCATTGATACCTTCTAAACTTCAGTTGATGTTTTTTTTTTATTTCATCTGATGCTTTGTCAATTGGAATTGGTGTCTTTTAAATTGCGTCTTATGTCTTTTGAATTAAAATATTTTCTTTAAATTTCCAATTGATGTCTCTTAAGTTTTAATTTATATCTTTTAAATTTCAATTGATGTCTTTTAAATTTCATCTGACTTTTTTGAATTTCATTGATGTCAGTGAGATGTCAATTGACGTCTGTTAAATTTCAATTGATGTCTTTTAAATTTCAGATTCAAAATTGTTTCAGATTCAAATTGTTTAACTCGATTAAAATCGGTTAAAATTTCATAATATTACAATTAACTTTTTAGGATATCCGACAAAACATAATGTTACATTTGTAAACACAACTTTTTTATAATAAATTAAAATAAAATGCTTGTTCAGTTAAATTTATTAACTAATATTTCCTGTTTGTAGTTTAACTACAACATTTCTTACAAATGTTATTGGGGAAACCACGAAAAATAACAACAATAAAAAAAACATAAAAATTATTCCATAGTTATAAAAGAAGCAGCAAATTGTTTCCTCACCTGCATTTTCAAGGTAACGTGAAATAGTGGTTGTGGCAATGTTGCACATCACTTGCGGTATTAGGTGTTTTCAGATAAAGAAAGCCTGGCTACTAATGTAACACCCCGATTATCACCTTTAATTGCAACAATGAAAGAGGAAACTTCAAATATTTACCCTCAGCGCCTCCTACATATTAACATAACAAACGGAACCACAACCAACAGCAGCAATCAAGCAGAGCGTCCGTCCATTTCAAAATTGAATGCTCAGCCGCCATTTAACTGCCGCCATTTAACTACCGCCATAGTCAGTGCGAACACACACGGTAGCTAAAATGTCTGTCTGTTTGTTGTGGTTGTTTCGTTAAACGAAAATTAATTCAAAATAAAACTACAACAACAATTTTTAATAAAAATGTTAAAATTCAATTTTACATAATCCTTAACTTCCGTTAATAATTAACCACAATGTAATTGAAAAATCCAAAAAAAAACTAAAACTTAAATAAACAAACGAAGTAGTAGAAAAAAAAGACGTTTGTTCGCTCGTTCGAACGAACCAACACTTTAAGCCAAAACGCGATAAAAGTCAATAATTTACACAGCAAAACCACCAAACTCTACATTGGGGAAGTGAACACAACTTGGAAACGAGAAGTTGGATGTAAATAAAAATTGTGTTTAATTTCAAGGTTATGGAAGTTAACGACGACGTGATGGGAACCCTAAAATCGTTACAAGTCCAAATTATAATTTTTGAGCTTCTGAAATAAGCTCAGCATTCTACAAAATAAGCGAACATTGTGTTTAGTGGGGCTATTGGCTCTGGTTATATTTAATGCAACATAAAACTGCTAAACTCTTGTTTGGATGCAAATATAGCGTGTGTTTGGAGCTTGTCGCAAGCATAGTACACTTGTGTCCAAATATATCGTGTTTGCTATTCAATATTACATGTTGGAGACACAATGTTTAATATGCCATAATATATGTGCTTGTAACCCAAACATAGCTGTGTTTGGGATACAAATACTGCTATGTTTGTTGCACTACTTACTCTCTATTGAGAGCATGAGAATAAAAGGGGTACAAAGAGAAATTATTCACAGTCACAGTTGTAAGTGTGTAACTGTATTTTTGCATTATTTTGTAATCATTGTTGCATAAAAAATTCTTATTGCGTGTCCAATTGAATAGAGTGTTTCTTATGTTGACTGATATGTTGCCATTTAGTTTCATGCATTCAGTCGTCAAACAGTCGTTTCGCAGGTTTGGGAGCAAACACACGACTGCTTCGACGTAAGAATGTGAATATTAGGGATGACATCGCATATGATTGCACGTAAAAGTATGCATGTTTTCAAGTTAACATGATACATAATGAATAAACATATACATACATGATTCCTGCAAAAAGTGTTTGGGAGAATATGTTACAGAGGTCGGATTTACAGCATCCACGCATGACTTTCATATTACAAAGCTCACAGAATTTGAATTGAGTCCAAATCTTCTACTCCAATTTTGTCCACCTTTCAGTTTGTGGATTTAGAGTAATCGACCTACGAGTAGCAAAATTACTTAAACATTAAATTATTTACGGGAAATGTACTTAATAATACACAAAATATACTTCAAAAGACACAAAATGTATCAAAGAGTACAGAAAATGTATCAAATGATACACAAAATATTAAAAGGAATAACAAAATGTACACGAAGTGTACAATAAAGTACAAAACGTATAACAACAGGGAAAAAGTGTACCAAATGGTACGTAAAATAAAAATGAGAACACGAAATGTTCCAAAAATACATAACATATATCTAAAAGTTTCAAGAAACCACACAAATGTACACAAAATTTATTATAAAATTATTTATAACGAAACATGGTACATCAAAAAGTAAACATTCCAAAATGTACAAAATAATAAATATTAATATTATAAAATTTTTTTTATTATTAAATTACACAACAAATACTGAAAAGAGTACAAAGTGTACCGAAAACTATCGAACATGCATTAAAAGCTCACAAAATGTGCCAAAAATTGCGCACTGGTCTTGTCTCGAACTCGTTCGTAAGTTGTCCAACTTGTTCATTTAAGATGCTCGATCATAACAATCACGAACATACTCGCCGTATCGAACATCTGCCAAAAATTGCACACTGGACTTGTCTCGAACTCGTTCGTAAGTTGTCCAACTCGTTCATTTAAGATGCTTGAACATAGCAATCACGAACATACTCGCCGTATCGAACATGTGCATTATATTCCTGAGGGTGACCTAAATGAACTACTCAACCACAGTGCACACAAATACTACAGGGTGATGCAAAACCCTTCATACGATTTTCTTTCACTATTACAGCTGTATTTTAAACGGGCGCAACAGTCGTTTGGTAACAACTGTTGAAACACCTGCATTTTGTATGGGAACATTTTCAAGTACAATGTCAAAATGCGGGGCAGGAAACGCCAGGAAATGCGCAATTGGTTAGCAGGTTTTCTTGTGAATGTCTCGGGCTCATGATGTTTCCTGAAGGACCGAACCTGCCGTGTTGTGCCGGTCTCTTCAAATCGATTCGCCAAAACTTTGAATTGTTTGCGCTGTGAGCGCTTTCGCCGAAATTCACGTTGCGTTAACACCACGGACGAAGTAGTGCGCAGAAAATTTGTCACATTTATCGCACGATCTTGATGTACATAGCAATTCATTCTTTTTCACTATACGTTAGAGTTGTACATTTTAGTTCATTCAAGTGAACGCTCTTTTTAGTTCAGTTCAGCAGAATGAACTAGTTCGTTCATTTAGTTCACTAGTTCAATTTAATTCATTGTATCATTTCATTTCAACAGTTCATATGAACTGTGAACTAAAGAACCAATTTCAGTTCAATTTGACGTTTTAGTTTAATACATGTGAGCAGTAAATGAAATGCGATGCCATTTGCAAAAATGACAGCACTTTCCAATAGGACGATAATAATTGTCACACCTTGTAAATAGAGAAATTAGCAAAAAAAAAAAAAAAGCAAATGTGCCAAAAAGTTCCACAATTTATCGATAAATATAACAAGCCTGGAAAAGTCGACAAAACGTAGCAAAAAGTACAAAACATGTAGCAAAGAGTGCACTAAACGAACAGAAATGTACTAAAAAGTACACAAATGTATCAATAAATACAAAACGTATGGCAAGTACACAAAATGTAACAAAAAGTATAGAACGTGAACTAAAGAGTACACAAGGTAGTCAAAAATTATTACACCATGGATCAGTTCTAGTGCAGCATTTGTGAAGAATTAAAGTGAAATAATAAAAGGGAATAAAAATGATTATGAAAAATCACATTTATGCTGACTCGCCAGACAAGTCGTTAATTGTTTGAACTCTTTTTGGAAAATCGTTGTTAAGGAAACTAGCTTCTTAAGCACTCCCCGCTTAATAAGTCGCGGTTCAACATTTTTGAGGACTATTTTTTTGAAAAAAAAAAAATTCGGTGGGCACGATTGCCAACTTATGACTGACTGCTAAGAAATTCCGTCGCTCCTTGAATCGGCTTTCCATGCAACAGCGGACTTGCTCAGAGTATCATATCCTATACTGCTGCTGCCCGCAAGTGTAACAAAAAGTACATATAATCTTTGTACATATAATTCTACTGCACGTGTGTTTGTGACTGAACTCCTCCTAAACTTCTGGACCGATTTGAATAAATTTTTTTGTATGCGTTTGGGTGGCGCCCTGGGTGGTTTAGATTTACTATTCGGTCCAATTGGACAAAGGGGCGTGGTACCTCCCATACAAACCACAACTTAAAAATCCATTATTTCTGCTCCTGCTAACGGTATTTGAATAAAATTTGCAGGACAACGTCTGCCGGGTCAGCTAGTGTATCAATAAAAATAAATAAAATTACACAAAATATATCAAGAAGTGCATTATACGATATGTACCAAAAAGTGCATTATATGTATCAAAAAGTATACAATATGTATCAAAAAGTACACAAGATGTTCGAAAAAATATACACAAAATGTAGCAAAAGCATATGACCTACTAAAAGTAAACAAGTTGTGGCGAAAATTACAAAAAGTATGCAAAATATACCAAACGTCATAGAATATATCACAAAAAGTACACAGAACGTTCCAAAGAGTACAAAAAAAAACAGCAAATAGTACAAAAAATACATCAAAATGTACGCAAAAAACACTGAATAGAAAAAACACAAAATCTGCTTAAAATTACAGAAAATATATCAAAAAAATACACCAAATGTAACAAAATGTCATAAATTGTACAAAAAGTTATATAAAATGTAACAAAAGTTACACAATCCGCTATGTGATGGAAATCGATCGATTTAAATCAAATTCGATTTTACATAATAATGACGGTTTTCTGTGCAACTAATGGATATCAATTAATTCATTATTTTTTTTGCTGCCATTAAATAATATAGTATTAGGAATTATACCAGTAAAATTCGTTTAAATGGTCAAATCGTATTCGATTTTCACTAGATCGATTTTCATCACATACCGGAATATGTCTCGAAAGTACACGACATTGTTCAAAAAGTACGCAAAAGTATGTAACGTACTACAAGTACACAAAATGTATCAAACAGTACACAAAATATTCCAAAGAGTATCACAAATATACCCCAAGTACACAAACTATATCAAAAAGTACACATAACATGCCAAAGAGTACACAAAATTTGCAAATAGTACCCAAAAAGTAGCAAAACGTACACAAAAAGTACCACACTGAAAAAACCGAAAAAGTTCTTAAAGGTACAGAAAATGTCTCAACAGGTTCACAAAATATAGTTAAATGTACTGAAAATGTACCAAAGATACAAAAAGTGGTAGAAAATGTACCGGACGTTGCACAAAATGTATCAGAATTTACGCAAAATTTTTCAGAAGTTACACACAATGAAAGAAAATTTATAAGAATGATACATACAATTTACCAAAAGTTACAGAAACTGTATCAAAATACGTAAAATATTCCCAAAAGGTACACCTAATATATCAAAAGGTACATAAAATGAACCAAAAGTACATGAAATTGTCAAAAAAAAAACCAATACACAAAATGTACCAGAAGTGTACAAAGGTATACAAAAGGTACAGAAAGATATATTATTCGTACAGAAACAATTACCGCTATATTAGCAGTTGTAACTACAAATACCGTTAACAAGTTTTTCTGTCAAGTCACACAGTTGGAACTGCTAAAATATTACTAATAGTTCCTGTATGAATTACGTATCCTTTGGTACATTTTTCAAAACATTTTATTGACCTTATGATACATTTTGTGTATCCGACACTTTGTGTATCTTTCCATACATTTTCCGTACACTAAACTGTCTGTTTTTCTTTTTGTTTGGATGCAAATATAATGTATTTGTAGCTCGTCGCAAATATAGTAGACTTGTGCCCAAACACATTGTGTTTGCTATTCAATATTACATGTTGTAAAGTAGACACAATGATTAATACGTTATAATATATGTTATTGCGACCCAAATATAGCTCTGTTTGTTGAAAAACGCTTCAAACAAAAACGTGACAGACAACAAAGCAACAAAAAAGCAGTCGATCTTCAATAAATGAAAACAATGCTTGCAAACATATACATGGTTCCTGCAATATGTTGCTGGGACTGTTTTTTTTCAGTGTTTGTACCATTGGGATGAGTTTAGGTACTGTTGTTTAATTTCGCGTATCTTTAGGTATTTTTTTACTTTTCGATACAATTTGTGTACCTTAGGCTACATTTTATGAACTTTGTGACTTATATTTTGAAATAAACAGAATTGTCAGACAGAACCAGAACAGAATCCGAGTTATTAACAGAAACAGAATGATTTGATTTTTTTTTCTACAAATTTAATATTTTTAAATTTAAAGTATTTAAGAATTTCCTTAAAGTGCTCTGCTAAACAGTTAACAGTGTTCTGTTAACTTAATTTTATAACTGACAAAATTCGTATTTGTATATTTATAATTGTGTAAATTGATTGTCGATATTGCTGTTGTGTAGGGTACACACACGCGGTCGGAAACCAATTATCAAATATCGATAGAAAATATTTTGCTGCTGTTGTTCGTGAGTTTTCAAGTGCAAGTTGAATTTTATGAATTCATGTTTTCCAAATGCTGCTGTAGTTGCCGCCGCTTCTGCTGCACTGGCTTTTAAAATAGTTTTCCTTAAAAAAACAGTTTTCATGATTTTTCGCGCTTTTTCTTTGCCAGTGTCTGGCCCTGTGAAACATGAGAATGATGGCGCAAAGATGACATCAACAGCTACGACAATATCGCTGATAATGATGATGCTGCTGCTGTTGGTGTGGCAGTGGCAGTGGCATTGGTAGTGACGAGGTTTTCATGGTTTTTTTCTCTTCGAAATCTTGTTGAATTTCCCGTTTATTTGCAAATAAAAGAGACGTTATTTTTTTCTTGTTCGCTGTTATTATCATTATTTTTGTTGCTGTAATTATATGCAACAGCAACAGCTGATGATGACAACGTTGCTGACGACTTTTTTCAATTTCCCATTGTTGTTCGATATTCGATTGCAAATTACAGCTGTTGCTGTTAAAGATGTTGCTGATGTTGTCTAACATGATATTAAAATATGACGAGGGGCACTATTTCAATAGCACCACTTCAAATTTTAATGCTTCCACACAGACACATTCACTTCAGTGTTGGGGCACTGGAAAATGTAAAGCAATTTATTGTGGCAAAGGAAACAAAATAAAAACCAGGAGTTTCTCTGTTTCCTTATGTAAACGTGAAGAGGAGAAAAAGATCTGGGGATGGTAATTTGGAAATTTTGTAGTTTTTCTTTGAGCTTTGATGTGGTTCATAAACTGCATTTTATGTGTCTTGCCTTTGAAATATTGAACCAACAATATAAATTATATATTCATTTTTCTTTCCGTATTTTGACTGGAAACTATTATTGAAAATAAGGAGGAGGAGGAATACAACTTTGAGAGCCAACATAATCTCACCTTGTAGCGTGTTAATTTGATGATAGAAATTTGCTACTTTTCGTTCATTTATGGAATTGTTAAGAAATTTCAGTCTTTGTCATAGCTTAACCAGTTTTTTTGTAGAGAATTGTCACTGCCACCATAAATTATTTGAAAAGAAAAACACAAAATATACCATAAAGTGTACAGAAATACCAAAACCGCACAAAGTGTACTAAAAAGTGCCAAACATATATCAAACACGCATAACATTAACCACAAAGTACTCAGAGTTTACAAGAAGGTGCACAAAAAGTAGGGCTATGGAGACTAAACAAAAATTTACGACTTCGACTCCAGCCATTTGAAAATCCACTACACCGGTCCGACTCCAGCATTTTGAAAATACGTGACTCCACTCCGACTCTAATATTAAACAAAAACATTTTCTAAGGTATCATTTTCATTAATAATTTGAACTGCATATACTACTTTCATATGCCATTGTTGACAGCACAGCACAAAAATATTTATTTTGTTTTAGAACAAATATCTTTTAAATTACAAACCAGTTGATCCCCAATTCAAAATATTTCAAATAGTATTAACTTTTCAAAACTTTTCGATTACAAAAAAAAACGTTTGATGGTCGATTCATATTTTTATTCTTGTAGATGACTAGAACTTCCTTTGTCTATTTGCAAGTATAATTTAGATACGAGCGGGCACATTTTTAACGATGCCAAGAATGTAACAATACATCCGCTTTGTTGCGAGATAAGACCATAAAAATCGCATGAGAGACCAAGAAAACCGCGACAAATCGATTTAAATATAAAGCAAACAAATTTTCCCTAATACGGTGTAAGAAATGAATAAGTAAACCAAATTTCCAATTTGTTACGATTCCAACTCCGACTCCAACTGCAGGCATATTTTTCAGATTCCGACTGCAAGACTCAGACTCAAGAGCTCTGTAAAAAAGTATACATACACGTATATCATCAACCAATACTAAATGTTCGAAAAGGACACAACATGTAACGAAATGTACACAATGTGTAACGAAATGTACACAACATGTAACGATATGTACACAACATGTACGCGCTGAAAAATGTCTTTATTGTTGTTGTTTGGCTGCAAATATTGTTTGTAGCATGTCGCAAATATAATATACTTGTGTCCAAACACATTGTGTTTGCTATTTAATATTATATGTTGGATACACAATGATTAATAGGTTATAATATATGTTTTTGTGACCAAAATGTGGCTTTGTTTGTTGAAAACTACTAACAGCAAAAATGTGACAGAAAACAAAGAAACAAAAAAACAGCCGATCTTGAATTGAAATCAATGCTTGTAAACATATTCATACATACATAGTTCCTGCAATATGTAACTGGACCCGTTTTTTTTTCATCGTGTAGCAAAAAGTACACAATATAGTCAAAAAATATACAGAAAGTATCATAAATACAAAAACTGTACCAATAACACAAACAACAAATTTCACAAAAGAAAAAAAAAACAACCCAAGTGTGCCAAAATGCTAAAGTAAACAAAATGTACCAAAATGTACACAACATGTACCCAAAAATATTCAACATGTAGCAAAAAATACACAATATGTTCGACTAAATCTACAAAATGTAGCAAAAGTATACAACATACTACGTATACATAAGCCCACGCAATGTACCAAAAAGTACACGCAATATAACAAAAATTATCCAAAATATATCAAAAAGAACACAAAGTGTGCCAAAGAGTACACGAAATTGGCAAATAGTACACAAAAATTGATAAAAAGAAAAAATGCTTCTTTTCGAAAATTTTGACTTCTTTCGTCAAAATGTTTATGACTCCAGGCGAATATCCCATAATCCGAATCCAACTCCACAGCATTGCAAAAAAATATACATAATGTATCACTAAATACAAAATGTTCCAAAAGTACTCAACATGTAATAAAATGTACACAACATGTAGCAACAAGTACACAAGACAGTCAAAAGATTTATAAAAAGTAGCCCAAAAATATACAATTGTACCAAAAAGTACACAACACAACCAAAAAAATTCCACAAAATTCGAAAAAAAGAACTTACTTGTACTAAAAATGAGAAATTTAAGAAAATGTACCAAAAATTTCACAAGATGTATCCAAAAATATTCAACATGTAGCACAAAATACACAAACTGTTCGACAAAATGCAACAAATGTACCCAACATACTATATAAGCAACCACAATGTAGCAAAAAGTACACAATATATATCAAAAAGTACACAAAGCTTGACAAAGAGTACACTCAATCAGCAAATAGTACACAAAAAGTGCCGAATAGAAAGACCACAAAATGTAATCAACAGGTGCATAGCAAGAACGAAAGAGTACGTTAAACCTCACAAATGTAAGAAAGTGCATAGGATCTTTCAAAAAGCACACAAGATCTACCAAAAGTTCACAAAATATACAAAAAAAAAACACAAGTTCTATCTAAAAGTACAGAAAATATGCCAAGTGTATCACAAAGCTCACAAACTGAGTTATAAAGTTCACAAAAAGTACACAAAATGTTCAAAAAGGTACACACAATTTATCAATATACACGAAATGTACATAAAATATACCATAAAAGTACAAGAAGAACCAAAAATCAATATCTCACACACGTACAAAAGTACTCAAGAAAAATACACAAGGTCTTCCAAAAAGCACAGAAAATGTGTCATATATATCGCAAAGTTCACAAACTGCATTATAATATTCAAAAATAGTATTATAACCTATAACAGGTACACAAAATCTACTAAAAGGTACACAGAATTTATCAATATACACACAATGTACGTAAAATATACCATAAAAGTACAACAAGGACCATAAATCAACATAAGTCTCACAAATGTACAAAAGTACACAAGATTTATCAAAAATCACATAAAATATACATATAAAAAATTCCACCCAATTTGCAAAAATACATAAGGTCTTTCAAAACGTACATAAAATATGCCACAAATATCACAAATCTCGCAAACTATATTATAAAATTCACAAATAGTTGTATAACCTACAAAAAGTACGCGAAAGGTACACAGAATTTACCAATGTACACAAAGTGTACATAAATTATACCATAAAAGTGCAAGGACCTAAAATCAACATAAATCTCACAAATATAAAAAAGTACAAAAGATTAATCAAAAATAACATAAGATACACACACCAAAAATTCCAAACAATTTACAAAAATACGCAAGGTCTTCCAAAAAGTACAGAAAATGTGTCAAGTATATCGGAAAGTTCGCAAACCGCATTATAAAGTTCAGAAATAGGATTATAACCTATGAAAAGTTCACAAAATGTACCAAAAGGTACACAGCATTCACAAATGTCCACAAAATGTGCATAAAATATACCATAAAAGTACAACAGGGATTAAAAATCAATACAAATCTCACAAATATACACAAAATGTACCAAAAGGTACACAAAATTTACCAAAAGGTACACAAAATGTACCAAAAGTGCACCATGTACACCAAGTATACAAAAAAAATATCCCATAAAAGTAAAACAAGGACCAAAAAGCAACATAAATCTAACAAATGTACAAAAGTACACACGATCTATCAAAAAGTACACAAGATCAGCCAAAAAGTGCACAAAATCCACTAAAGAAACATAAGGTCTTCCACAAAGTACAGAAAATATGTAAAGTATATCACAAATCTCGCAAACTATATTATAAAATTCACAAATAGTTTTGTAACCTACAAAAAGTACGCGAAAGGTACACAGAATTTATCAATGTACACAAAGTGTACATAAAATATACCATAAAAGTACAACAGGGATCAAAAATCAATATAAATCTCACAAATATACAGAAAATGTACCAAAGGTAAAAGTATAAGTATTATAAAGTTCACACATAGTATTATAACCTACAAAAAGTACGCGAAAGGTACACATAATTTACCAATGTACACAAAGTGTAAATAAAATATACCATAAAAGTACAACAAGGAGCAAAAAGCAACATAAATCTAACAAATTTACAAAAGTACACACGATCTATCAAAAAGTACAAAAGATCTGCGAAAAAGTACACAAAATCTACAAACGAAACATAAGGTCTGGCAAAAAGTACAGAAAATGTGGCAAGTATATCGCAAAGTTCACAAACTGCATCATAAAGTTCATAAACAGTTTATAACCTAGTAAAAGTACATAAAATGTACTAAAAGGTACACAGAATTTATTAATGTACACAAAATTAACATAAATTATACCATAAAAGTACAAGAATCGAAAATCAATATAAATGTCACAAATGTACAAAACACACCAAAAAGACTACAAAATCTACACAAAAACAAAGTAAAGAAAATGTGTCAAGTATATCACAAAGTTCACAAACTGTATTATAAAGTTTTTAAACTAGAAAATGTACCCTCTGGGATTCCCCAGAAATGTTACAAATTTCAAACATTTAATTAAACATTCCACGCCACAATTGCTGAATTTGAATTTTGATGTACCAAAAGGTACACAAAAATTACCGATGTACTTGCAATTCACATAGAATACGTCATAAAAGTACAACGAGTACAAAAAAGCAACGTAAATCACACAAGTGTACAAAAGTACACAAGATGTATCAAAAAGCACACAAGATCTACCAAAAAGGTGTATTTCATTATATATACTTATACAGTATTATAAAGTTCACAAATATTATTATAAACCACAAAAGGTAGACAAAATGTACCAAAAGGTGCTCAGAATGTACCAAAAGGTACTCAGAATGTACCAAAAGGTACTCAGTATGTACCAAAAGGTACTCAGAATGTACCAAAAGGTACTTAGAATGTACCAAAAGGTACTCAGTATGTACCAAAAGGTACTCAGAATGTAACAAATTTCCCAAGTACACAAAATTTACCTAAAGCAGACCATGTAAGTACAAGGGCCAAGAGGTACCAGCTGAATCTGATAAATGTGAAAAAGGTACACAAGATCAGTAAAAACCTACACAAGAACACTCAACATATGCCCGCCTATTCAGCTGCTTTAAAAATATTATATTTTGAAAAATGTGTGCTTCCCTAGAATTTAGTTTCCTAAAAAAAGTCAATTAATTTCTGGAATTTGTACACAATTTATAACATCTAGACCGCAGACACTTTCATTTTAAGCTCCCCCAAAACTGACTGAAATTTGAATAGAGTTTCCATGCGACAACCCCAACAACTCCGGAATGTAGATTCCCCCTTATACTATTTAGTAACATTGCAGGTTGCTGATTCCAAACTCCTCCTTCTAACTTAGTCACCCCTAAATTTCAAATTATTGTTGCTGAATGAAAATGAAAACGATAGTACTTGTGCTGTAACAGACAGTTTAAATTGGACAAAATGTTAGCAAATTATAATTTTTGTTCTTTCTATTTTTGGTCTTAAGTCTCTCGAGGGATATGTTGTACGTGTACCTACTATGACTCCATTTCCACCTCTACTCTGTTTCAGTTGATGGCTTTCTGACCAAGTCCACAACGCCAGCGAGCTACTCTGGTGTCAGTTACTCTGTGAATTTCACATCGGCATTAATATTACTCCATTTTAACGACTTGAAATTTAAAGTCGGGTTAGCTCTTTGTTGTTTCATTTTAGGGTTTCGTTCATTTATTTCGCATTTTCAAAGGCTTGGCCGGCCGGTGGGGATGCAACGCTTGATTTGGTTCTTCTCGTTGTCAAAGCCAAACAAGGCAAATTCTATGCTGAAATGTCCGTTCATACGTACGTCTGTCTGCCATCATACCTCAGTACTTAAAACACCGAATGGTTGAAGGGGGAAAATGAGTTTATTGTTTCGTTTTATTTTTTATTTGTTTCTTGTTTTATTGTCGCATTTTCTTTCGATATTGAGTCAAATACCCAAGTTGCAACAACTGATTAGAATTCGTGAATCGTGACAACAAAGTCTCAATATGATGAAATTAAATTCAATTTTCATTGAGTATTTTGTCGGTAAAATGATATTTCAAAAGTTGACAATAAAATCCAATTTATTTTATGACTTAACATTTGTAATGTTAACTTTGTGACTCTCCTTGTAGATTGGGAATTGGTTAAAAAGAAAATTGTATTTTTGATTTATTCAACTGTGGATTTTATCATTGACATTTTATTACAGCGAATGAAAATACAATTGACGAATTTTCGTTCGCCCGTCGATGTGCAAAATGTAATTTAATACTATTTTATTTAATATACAAAAAAAAATACCAAAAAGTACACAAAATCTGCCAAACAGTGCGTAAAATGTACCTAAACGTACATAAAAAAAGTACTAAGAACAATGCAAGACCACATACATAAAACGGAAAATGAAGGAAATAGAGAAAAGGGTACCTACCAAAAATGGATATAAGTCACAACATGATTCAAAAAAAAAAATACCCATGGAGCATTCAATCGAAAAAATAACCAATGTTTGCTGTTTTCTAACGGGTTTTGATAAAGAGTAGTGTCAAATTCGTGTGAAAGATTTTTTTTTCTTAAAAAAAATCGTACGAATAGAAAATCGCTAATATAAAAATATGCCTATAACTCGGAAACGGTGCGTAAAATCGCAAAACTAATAATAGGCTTTAACCAGTGGTTGTCTGTCTTATGCCATCCATTTTTTTTTTAATTGCTAAATCTGAAATTTATAAAATAAATAAAAAAAATCGATAAAACGCCCACATTCCTATATCTCGGAAACGGATCATCCAATCAAAAAAAAAATTTTTTTTTTGATTTCTCAGTGGGTTTGATAAACTGAACCAATTCGTATCGAAAAACGTTTTTTTTTCTTCAAAAAATCGCCAAAATAAGAAAATCGGTAAATAAACATGGTTCCGAAACGGTGGTTCCAATCGCAAAAATAATAAAATGTTGCCCTCAACAACAGGCTTTAACCAGTGGACATATAACATATACATATTTAAAAAAAAAAAACCCTAAAACCAAAATGTCTTTGTTTTGGAAACCCAATGTCTTTGTTTTGGAAACGGAGTTGAAATATCTGTATTTTTTGTTGTTTCGATGCAAATATAACGTGTTTGCCGTGTGTCGCAAACATAGTATACTTTTGTCCAAACACATTGTGTTTGCTATTCAATATAGCATGATTAATATGTTATAATATATGTTATTGTGACCCAAATGTGGCGATGTTTGTTGAAAACTGCTGAAAACAACAAAGAAACAAAAAAGAAGCGGATCTTCAATTTATGAAACAATGCTTGACCTGTGCGATCAAATCAACGGTTCAAAGTATTGTAGGTAACTTTTCGCCGATTGGTTCCCGCAATAATGCGGGCTGTGAGGTAGGTCTTAGGTTTATGATACGTGTGGTCTGGTAAACCAGCTCACCCTACACTCGGAGATCCGGTGATCCATTGTGATTGTCTAACGAAAGAAGGTGAGAGTAAAGGGAAAGGAAAGTAAAAGAAGAATATAAAGGGGTTTCCAATAGGTACTTGACAATTTTGAATTTAATTTGTGAAGGCACTATTTCACTGATCATCTAACTGTTACTTTTCTTTTTTCACTAAACTCAACATTTTCATCATGGTAAAGTACACGACCGAACAACATGGTAAAGTACACGACCGACCGAAATTCGGAGTCGGTGACCGCAACTTTAAGAGCGTTAACTCCAATTGTCGGTCGTTATTCTCGCCCTAGTAGACAATTAATAACAAGTTTAGTGCAAAAATTTGAGTCTACATATTCATTGTGTGATGCTGCCGTGCCAGTGAGACAACGGGTTGGTCGAAGTGACGAAAATGTCGCTGCCGTTCAGGCGTCCGTAGCAAACGATTCAAATCAGTCGATTCCGCGGCGTTCTCAAGAACTGGGCATCGCCAAGACGACTTTATAGCGAATTTTGCGTAAAGATCTTGGTTTACACCCATACAAGATGAAGCTGACTCAAGAATTGAAGCCGATGGACCATTTGACGCGTCGTACGTCCTCCGATTGGGCTCGGGAGAAGATGAGCCAAGATGATTAATTTCAGCACAAAATCATCTTCAGTGACGAAGCTCAGTTTTGGCTCAATGGATTCGTCAAAAAGCAAAATATGCGTTATTGTGTAATGTAGGGTTTTGTGACCAACAATTTAAAATCTAAAAATTAGACCAATGTCTCTTAACAGAGGTTGACACCACGAAAAAAAACATATGGTTTCCTGATATATCGCTTTAAGGGAACGGTACGCGCGTGCTCGGCAAGCTAGCTGAGTGTGGGAGAAGTGGGCTGGGTTTTTGTTCCACTAAACGAATTGTACCCTTTACAAAAAAAAAATATATCACGCGCGCTTAAGGCCCTTTACACAAAAAAAAAACACTATCATTTTTATCTGCTCATTATCACCCTAAACATACAACAACAATGCGTATTTTAGAACTTAGATGGACAAGTTCCAAGCCTCTTAACCCTCCCAACCGTTGGGTCCATATGTGGCAATATTTTAGGAAGACCCCCATACACAAACCTTTATCACCTACGACCCTGTTTTACTTAGTATCGAAATTTAGTTCATGTTTTTCTATTCCGTTTTATTCCAATTCAAATAAAATAACACACTAAGTATATTCAAAACATAATTTGCAAAAAAAAAAAAAAAAAGGAATAATACGTATATATGTACATATATTTCTAACGATATGAACACAAGTGATAATAGGTATTAGAAAAAAACAACAAAACCTGAGCAACCGACACCGAAGAGATCTTATTGCATATTCACTCTTGAGCACTCCCTTTTAATTCACACCAAAGAAGAAAACAAATCTCTCATGCGATAAAATGTCTTCGGTGATCATGCAACAAATACGACATATTTAAATTAAGAGTAACATTTTCATTCAGACTTACGTTTTTTTTATGGTTGTAGAAATTCTTCCAACGATGCAGAAAGGCCTTCCAGCGTAGTTGAAGATGTTTCAGGAACAAATGAAGTGTTTAGATAGATATAATTAGGTTGCGAAAGATGTTGCTAGGAATGTTGATGTTTCGTTGTTTTATAATCTTACTTATATACAAATTAGGTGGTTTTTTTAATTTAGATCAAGGAAAAACATTAGGTACGTAGATGTAATAATAGAATTAAATTCATTTTAGTCGAATTAAATTTAAGTTTAGAAAATTTAGTTTAAATTAAAAAAAAAATTCCATTTCAAAATGGATGAAAATTAAGAAAATTTAGGTTAAATTCAGAAAAGGTTAATAATGTTTAGGCCAAAAGATTGAAACTTTTGTGGAATTTTAGAAAATTGTAAGAATGTTTAGGCCAAAGATAAAAATGTACAAATTTAAAAAAAAAAAAAATTGGATATTTGACTTAACTTAGAAACTTAACTAAAAAAAAAAAAAAGTTAAGTTTAATCTACACTTCCATCAAAAGAAAATGGCGAATCACATACATAAGCGTATATGCATTTATATATATGCAAGCAAATACAAATCTATAATCATATAGTTTGTATAGGACCACTTATTTAAAATTTTAGTTTTAGTATTAAGTATAAAAAAAAAAATAATATATAGGTTTTACTGGAGATTTAAAATCGAAGGCATCTTATGGCAGTCTTTCGCACTCTTTAGGGTTATGTTACCCCTATTTTAATGTTGGCCAGATGTTTCCAAAGTGAAAAAATTTGCTAAACTTCTTAACAGCTTTACACACGAATTACGGCAATTATAGGTTTTTGTAACCGATAAGGTTCCGAACCCATAAAAAAACAGTTATGTTCCAGTACTAAATTTTCGAGTGATGGTAATGGTTTCCGGGTTTTCCTTTTCTATTCCCGGACCTTTTTTGGCACGTTTGACACAGATTTCGCCAGAGCCAGATTTACTAGACCCAATTCTAATTTTTCCAAATGATCAACAATTTCCTGCACGAGTTTTTATTAACACTTAAAAATTTTCCCCTTTGAGGTTAACTGGGTACTAGCCTTTGGTCACTGTCACGATTTTAGCACACGTTGCACTCCGCTTGTAAATCTTACTGTTTTCTCACCGCAGTCAAAATTGGAAAGAACATATTGAAAGAAAGAAGGTAATGATCAAACCTCTGATTGTTAAAAAATCGCTCACTAGTTTACCAGAGCGGCTTTGTAGCTATGGTATAAGAGATGTGTGGCTTACAAGCATATGCTTGAAATCTCTGCAGATACCGAGCAGTAATGAAAAAAAAACAATAGCTGCCGTACCTAACATCTCTTGGTATTACAATGTAACGGGTGATGATCATAGAGAGAGATTCACGCAAAAGTAATAACAAAACTATAAATCAGAACGCCAGGGATGGAACTTGGAGTACAATTTTTCGATTTCCCCAACTTAAATAAAAATAAAAATAGAAAAAAAATTAACTAGTAGCAAATCCACCATTACAACACAGGCTGTGTAGAGTGAGACTTAACACGAGACAAAGGCTGAAGCTATGATTTTATATCTTTGGCATGAAACTTTCCTATACGTTTGCCGGCCATATCCTCCAATTCATAGTATGACGAACCGAACTTGGTAATTACTCTGGCCTTTTCATATTGATTGGCGAGCTTACTATTAAAATGGTTCACGGCTTTCGACTGAGCAAAGTTCCTTCTGAATACGATTTGACCAACCTCAAAATTTACTGGACGAGATCGTAAATTGTAAGTCCTGGCATTTCGTTCGTAAGACTTCCTTATATTCTCTTGTGCCTTCTGTCGCACTAGTCCTAGTTTATCGTCTGTTTTTACACTAGACGAGGGTTCATCTAATAGGTTCAGTTTTCTCAGTAAAGCGTACGACTGGCCATTTAAAAGCATATTCTGTCCGAACAGTATGTAATAGGGCGAAAATCCAGTAGAAGCGTGTATCGAGCTCCTTAAAGCACAACTTATGGAAGACAGCTTTTCATCCCAGTCTTTCTGTGAAGGTTTAACATAAGACCTAATGGCTGCTAGTACAGATCGGTTTACTCGCTCGCTTGCGTTGGCCTGCGGCGAGTAGATTGCCGTCAAGTTATGGAAAACTCCGTACGACTTTAAAAATGACTGGAATAAGCTGGACTTAAACTGAACTCCATTATCAGTGGTGACTGATTCGGGTACACCGAAAATATGGAATATTCTTTTCTCAACGAACTCTACGATAACATTGGAAGTAAACTTTTTAATTGGTTCTAAGAAATGAAACTTCGATAAATGATCTAAGGCTATAATAATACCTATATATCCAGAAGAGGATCTTGGGTATGGTCCCAATAAATCTAAATATAATTTCTGAAAAGGTCTAACTGAAATTTGTTGTTGGCCCATAGGGGGACGTAATGTTTTATTGGTATGTTTTGATTGTTTGCAAATTTCACACGAAAGAACATATTCACTAATTTGTTTTACCATTTTTGGCCAAAAGAAGAAGGTCTTAATCCGATTTATGGTTTTACCGACACCTCCATGAGCACATAAAGGGTGGTCATGAGCTCTTTTCATGATCTCGGGTACCATAGCTGATGGAATCCAAAGCTTCCAGGACCTTTGTTCCTGCAATTCGTTTCCGGTAGCGAATTCGGTGCGCTTATAAACAAATCTACTATTTTTATATCTGGAAGGTATTTTAATCGGGACTGTAATTTTTCGATTAACTCCACATATTCTGGAGATATAAACTCAGGGGATTCTAAGTCTATTTCCAACGAATTTTCAATTTCATTTACTTTGACATAATCTAAGTCGACACCATCAAATGATTCATTATTCTCAGCATACATGCGTGATAATGTATCCGGCACGATGTTTTGAGACCCTTTTCTATGGGTGATAGTGAATCGGAAACCTTGCAGTTTAAGTGCCCAACGGGCGAGTCTGCCATGTAAATCTGATTGACTCATTAACCACTTGAGAGATGCGTGGTCGGTGACTATTTCAAATTCGTGGCCTTCCACGTAAGCACGAAATTTTTTAACCGCCATGATGGCCGCTAAACATTCTTGCTCAGAAACGGAATAATTCTTCTGTGGAGATGTCAACTTATGACTCATGTACGCTATTGGTACTTCTTCTCCTTCCTCGTTTCTCTGAGCCAGAACTGCTCCAATTCCGTATTTACTGGCATCGCATTGGATCGAAAAGGGACGCGAAAAATCAGGGTTGTGAAGAACAGGAGCTGAGCAAAGTGCATTTTTCAACAATTCGAAAGCATCTTTTGCTTCACCCATCCAAACAAATTTTCTTGATTTTTGAAGCATATCTGTTAGAGGAGCACTAAGGGATGCAAAACTTTGGACAAACCGCCTGTACCACCCACAGATGCCTAAAAATCTTCTGAGTTGTCTTACCGAAGTCGGCAAAGGAAATTCGCGTATGGATTGAACTTTTTCTGGATCGGTTTTGATAGCTCCGTAGCCTATAATATGACCCAAATATTTAACTTCTTTAATAACAAATTTACTTTTTTCAATGTTTATGGTTAACTTCGCTTTTCTTATGCATAAAGCAATCTCATGCAATAGCTCAAGGTGTTCTTCGAAAGTTTCTGTAATCAACAACAGGTCATCCAAATATACAAAGACTTTTGTTCGTAGGTCAGGAGGGATTACTTTATCCATAAGTCGAGTCATCGTCTGTGGAGCGTTACAAAGCCCAAACGGCATGGTAACGAAGTGGTACAATGGACGGCCAGGTACAGTGAAAGCCGTTTTCTCCTTTGACCTTTCATCCAACGGAATTTGCCAGAAGGCATCCTTTAGGTCGAGACTTGTGATGAATCTGGCCTTTGGGAGCCGACTCAAAATTCCGTCGATTAAAGGCAAAGGATAGGCGTCTTTCACTGTAACATTGTTCACCTTTCTGGCATCCAGACACAGTCGTACTTTCCCAGGCTTTACAACGAGAGCAACCGGCGATGACCATGGACTCTGGGATTCCTCTATGACTCCCAACTGTAACATTCGGTCTATTTCTCCAAATAGTAATTTTTCTACTGCTGGTGAAACAGAAAAATGCCGTTGTTTAATCGGTTTATTTTCCCCTGTGTCAATAGTATGCGATATTAGCGATGTACGCCCTAAGCCTTCCTTGGAATAGGATGGAAACGAGTTAATGGCAATGGCAAGTAAATTTTCGTTTTCACTAGTTAAAATATGTCTATCATAATCATGTTTTACTTCGCCTAAGACTGAAGGGTTCGCATTTACGGTTTCGACAAATAAATCTTTAGCCAGACCGAATGCTCTTACAAAATCCACTCCAAGATATAAGTTTTGCGACAATTTTGGAATAATAACAAAATTTAAAATTTTAGTTTGTCCCCTGAATGTAATTTCAGTGGTGACCTTGCCCACGGCACAATGGCTACTGCCATCAGCGGTCTTCAACAAGATTTTAAATTTGTTCCATTTATATTTATTATCATCTAAAAATTTGGTTGCGTATTCGGAGCCCATACATGATATGGAAGCACCCGTATCAATCATTCCTACCACAACTTCATCAAAAATAAGCACTGATGCAAAAGGTCTCAAATCAAAGGATTTACCATTCGAAATTATAGCTGAACACATGCATTTCCTATTCTTCAAAATCTTCTTCCAAAACTCTCTTAAGCGCCTGGTAGAACGCTTTATGGGTTTAATCTTTGTCACCTCAATTAGTTCCTCGTTAAAAATTCTACTTCTTACTAAGTAATATTCCCTTAAGCGGATATGGTAGGGTTTCCAATGTTGTGGTATATTTAACTGACTCCCATTCTGACCTGGGTCCTTCTCTTCTACGTGTTCGGTTTGATTTGGAATATCTTTTATAATGAATTTGGTTTCTGAATAGGTGGTTTGCCCTTCGGCAGGTTCTGGAAGTTTTTTGGAAATCTAGAGCATTTTGCACAGGTTGGCTTATACGTGTTTGGGGCACCGCACCCATAGCAGAATACTTTACGTTCAGCCATGCATTCGTCATACTTATGACCGGACTCTAAACAGTTCCAGCACAAAAATTCCTTTATTTCCTCGATTTCATTATCTTCATCCTCAACAACGCTTCGAGATTCCAATTCTGAAATATTACGACGCGGCAACGTGTTTTTATACGTTCTAAAACTGTGATTTAGCTCATCCTCCAAGATTTCATGTTTTCGTACGAATTCTCTTAATTTAGACACGGAACCAATATAGAAATGTAAGAGACCCTTTCTGACTTCTGGTCTTAGATTTCTTTTCAAAATCTCTACCATTTCTGACTCATGCAGTGGTGACTGCAACCGGTCTGTTATTTTCAAAATGGCATCATAGAATGTATCGAAACGTTCCCCTATTTTCTGCTTACGACCACGCAGTTGATCAAGATAGTCGTAATCCGTACGCCTATCACGAAATTGGTTGCCTAATTCACGACAAAGTGAAATCCAGTCTAATCTGGGTGTCGTTCTGTGGTATCGCCAGTACCAATGGAGTGCTTTTTCTCTAAAGAGCAAATGAACATGACGGCATAAAACTTCAAAGTCTCCTCGCAAACTTTGGATGGTGAGGGCGTTGACTCTATATATAAAATCATCGACGGAAAGTGAATCGTCATTTTCACCACTAAACACAATATGCCATCCCGAAATTATGTTCGAAATTTTATCTGTTGTTAACTCAAAAGATCTGACATTTCTTCCGAAAGAATTTTGATTCAAGCTTCTGTTTTCTAAATTGCGACCACCAAAACTGTCTCGATTTGTATGATGAGATATATTAGAACATGCTAACTGTCTACTGACCGCCTCATCGATGAGATGTTGAAGTGACCGATCACTAATATTATGCTGATTGTGAGATTCCGATTGATTTACATGATTAGGATTACGCTGAGATATATTAGCTAAATTTTCAACGGATCTTTGAGTATTGCTTTGATTAGTAAAATTTAAGGTTGAGGTTTGAGCATTGTTATTATCTGCATAATTCCGTTTAGGTTTATAAAGCTTTTTCTTCTGAGGAGCTTTCGGTATAGCTCCGGTAAGATTTTGGTTGCTACCTTTAGGTGAATGCTGGACTGATCCTGCAGCACCTAATTCTTCGGAAATATTGTACGGTTTAAGGGTGGTTTGACGAACTGACTTGAAGCATATGGCACAAGCATTTGTGTCCTCTAACACTTGAACTATACATTCCTTATGGAAAACATGACCACAATGTGTTATGACTAAGAATTCATCGATTTCATAATCCTTTTTGCAAATCACACATTGTTTCACAGTATCAGCACCATGTAAATTAGGTAAATTTTCATTACTATGTACAAGAGACATATTGTTAATTTCCAAATTTAAAGAGTTCAAGAAATAATAATATTCAAAGTAAAACTTTCGGGCTTTCAGTAAAAAGGTTTGCAATAAAAAATAATACGAACATTGTTATTGTGTAGGGTGTTGTGAATCCGAACATAATCATAAAATGGAACAACCCTTAAAATAGATACTACTAAAAAGTGGACGTTTGAGAAAATTTTTACATTTTCGAACAATCGTAGTTCCAAAGCTTCCTTTTGTTCTATATTAATCGGCTGCCATAAATACAATTATAACGCGGATACTTATTTCGCACATCAAATTGCTTACACAAAGGAACAAATACCACAAATATCACAGCGGATTGTCGAAAGAGAAAAGTTACATCTTAACACAATATCATCCTGTGTGATTCCATAATATTATGTTCTGAGTTTCAAACTAAAAACTCAATATAAACGAACACACAAGCAAAATAATATATCATTATAATTGATAAAATGATAAAATGTGATAATTTTCGAGTTCTAAAAATTACGATGTTATAAATGAGGTTGCCCAAAACATTCGTACGCTGTTAAATAACATTTTTCATTTTACTTCCAATAAAGGATGACAAACAAGTTAACGTTTTGGGGCCCCACGTTGGGCGCCATTTAATTTGTAATGTAGGGTTTTGTGACCAACAATTTAAAATCTAAAAATTAGACCAATGTCTCTTAACAGAGGTTGACACCACGAAAAAAAACATATGGTTTCCTGATATATCGCTTTAAGGGAACGGTACGCGCGTGCTCGGCAAGCTAGCTGAGTGTGGGAGAAGTGGGCTGGGTTTTTGTTCCACTAAACGAATTGTACCCTTTACAAAAAAAAAATATATCACGCGCGCTTAAGGCCCTTTACACAAAAAAAAAACACTATCATTTTTATCTGCTCATTATCACCCTAAACATACAACAACAATGCGTATTTTAGAACTTAGATGGACAAGTTCCAAGCCTCTTAACCCTCCCAACCGTTGGGTCCATATGTGGCAATATTTTAGGAAGACCCCCATACACAAACCTTTATCACCTACGACCCTGTTTTACTTAGTATCGAAATTTAGTTCATGTTTTTCTATTCCGTTTTATTCCAATTCAAATAAAATAACACACTAAGTATATTCAAAACATAATTTGCAAAAAAAAAAAAAAAAAGGAATAATACGTATATATGTACATATATTTCTAACGATATGAACACAAGTGATAATAGGTATTAGAAAAAAACAACAAAACCTGAGCAACCGACACCGAAGAGATCTTATTGCATATTCACTCTTGAGCACTCCCTTTTAATTCACACCAAAGAAGAAAACAAATCTCTCATGCGATAAAATGTCTTCGGTGATCATGCAACAAATACGACATATTTAAATTAAGAGTAACATTTTCATTCAGACTTACGTTTTTTTTATGGTTGTAGAAATTCTTCCAACGATGCAGAAAGGCCTTCCAGCGTAGTTGAAGATGTTTCAGGAACAAATGAAGTGTTTAGATAGATATAATTAGGTTGCGAAAGATGTTGCTAGGAATGTTGATGTTTCGTTGTTTTATAATCTTACTTATATACAAATTAGGTGGTTTTTTTAATTTAGATCAAGGAAAAACATTAGGTACGTAGATGTAATAATAGAATTAAATTCATTTTAGTCGAATTAAATTTAAGTTTAGAAAATTTAGTTTAAATTAAAAAAAAAATTCCATTTCAAAATGGATGAAAATTAAGAAAATTTAGGTTAAATTCAGAAAAGGTTAATAATGTTTAGGCCAAAAGATTGAAACTTTTGTGGAATTTTAGAAAATTGTAAGAATGTTTAGGCCAAAGATAAAAATGTACAAATTTAAAAAAAAAAAAAATTGGATATTTGACTTAACTTAGAAACTTAACTAAAAAAAAAAAAAAGTTAAGTTTAATCTACACTTCCATCAAAAGAAAATGGCGAATCACATACATAAGCGTATATGCATTTATATATATGCAAGCAAATACAAATCTATAATCATATAGTTTGTATAGGACCACTTATTTAAAATTTTAGTTTTAGTATTAAGTATAAAAAAAAAAATAATATATAGGTTTTACTGGAGATTTAAAATCGAAGGCATCTTATGGCAGTCTTTCGCACTCTTTAGGGTTATGTTACCCCTATTTTAATGTTGGCCAGATGTTTCCAAAGTGAAAAAATTTGCTAAACTTCTTAACAGCTTTACACACGAATTACGGCAATTATAGGTTTTTGTAACCGATAAGGTTCCGAACCCATAAAAAAACAGTTATGTTCCAGTACTAAATTTTCGAGTGATGGTAATGGTTTCCGGGTTTTCCTTTTCTATTCCCGGACCTTTTTTGGCACGTTTGACACAGATTTCGCCAGAGCCAGATTTACTAGACCCAATTCTAATTTTTCCAAATGATCAACAATTTCCTGCACGAGTTTTTATTAACACTTAAAAATTTTCCCCTTTGAGGTTAACTGGGTACTAGCCTTTGGTCACTGTCACGATTTTAGCACACGTTGCACTCCGCTTGTAAATCTTACTGTTTTCTCACCGCAGTCAAAATTGGAAAGAACATATTGAAAGAAAGAAGGTAATGATCAAACCTCTGATTGTTAAAAAATCGCTCACTAGTTTACCAGAGCGGCTTTGTAGCTATGGTATAAGAGATGTGTGGCTTACAAGCATATGCTTGAAATCTCTGCAGATACCGAGCAGTAATGAAAAAAAAACAATAGCTGCCGTACCTAACATCTCTTGGTATTACAATGTAACGGGTGATGATCATAGAGAGAGATTCACGCAAAAGTAATAACAAAACTATAAATCAGAACGCCAGGGATGGAACTTGGAGTACAATTTTTCGATTTCCCCAACTTAAATAAAAATAAAAATAGAAAAAAAATTAACTAGTAGCAAATCCACCATTACAATTGGTTTGGTGAAAATCCACATGTGCTTCATGAATCACCAGTTCATCCACAAAAAATAACTGGTGCGGTTTGCATGCCGGTGGCGTCATTGGGCCATATGTTTTCGTCGACAATAACGATCGTCACGTTACTGTGAATGGCGATCGTTATCGCGCCATGATTACCGATTATTTTTGGACCGAATTGGAAAACATGGACTTGGACGATGTGGTTTCAACAGGACGGTGCCACAAGCCACACAGCACACGTTACAATCGATTTATTGAAGAGTACGTTTGGTGAGCGTGTTATCTCAAGAAATGGACCAGTCAATTGGCCGCCTCGTTCGTGCGATTTAACGCCTCTTGACGTTTTTCTTTGGGGCTACGTCAAATCATAGCACGCGACAACATTGAACGCGACATAGCGGCCGAAAAGTGTGACTGAGTCATCGAAAATTGGGTCCAACGAATCGACCGCTGCCGAAGTGCCCGCGGTGGCCATATGAACGAAGTCGAGTTGCATTCATAAATGTTTTGATTGTATTTCAAGTCGATCATAAAGTTTTGGAAATATCTCAAATGGTTTGCGTTTTATTTAAAAAAAAAAAACGTTGTCAAGGCCTTATTGGGAAACCTTTAAGTAGAATATATAAGTAGAAGAAGAGATGATCGTGGGATGAAGCCCCCACAACAGGGCACCCCGACACTTTCATCTTGGCCCGGTGAAACATGGGAGGCACCCCATGAAACCCAGTTGATGAGGCCGAGATGAAACGGGCTATTGTGGGGGCTCACTCCGATTAAGCAGAGATACTCCAGGTCCCCTAAAAAATTTTGCCCCAAGTAGCTCAGTCTCCTACGGGCTAGAGCGGGACAACTACAAAGAAGATGTTCCATCGTGTCCGGCTCATCGTCCTCGCACAAGCGACAGAAGCGCGGGTACAGATCTATCCCATTTGCCCGTCAGATGTCTGATATTGCAGTGGCCAGTTACAAGTCTTCCACATATCGTCCAGGTCCGTATCCTCAAGAAGTCCGTTATCATGCAGTCCAAAAAAATCAAGAACTGCACGAAATGCATTTTGATTTGAACGCCCATTTTCGTAAAATGCTTCAAAATTTTTAATGCGCTGCTCAATTGTGTACCTCTCAGTGGTTGAATTTGTCAACTACCCAATAGAGGTAGAAGAAATGTCAAATTAAGTTGGGTAAATAACTTGACCGTGCATTATGGTTGGACCACCCTTTAGTATCGATTCCACATCCCATAATGGCCTCCGCGGCTTTCAGAATTGCCAGTACCTTAGCCTCGAGACACTGCTTTCGCTATGTAACCTAAAAGAAAAGCGTAGCTGCAGGTCCTCGTTGTATATACTAGCTCCTGTGCCATGTTCCATTTACATAGAAATAGAGTCTCCATAGGGATACCGCCGTCTTTCCATTGCGATCTTTCCGGAATTGTGACGTTTCGTCAAGAAATCAGTAAGAGGCGGCAGACGACAAGAGTCGTCACTACCCAAATGGGGAGTAGCCTTGACGTATCAGTCCAAGGGCGCGAGACATAGGAACACGCCAGAAGCCACTTGTGGTATGCTCCTTCTAGACCCAGTGGACCCCATCATAGCCCTCCTCTGAACCATGGCGATCATCTTCAGTCGATTACTCTTGTCAATGCCCTGCCACCAAACCAGACATCCACATGTAATTATTGGCTGAACTATCGCAATATACAACCACTTTGCCACCTTCGGACTGAGTCCCAAGTGGTTACCTATAGAGTTCCGGCACGCATTTAGGACGTTGACATCCCTCTTCAGCCTTTCCTTAATGTTCCTTGACCAATTCAGCTTGTGGTCGAGAACAACACCTAGGTACTTGGTGAGGCTCCGTCAAGAGCCTCAGTTCCTCACTATTCAGATTCGGTGGCCTGAAGTCCTTAATCTTATATCTACGAGTGAAGAGAACCAATTCCGTGTTTTGGTGACTGTGTGGTAAGTGGCGCCGTTTTGTTGTAATAAAATGTCATAGAGAGTTTAGATACATATCCAGTCGCGAACAACCCGGGGGGGTCAGGGACCTTACAAAACGAAGATAACATATTTCGCCAACCAGTTCGATCTTTTGCTTTATCTCTCCAGTACCAAGTACCAAGTGTACGCAGGGATTCGTCAACCTGATCCCTCCAGCGGAGTCTTGGTCTTCCTATTTTTCGTCTCCTTCAAGTTCATTTTCGAAAATCCTCCATGCTGGTTCGCCTTCATCCATTCTACTGACATGACCTAGCCAGCGGAATCGCGTTATTTCGATCCGCTTAACTATGTCAATGTGAGGATAAAGCTTATACAGCTCATGATTCATGCGTCGCCGATACTCGCCGTTGTGCACTATAGGGCCATACATTTTTCGAAGTATTTTTCTCTCGAAGACTCCGACAGATGTTTCGTCTGCTTGCGATAAGACCCAGGATTCTGAGCCATAAAGCAAGACAGGTTGTATGAGAGTCTGGTATAGTTGGACTTTTGTTACCCGAGAGAGGGCTTTATCTCTAAAGTGCTTGCTTAGCCCAAAGTAACATCTATTCGCAAGCACAATTCTCCGCTTGGTTTCACGGCTGACGTTGTTGTTTTTGTTTACGGCAGATGCGAGGTATATAAATTTGTCCACCACCTCGAAATTATAATGGTTATCAACGTTCACGCTTTGATCTAATCACGTGGAGGCCCTGCTGATTGAAACCATTAATTTTGTCTTGTCCTCATTTACCGTCAGGCCCAATTCTCGAAAAAACCGCAGTAACGTCTCTAATTGTGCGCCCAATGATATTTATATCATCAGCATACGCGAGCAGCATGTGACTTTTGCTGCTGATGGTTTTGTTCATGTTGACAGCAGCTTTTCTCAGAATAATCTCTATTAAGATGTTAAAGAGATCCCACGATAGGGTGTCGCCTTGGCTGAAGCCTCGCTTAGTTTCGAAAAGTTCGGTAAGATCCTTACCAACTTTCACTGCGGATTTGGTGTTCGTCAAGGTCATCCTACAAAGGCGTATGAGTTTTGCAGGAATACCAAGCTCAGACATTGCTTCATAGAGTTTCTCCCGTATCGGACTATCGAAGGCCGCCTTATAATCGACAAATAGATTATAGGTGTCCATTTGTTTTTCGTGGGTCTTCTCCATTATTTGACGTAGCGTGAAAATCTGACCGGTTGTTAATTTTCCAGGCCTAAAGCCACACTGGTATGGTCTCAGCGATGATTGGTTTTAGTCTTTCGCTCATTATTTATACTAATATTAGTTTGTATGTAGGGGTTTGTATGTTTAGGAGATTAAACTACTCATCCGATTTTAAAAGGCTTTTTTTGTTTTCCCCCTACTAAAGTTCAGGACGAAGTCTGCCAGGTTTGCTAGTACTTGATAAAATCTTATATGCTACCGGGTCACCTTTTTTAAATATGGGACATAGTACACTGAGACTCCAATCGCCGGGCATGCATTCATCTAACCAAATTTTGCTAATGAGCTGATGCATGCACCTAAACAGCTCATCGCCACCAGCCTTAAACAGCTCCGCCGGTAATTCATCGTCTCCTGCGGCTTTGTTGTTCGTCAGGATCGTCATTGGGAGGGGGTGGGTGCTGTGCCAAGAGTTGCGAGAGCTTCCTTTAGGCTGTGGCTGCCTCTGGTAACGCTGCTTTCCGATGTCCAGCTTCCTCTTCCGATGTCCAGCTTCCTCTATGAAGTATGAACGGCTTGGCATAGCCCATAAGCCAGAAAAGGGTCTCAGAACTGAAAACAATTACGGACTAGCAGTAAACGAATTTTGAGTCTATCACAACCATACAAGAGGTCATCACAACCGAATTAAATGTTGCCACAATCGAATTTGATGTCGCAACCTAGTTAGATGTTGTTTCATCCGCTTTTGATATTGTCCCAACAGCATTAGAGGTTGTCACACCTGAATTAGAGGTTGTTGCAACTGAATTAGAGGTTGTCACAACTGAATTAGAGGTTGTTATCATATACGAAATTGTTTCAAGCGAAAAGGAATTCCTTTTGATTAGGGGAATAGCTCGCTTTCCATTTTCAAAAACTCTCTCTATGTGGCCGATAGTTTTATACCGATTTCGTATAGAAGTGGTTGCAATTGTTTTCCCTAATTCCTTAATGGAATTTTATGGAAATTCAATGTTTCTTATATCCTTTTATTTTTTTAGGATTTTCTCTACTTTTATATTGTCCCATCAAATTCAAATACAGCCAGGAATTATGCAGGAAAAATTCCATTTCAGAGTGAACGCGTTAAAACCCCTATTCGAACAAAAGGGACGCGCACAGAGCGATCCATTAGAATTAGTGCCGCCGCTTTACGGCCGTAATGCGAAACGTGTGCGCACATATCAATCCATACCATCCCAACTGATTGACAATGACTGATAGTCAAGAATGTGAGTGAATGATTGAGGGGTGAGGAGTGAGTAGTCACCGACCATACCCACCGAGTGACTAGTTCTACACTCAAATAATACAGTTTGCTGTTAATAGCAAACAATTTTTGCTAATTATCTGCAGCCAATTTGGTTGTTATTACAGCAATTGGACTGACAAACTTTTTGCATGGTTGATAAAATACGTGTCACACTGTTTGCTGAAACACCAAACATACATATGTTTGCAGAAATAGCAAATTTGTTCGCTTTCCTCTATTCGACAGATTTTTCTGCTGTGTTTACTAACATATTTTTTTGAGTGTACAACTGCCAGCATATCATGTGCATTGTTAATTCATTTAACTGACAATGAAACAGAACTTCAAGTACTGGTACCTTTTCCACTGGTGCTGGCACCTTTGCCACTGGTTGGTGGTTAGTTGGCCAGACCATTTGTAAATGACCACTTCAGCTGTCACCTCATCGGAGGTGTGAGGAGGGGTGTTGGGAAAATTCAGCTTAAATTGTTCAAAAGGGAGTGTTAACGTTTGAACGAATGACTGTTTTCTTTGCCCGATATCTTCCAAGACTTGGTCATTTAGTAGTCGGCAATAGTTGAAGTAGTAGAACGTGTATTAATGATGGGTGCTGATTTTCTGGTCTGGCCGTCTGTTGCGACTGGTTTCGGAAAAGCGTCTACGACCCTCATGTTTGTTTCTATTGCTGTTGCTGTTAGTGTAACTGTTGCAACTGTGTTGTTGTATAATTTCCAAGTGCGATAAAAGTAATTAAATTTCAAATATTAAATGTTATTAGTTGTAACGTGTTAGGCATTCGAAATGTTTCATTAACGACGACATTTGTAGTTTAAGACAATAAAAATAGAAATTGTTGCCGCCATGTGACTTCCGTTTTGTAGCGAAAGGCATTTCACTTTTTCGCCTTGAATTTTGAAAACATTTCCCCAAGTGGTTGAAAACATTTTCAAACAATTCCCTCGCCGCATTCGGATTGTTAACTGATACTGTTTGGTTAGAATCTTTTTAATATTTATTTTTAGAAACGTTAAGCTTTAATTAAGACATCATCACACTGATTGCAATATCAATGTCAGACCAATTGTAAAAAATTAGTTATCACATTTTGGCGTCGAATCGTTTCCTGTAATGAATTTAATAAAACTTATCAAATTGCAATAGATCGATATATTTGAGGCGTTAAGAAGTCAAACTGATTAACATCACTTTTTCAAAATTTTTACATTTTAGTGTCTGGGAGTTAAACTGATGTACTATACAATATACAGGGTGGTACAAATACAAATATCTTTTTAAATCATATGTTATTTTGACACTGAGAGATTTTTTTCTGTTTGAAATATTGACTATCTGTCAGTATTATACCTCCATGGAACAAAATGTGTCGCTTGGCGCTTGTACAACGTTGGGAAATATGGGCCATAAAGAAGCTCCCATCGGATATCGAATTTGGACGAAAACAACTTTTTCTAACGTCGCGTATTTTCATCTTGGCGGCTGTCAACAAACAGAATTGCCGCATCTGGGGATCGGAAAACCCGCAATTCATTGTTGAGAAGCTAATGCATCCATAGACAGTGACAGTTTGGTGTGGAGTTTGAAGTGCTGGCATCATTGCTGTGCTGTGGAGTCGGAGTCTGGGATATTTGTCTGGAGTCAGAGTTGGAGTCAGAGTCTGGGACATTTGCTTGGAGTCGGAGTCGCAGTTGGAGTCGAAGTTGGAGTCGGAATTGGAGTCATAAAAAGAATTACATGAGGTGTCAAGGGACACCCGGTTGGAATGAAGTTCCTTTCGCTATATATTATGTACTAGTAAGTTCCATCACGCCTAAGGCGCCCGTTAAAAAAATACGATAATTTAAATGACACTAGCACGGTCTTCAAAAATGCTATACCACGGAAAAATACAACTCTGTGATATAGATTAAAAACTCACCTCAAAGCACTGCAACAATGTGAGAACGCATGAGTAAAAGAAGAACATGGTGGAAATATTCTGTCTGTTCTTGTTGTTGGAATTATAGGCCTTTCAGTGATGTTGATACTTAGGAATCTTCAATCGATAGTAATTCGCACATGTGAATTGCAGAATTGAGTTTGTATATATACGATTGATGATCACCCCGATGGTATCAATTCAGACACAGTAGTTAGGCATCTGATGATGAACTTGTCACGGAGTTCGAAACTAGTCATGCCAGTGAGTGTATGATGAACTGAATTGCCTATTATTTCCAACAAAAACCAACCATTTTTCAATTAGAAAAATGTTCATGACTTGTAAGCTTGTAGTATGAATTTCTCATACATTAACCAAAAAATGGATCTTTAAGAAAAGCTACTGTTTGTAAAATGAGATAAATTTTTTTTATAGAATGTATTTCTAAAAAACGAATATATTTTTAGGTCATCAAATTCAAATTCAAAATACACTGTGCGCAACAAAAAAAAAATGATGGGGTTCTGTCAACGGATTCTGGTAGAAAGGTCTATAAAAAAAATTTGCGTGCATCGGCGTTTTGCCAGATCTGATCAGAATTATTTTTTAAGGCGGGTCAAAGTTTCCGCCCCTCGGAACTTTCCTGCAACATATCGGCATGCAAAATTGTGTGTTCCTTATTTCTGAGGTACAAAATATGTTCAGAAGTTTTATAGAAAAGACGCAGATAAAAATTAACCCTCTAACTGTCACGTATAACCATAATTTTTACTTTTTTTTTGAAAACTCGCAAAAAACTGCTCCAAAATGACAGAGGGCGTGGTCAAAATGTTCTACAAAAAAGATCGTCATAAAATTTCATTATATGTGTCCGAACACTCCAAAACACAAATCTTAGCCCAAGTGGTAGATAAAAGCTGAAATATGACAAAATTCATTATATTATATGGACTATTTTTAATGGAAACAGCAAAATGACAAAATTCATTATTAACCCTCAGAAGGCAGTTAGTTTTTCCCTATTATCTAGCAGTTGGGCTAAGATTTGTGTTTTGGAGTGTTCGGACACATATAGCGAAATTTTATGGCGATCAATTTTGTACAACATTTTGACCACACCCTCCGTCATTTTATAGCAGTTTTTTGCGAGTTTTCAAAAAAAAAGTAAAAATTAGGGTTATACGTGACAGTTAGAGGGTTAATTTGTTCAACAAAAATGTTTATCTGAGTCTTTTCTACAAAACTTCTGAACATATTTTGTACCTCAGAAGTAAGGAACACACAATTTTGCATGCCGATATGTTGCAGGAAAGTTCCGAGGGGCGGATACTTTGACCCGCCCTAAAAAAAAATCTGATCAGATCTGGCAAAACGCCGATACACGTATATTTTTTTTAGATCTTTCTACCAGAATCCGTTGACAGACCCCCATCATTTTGAAAAAGTCTAAGTTTGCCTCACAGTGATATTTATTAATCCAAACATATATTACATCTTATTAGAATTTTTAGGTCCTTTTCGTAAGAATATGTATTACATTTTCCCGAAAAGGCCCTTTTCAAAGAGAGGTACTTCTTTTATTATAAACTAATGTTTTTTTAAGAAGAGGTACAATTTTTAAGATGAAGTACTTTTTCTAAGAAAGCCATAAGAGTATGAATTTTTTTTACAAAGAAGTACTTTTTTAAGAACAGGTACTTTTTAAAGAGGTGGTACTGTTTTTAGGAAAAGATTATTTTTTTAAGAAAATTTACTTATTTTCAGAAAGGCTACTTATCTCAAGAATATAAAGGAAAAGGTATTATTTGATTTTTAAGAACAGATACTTTTAAGAAAAAGAAGTTTTGTAAGAAAATTTATTTTTTTAAGAGCACGTATTTTTTCGAAGAAAATGTCTTTTTTTTTAAAATGGGAATTTTTTTTTATAATCGGTCCTTTTTTTTAAGAATATGTAAATTTTTAAGAGTAAGTTCTTATCTCAAGAAAAGTTATTTTGTTTCACAAAAAGGTACTCTTTAAAGAGAAGGTAGTTTTTTAAGAAAAGGCAATTTGTTGTAAGAAAGGCAAGAAATAGGTAAAAGTAAAGGTACTTCTTCAAAATAATGTTTTTTTTTATGAAAAGGTACATATTTTAAAAAAATACTTTTTTAATAAAAGGTACTTTTTTAAGAAAAGGTACTTATTTTAAAAAAATACTTTTTTAAGAAAAGGTACTTTTTTAAGAAAATGTACTTTTTTAAGAAAATTTAATTTTTTCCGCAAAAGTGCTTCCTTAAGATACGATACTTTTTTTTAAAAAATTTACTTTTTTAAGCAAAGGTACTTCCATAAGATAAGGTTTTTTTTTAGAAAATGTACTTTTTTTAAGAAAATGCATTTATTTAAGAAAATTTTCTTTCTCAAACATCTTTCACTTTGGCTTTTCGAAATTTACTCTTTATTGGGTTCAAAACTACAATCTATACTAATTCTTGGCTAAAGGCTCCACCTAGAAAACTTGCCATTAAACAAGAAATTTCCCAACATATGTTAGTCTAGACACAAACCAAACCAAAAGTACCCAATATAGTTGATAATACTGGGTTGTAGCATAATGGTGTTAAAAAAAAGTTGCTTAAGTTTGTTCCAATTAGCCCCTATCACGCAACGTGCGATAAGGAACTTCGTTCCAAAAATGTGAACAACTCCGACTCCAATTGTAGCATTTCCATAAAAGTCTAAATTTCCGACAAGAATAATTTGTTGACCGATTTTTCGGTTAATATACATTTTTACACCGTATTAGGTGTAGCCGTCGGTGGTGCAACGGTTAGTGTACGCGCCTCTTTTAAATGAGATCTTGGGTTTGATCCCTGCTGTAACAACATTCAATTTATTTCGGAGGCGGTCACCTCGCATAGGGACGGCGACACTATCGAGTATTTACCCATGAAAAAGCTTCTCAAAATACTGTTCGGAACCGGGATAAAACTGTAGGTTCCAATCACTGAGTATAAAACTATAAAGAGCACAGCTCACCGGTTGTGAGAAAGCTCTCCCCAATTCCTGCATAGGATGTAATGGGAAACCATTTGTTTTTTATTCGATCTGCCCTATTTTTCAGTATATTTTCTATTGTTTGGGCCACTATCTCGTGAACGACAGCGTCAATGTCGTGTTTTAAATCCCAATGGACTAGGAATTGTGTGCCTATCACTTATCTTTCACGGCGACCCAGAGTCAAAAGTTTAACGGGGTAAAATCGCAGCTGCATGGCGCCCAATGGACTTCTGAGTTTCGGCTGATTATGCGGCTTTCGAACACATTGCGCAAAAGATCAGTTGCGATGTGGGCAGTGAGGTACGTAGTGCCGTTCTGTTGAAACCATACGTCGTATTCAAGTTTTGGGAACAAATAATCGCTGTGCATGGCACGGTAATGCTCGCCATTAACAGAAACGGCGGCTACTTGCTAATTTTCGAAGAAATATGGGCCTATGATGCCGCCATGAAAAAAAAAATCACCAAACAGTTGAGGATGCATCCTCCTGTTGAGGATGCATCCTCCATGACTTGTGGACTTTCCAAGTCCCAAATGTGAGAATTTTGTTAGTTAACGTAGCCCCGAGGAGAAAATGAGCTTCATCGAAAAATATGATTTTTCGGTAAAAATTTTCATCTTCAGCCAAGCGATCTTCAGCCCATTCAGCGAAGCGAAACCCCATCACAAGGCAACGAGGCTTCAGTTCTTGAACTAGTTGGACTTATATGCCTTCCTACCGAGGCCTTTATGCAAAACTCTGCGCAAAGAAGGGCGAGATATGTTCAATTCATGCGAACGGTGGCAAGTTGATGTTGATGGATGTTCGATCACGCTGTCAGCTACAACGGCAATATTTTCCATTTCCTATGAGCTATACAGGTCAGGGGTATATTTCTGCAATTAGAAAAAAATTGAACAGTCGACACCAGGATTTGAACTCACGTTGGCGGTGGATCGTTTCGAAGTTTGTGACTCTTCTCATTAGCTCCTTTGCGTTCTAGACCAGTGACCGCCTTTATCACATTGAAACTATTTTCCACTGAGCGCACTGGACGAGCAAGTCCACGAGCTCCGTACCGTATTGACGAACTCGCTTCACAAATTGATCCACAGACTGGGTTCTTGGTACTCTATTTCTATCGTATTTATTTCGTAGCATTCTTACAGTTTGCGTTAAAGACTCAGTGGGAAGCGACCCATTTCGTAAATTTATAAACATCTCCCTGATAATCTTGCACTTCATATATGTCAAAATGGCCGTCTGCTTCGAAATAACGCGCAGTTCCAATTTACAATGTTACACGCAACGAAAAAACTCGTTCCTCTCAAACGAAATCTCAGATAACTGAAGATCGTTTGGGGACTGTAGTTGGGAGAAACGAACTTCTGTTAATCCATACTTGTCATTTCGTTTGGGAGAAATGAAAAACGTTTGCCATAAACGAGTTATGAGAAATGCCAACTGTTCCTTCGGTTACAGCAACCGAGATATAGTTGCTCCAAACTAAAAAACGTTTGCGAGAACTGAAAAACGTTTGCAGTAAACTAGTTAAGGAAAATTAGAGCTGAAAAACGTTTGGGAGAAACGAAAAACGGTTCCAACAACTGTTCTTTAGGTTACAGCAACCGAGATGTAATTAAAAAATTTAATAACTTTTTTTTCAATTTAATGAATCTGGTTAATTTTTATTATTATGCAGATAGATTTAACAAGAATGGGTGACTGGGACACTGAAACAAGAATTTGGACTGTCCGACGCTATCACGCAGTTCGTAGTTTCGGTCCAAAGAGAGTATAGGCGCACGTTTGGCGGCAATCTTCCGAGCAGATGGACCATAATTATAAAATAAATGGTTTCCCATAACATCCCATGAAGGGACCGGGGAAAACTGCTCACAATCACTGAGCTGTGCGCTTTCCAGTTTTCACTCACTGATTGGGACCTACAGTTTTACACCGATTCCGAACGGTATTTTGAGAAGATTTTTCATGGCTATATACTCGATAGTGTCGCCGTCACTATGAGAGGTGACCGCCGCCGAAAGAAACTTGAAGGTGGTCAGAGCAGGGTTCGAACCCAGGATCTCATGTACAAGAGCCGCGCACACTAACCATTGCACCACCGACGGCCATTAGACTTGTTAACAATTTTGCTAGCATGGGACAGTCAACAGAAGACCTGACCATCGAAACCCTTCAGTTCGGGTGGAGGAAGCAATCGCTGCTGTAGCTGCTGCCATACAAAACAATCCAAGAATTTCGACAAGAAGCTTATCTGCTCAAATGGGTATAAGCAGACAGTCATTGCAATCAATTATGCACAAAGATTTGGACTTATTCCCATATACCAATCAAATGTCCAACAAACTGAACGCTGAGACTTCGCGATTCGCTTGGAATTTTGCCAGTAGATGCTTCAAATGGTGGAAGAGGACGGAGGAAACATGTTGAACTGTCTTTTCATGTCTGACGAGGCCTATTTCGATTTAAACTGCAACATAAACAAACAAAAGTGTCGAATATGAAGTGCTTCCAATTCACAGATACTCCATCAGATGGAATTGCATCCACTTCGTGTCACAGTGTGGTGTGCAGTTTCATCACGCTGCATTGTCGGGCCCTACTTCTTCGAAGAAAACTGTCACACCGTTACGGTTACTGGATACCGTTATTTGAGCATGTTAAGAGAGTTTTTCTGTCCAGAATTACGCCGAACGAGAATTTCTTTCAACTCTGTGTGGTTACAGCAAGATCGTGCAACTCCTCACATAGCCCGGCCTGTTATAGACAGAATTGCGACGAAAATTTCCCAATAAGCTGATATCCAGAAACTCCACATTCCGTTGTCCCCCCAGGTCGCCTGACCTTACTGCACCTGACTTTTTCTTGTGGAGTTATTGCAAATAGGAAGTCTACAAAGCAACCAACCAACAAATTTGAATGAACTGAACAATCCATTCGAGAAACAATTGCGGCTATTCCTGTCCCAACTCTCCAAGCAGTAATGAACAACTTTTCGGTAAGATGCCGCACATGCATCAACGAGCAGGAGGGCATTTAAATTTCATTATTTTTAAAACTAATTAAGCTATATTCAATAAAATTGAATGAGTTTTACATGAATAAAAGAAAAATTAATTCCATACACTGAAAAACAAGTTATTTGAGTTTCTTCATGTAGCAATATTCATCATCCACCCTGTGCAACGCGTCCATTATCCATCCAAGATATATTGACACGGTAGAAGCATTAGAGTGTGGGATCACTTTTATGTGTATGCTCGAGTGTGTAGACTGTGTATACAGACGAAAGAATGAGAGAAATTTACGTTCTTCGTAACCTGTGCTCTCATTATAAAAATGGTTAATTTCAGTTATCGCAAACGTTTTTTAAATTTGCGGCAAATGTAATTTTGTACGCGTAATTTTGAACGAGAATTCGTTTGCAACAACATGATATACGTTTGCGATATACGAGTTTATTAGGGAGAACTTCAGGAACGGTTGCGATTAATAAATTAATACAAATCAATCAAATTATTGTTGAGGCAGCCGAGCAATAAAGGTTTTTTTTCCTTGCGTGTACATGGCGTGTAGTTTTACAAATATATTTAAATGTGTATATAGTGCATAATCGTGCAAAGGCAATATTTTTACGGTGCTTGGGCAAACTGTTCAGAAGCGTGTTCAACACCAACATTTTAAAAAAAAACACCTTCACAGAAATTAGTCTTGGAACGACACGTAGCCATAGACACACGTCAAAACTTTTACAACATAAGTGTATTTTTTGAATTTGAATTTTTTGACCGATTTTGTGTATTTATTTATCTTGTTTCCGTAAACTGTGGTATTTATGAACGTCAAAACTTTAAAAAGAGACGTTTTACAACACAGTTAATACTCTTCAATTAGGCCTACAGTAAATGAGTTTACAATAGTCGATAGAAATAGTCAGTGTAAAGCACGAGCCTGTTGTTCTTATGGGCAGTAGTCACGCACTCTGATAAATACCTCGGCCTACGAAATTTGTAATACAAAGCTGCTTTAAAAGCTGAATTATTGTTCATACAAATATTATGATGCAAGGCAATTTTTCACGTAGATATGGATGATCCCAGTACGACGAATCAATGCGCCAATTAATATGTAAGACCAAAACCAAACGCCAAAAAATTTATATAATTTATAAACAACGATTTTAATTTTTTTTAAAAACATTTTGATTGCTTTTATTCCATTCCATCATCATTTCCAAGGCAATTATAGCTGTCGAGTCCCCACTTGAATTTTTGCAAATTAACTCATATTGTTAAGCCTCCTTCTGACTGTTCGCTGGATGAAGTATCCTCTTGTTAACCCTACGAAATATTTACATTGGGCGAATTTATTGAAGAAAAATAAACTTCACATTAATTGGGTTAGGTAAACAACATGGCAGTCGTCATCATGAACCAGCCCTGTTACGACAAGCATCATATTTATTAGTCAATATGCAATTTTGATGATGATCAGATCAATGTGGCCATTGTTATCATCGCCATGATGTCAATCATAAAGCTGTTTGTTGGGTTATTCACTTGAATTGCTCATAAAACCAAAACTTTAAGACTCAAGAGTCGGTCCGTCGCCGGCAACTAATGTCTTTTATATTGTTTAGTTTAGTTCAGTTCATTTGATTTCTCATTTATTGTCTATTGATATTTTGTTTAAAATTTTCATTATTTTTAACTTAATTTTTCTTTTTTCTCTGGATTTATTATAACTCAGCAATAACAATTAATGTGTGGATGGGTGGTGGTTGATTGAGTTGATTGCGTTGTATTTTCGTTACTAAAGTTTACAGTTTGTTATTTTTACTTTTGATTTTACTTCGAGGGTGGTGTAATAATTGCATAGTCTCGGACCGAAAAATATGTTCTTTTCAATTTATAAAATTATTTAATAATGCATTTTTATCAGATTACTATACCGTGTTTATTTTATCTTCGAAAAATATGCTCGCTATTTAAAAGCCGTAGTGTAGTTAGAATTTCATTTCTGCTGAAATACATTCCAATTTAATTAAATATTATGTTTTCAGTTAATGTATGAAAAGGCATACTACAAGCTTACAAGTCAACAACATTTTCCTAATTGAAAAATGTGAGAACACGGGAGAATTCCTTGTTTTCGCACAATGGGGGAAATTTTATTTGGGGGTCCGAAAGTAAATGAGGATCTTTTCTTACTTTCAAATTATTTTTCCACATTTTGATTACAGATTGTGAAAGTGTTTAGGAAACGCTTTCCAACGAGGTATGTGAGAACTCGGGAGAATTCCTTGTTTTCGCACAATGGGCGAAATTATTTTTGGAGGTCCGAAAGAAAATGAGGATCTTTTCTTACTTTCAAACTCTTTTTCCACATTTTGATTATAGATTCAGAAAGTGTTTAGGAAAAGCTTTCCAACGAGGTATGTGAGAACACGGTAGAATTCCTTGTTTTCCCACAATGGGCGAAATTTATTTTTGGGGGTCCGAAAGTGAATGAGGATCTTTTCTTACTTTCAAACTCTTTTTCCACATTTTGATTATAGATTCAGAAAGTGTTTAGGAAAAGCTTTCCAACGAGGTATGTGAGAACACGGTAGAATTCCTTGTTTTCCCACAATGGGCGAAATTATTTTTGTGGGTCCGAAAGTAAATGAGGATCTTTTCTTACTTCCAAACTCTTTTTCCACATTTTGATATCAGATTCTGAAAGTGTTTAGGAAAAGATTTCCAACGAGGTATTGGAGAATACGGGAGAATTCCTTGTTTTCGCACAATGGGCGAAATAATTTTTGAGGGTCCGAAAGTAAATGAGGATATTTTTTGCTTCCAAACTCTTTTTCCACATTTTGATTACAGATTCTGAAAGTGTTTAGGAAAAGCTTTCCAACGAGGGATGTGAGAATACGGGAGAATTCCTTTGCTTCGCACAATGGGCGAAATGGTTTTTGGAGGTCCGAAAGTAAATGAGGATCTTTTCTTACTTCCAAACTCTTTTCCCACATTTTGATTACAGATTCTGAAAGTGTTTAGGAAAAGCTTTCCAACGAGGAATGTGAGAACACGGGAGAATTTCTTTTTTTTCCACAATGGGCGAAATGGTTTTTGGAGGTCCGAAAGTAAATGAGGATCTTTTCTTACTTCCAAACTCTTTTTCCACATTTTGATTACAGATTCTGAAAGTGTTTAGGAAAAGCTTTCCAACGAGGAATGTGAGAACACGGGAGAATTCCTTGTTTTCGCACAATGGGCGAAATTATTTTTGGGGGTCCGAAAGTTAATGAGGATATTTTCTTACTTCCAAACTCTTTTTCCACATTTTGATTACAGATTCTGAAAGTGTTTAGGAAAAGCTTTCCAACGAGGAATGTGAGAACACGGGAGAATTTCTTTTTTTCCACAATGGACGAAATTATTTTTGGGGGTCCGAAACTAAATGAGGATCTTTTCTTACTTCCAAACTTTTTTTCCACATTTTGATTACAGATTCTGAAAGTGTTTAGGGAAAGCTTTCCAACGAAGTATGTGAGAACACGGGAGAATTCCTTGTTTTCGCACAATGAGCGAAATTATTTTTGAGGGTACGAAAGTAAATGAGGATCTTTCTTACTTTCAAACTCTTTTTCCACATTTTGATTACAGATTTTGAAAGTATTTACGAAGAGCTTTCCAACGAGATATGTGAGAACACGGGGAATTCCATGTTTTCCAAAGTTGAGCGATTTAAATTTTCATACACTAAATTTACTTTGGCCCACTGAGCGAATACGGTAATACTGACGGCAGAAGGGACAATTTCTTTCTATAGTGCCATGAATTACCTTTACTACAGCTGCCATAAGCGTACGCACGAATTTGGGTGCGGATTTATAGTTGGCAAGAGACTGCGACACCTAGTTTCAAGGTTCAACCCAGTGAGTGAACGCATAGCCCCAATTCGCATCAAAGCGAAATATTTCAACAACTCGTTAATTTGTGTGCACGCACCGACAGAGGGTAAAGATGACGAGGTCAAAGAAACATTTTATGAGCGTCTGGAGGAAGTATATGAACGCTGCCCTGACCACGACATTAAGATTATTCTTGGCGATTTTAATGCCAAATTAGGAAAGGAAAGTGTCTTTCGACCAGTCATCGGTAATCACAGTCTACATGATACCACCTCCGATAATGGAATAAGACTGATAGACTTCGCCGCTGCAAAGAACATGGTAGTTAGCAGCACACGATTCCAGCATAAGGACATTCATAAGGCTCCCGGGACATCTCCTGATCAACGGACGAAGAACCAGATTGATCACTTGGTAATAGATGGCAGGCACTCTTCTAGTGTACTGTATGTACGTGTGATTCGAGGTGCCAATATCGACTCGGATCATTACCTGGTGGCTGCGAAAGTTCGCACGAGATTGAGCATGGCGAAAAATGTACGAAGCCGAACACAGGAAAAGCTGGACATTGACAAGCTACAAATACCGGAGATATCAATGTCCTATCGACAGAAAGTCTCTCTCCTGCTAGAGCAGAATACCCCCCTCCCGAAGACCCAGATGCGCAGTGGAAGCACATCTCCCATTCTTTGGAAACCGCTGCAAGGACTGAACTTGGCTATCAAAAACCGCAGAAGCATAAGCCATGGTACGACGAAGAATGTCGCATTGCAACTGATGAAAAAGACGCTGCACGTATGGCAACGAAACAGTCAGTTACAACGCGTGCTGCGAGTGAGCGGTACAAGAAGCTGAGAAGGGAGGAAAACCAACTATATAGGCGGAAAAAATGACAGTGGGAGCAACGAGAGAGTGAAAGAACAGAAATGTGCAGGATGAATGGTGAATCCCGAAAGTTTTTCCAGAGGGTAAGAAGACCGAATAACGGACCTAATAATGGGCTGTCCTCCTGCAAGGACGAGAATGGTAATCTGGTGACTGAGAAGCAGTGTGTGCTCAAAATGTGAAGAGACCACTTTGCAGCACTACTCCACTCAGATTCTTCCACTGAAGATCAGGAGGTAATGATAGTGGAAGATAGTGTAGATTGTACCCTCCCCAACCAAGACGAGATTAGTACGGCGATCTCCCGCCTGAAGAATAATTATTCTATAATAATAAAGCCGCTGGTGCGGATGGCCTACCCGCTGAACTTTTTAAGGCAGGTGGCGAAGGACTGCTAGCCATGTATGTGAAGATAAATTCGAATATAACTTCCAGAGCTCTGCCGGCAGAGGAATTGGCAGCGGTCTGTTAATTAGTTAACAGACCTATGTTAAACAGCTCTAATATATTGACTATATATAAAATCACTAAGTTTTACAAATGTAAAAGGAATTTTAATGCGATATTATTAAAATAGGTAGAAAACTCTATAAACTTCTTATGTCAGGAGTTTTGGGGAAGCTGTATGACTGCAATATATAATATTTCGAAGCATTGGCAAAACTATGTTTTCAAAAGGAATCAGGATCAGGATTCCCAAACGGGGAAGGTTGCGTCAATGGGACTAGTATCAAATAATAGCTATTGGTGTCTAGTTTAACAATTTCAGACCCAGATTTCCCAAAAAACTTTCGGAATATCATATTCTTCGACGAATATAACTTTTTCATATGGAGGACGGATTAAGTGCGTCCATGGTGGCCAAACGGGGAAGGTTGCGTCAATGGGACTAGTATCGAATAATAGGTATTGGTGTCTAGTTTAATAATTTCAGACCCAGATTTCCCAAAAAACTTTCGGAATATCATATTCTTCGACGAATATAACTTTTTCATATGGAGGACGGATTAAGTGCGTCCTTGGTGGCCAAACGGGGAAGGTTGCGTCAATGGGACTAGTGTCGAATAATAGGCATTGGTGTCTAGTTTAATAATTTCAGACCCAGATTTCCCAAAAAACTTTCGGAATATCATATTCTTCGACGAATATAACTTTTTTATATGGAGGGCGGATTAAGTGCGTCCATGGTGGCCAAACGGGGAAGGTTGCGTCAATAGGACTAGTATCAAATAATAGGTATTGGTGTCTAGTTTAACAATTTCAGACCCAGATTTCCCAAAAAACTTTCGGAATATCATATTCTTCGACGAATATAACTTTTTCATATGGAGGGCGGATTAAGTGCGTCCATGGTGGCCAAACGGGGAAGGTTGCGTCAATGGGACTAGTATCAAATAATAGGTATTGGTGTCTAGTTTAATAATTTCAGACCCAGATTTCCCAAAAAACTTTCGGAATATCATATTCTTCGACGAATATAAGTTTTTCATATGAACAGCGGATATAAATACGAATATAACTTCCACAGCTCTGTCAACAGAGCCGCTGACAGAGTTCTGTTAACAAGTTAGCGACGAATATAACTTTTTCATATGGAGGACAGACTAAGTGCGTCCATGGTGGCCAAACGGGGAAGGTTGCGTCAATGGGACTAGTATCAAATAATAGGTATTGGTGTCTAGTTTAATAATTTCAGACCCAGATTTCCCAAAAAACTTTCGGAATATCATATTCTTCGACGAATATAACTTTTTTATATGGAGGGCGGATTAAGTGCGTCCATGGTGGCCAAACGGGGAAGGTTGCGTCAATAGGACTAGTATCAAATAATAGGTATTGGTGTCTAGTTTAACAATTTCAGACCCAGATTTCCCAAAAAACTTTCGGAATATCATATTCTTCGACGAATATAACTTTTTCATATGGAGGGCGGATTAAGTGCGTCCATGGTGGCCAAACGGGGAAGGTTGCGTCAATGGGACTAGTATCAAATAATAGGTATTGGTGTCTAGTTTAATAATTTCAGACCCAGATTTCCCAAAAAACTTTCGGAATATCATATTCTTCGACGAATATAACTTTTTCATATGGAGGGCGGATAAAGTGCGTCCATGGTGGCCAAACGGGGAAGGTTGCGTCAATGGGACTAGTATCGAATAATAGGTATTGGTGTCTAGTTTAATAATTTCAGACCCAGATTTCCCAAAAAACTTTCGGAATATCATATTCTTCGCGAATATAACTTTTTCATATGGAGGACGGATTAAGTGCGTCCATGGTGGCCAAACGGGGAAGGTTGCGTCAATGGGACTAGTATCAAATAATAGCTATTGGTGTCTAGTTTAACAATTTCAGACCCAGATTTCCCAAAAAACTTTCGGAATATCATATTCTTCGATGAATATAACTTTTTCATATGGAGGACGGATTAAGTGCGTCCATGGTGGCCAAACGGGGAAGGTTGCGTCAATGGGACTAGTATCGAATAATAGGTATTGGTGTCTAGTTTAATAATTTCAGACCCAGATTTCCCAAAAAACTTTCGGAATATCATATTCTTCGACGAATATAAGTTTTTCATATGAACAGCGGATATAAATACGAATATAACTTCCACAGCTCTGTCAACAGAGCCGCTGACAGAGTTCTGTTAACAAGTTAGCGACGAATATAACTTTTTCATATGGAGGACAGACTAAGTGCGTCCATGGTGGCCAAACGGGGAAGGTTGCGTCAATGGGACTAGTATCAAATAATAGGTATTGGTGTCTAGTTTAATAATTTCAGACCCAGATTTCACAAAAAACTTTCGGAATATCATATTCTTCGACGAATATAACTTTTTCATATGGAGGACGGATTAAGTGCGTCCATGGTGGCCAAACGGGGAAGGTTGCGTCAATGGGACTAGTATCGAATAATAGGTATTGGTGTCTAGTTTAATAATTTCAGACCCAGATTTCCCAAAAAACTTTCGGAATATCATATTCTTCGACGAATATAACTTTTTCATATGGAGGACGGATTAAGTGCGTCCTTGGTGGCCAAACGGGGAAGGTTGCGTCAATGGGACTAGTGTCGAATAATAGGTATTGGTGTCTAGTTTAATAATTTCAGACCCAGATTTCCCAAAAAACTTTCGGAATATCATATTCTTCGACGAATATAACTTTTTTATATGGAGGGCGGATTAAGTGCGTCCATGGTGGCCAAACGGGGAAGGTTGCGTCAATAGGACTAGTATCAAATAATAGGTATTGGTGTCTAGTTTAACAATTTCAGACCCAGATTTCCCAAAAAACTTTCGGAATATCATATTCTTCGACGAATATAACTTTTTCATATGGAGGGCGGATTAAGTGCGTCCATGGTGGCCAAACGGGGAAGGTTGCGTCAATGGGACTAGTATCAAATAATAGGTATTGGTGTCTAGTTTAATAATTTCAGACCCAGATTTCCCAAAAAACTTTCGGAATATCATATTCATCGACGAATATAACTTTTTCATATGGAGGGCGGATTAAGTGCGTCCATGGTGGCCAAACGGGGAAGGTTGCGTCAATGGGACTAGTATCGAATAATAGGTATTGGTGTCTAGTTTAATAATTTCAGACCCAGATTTCCCAAAAAACTTTCGGAATATCATATTCTTCGCGAATATAACTTTTTCATATGGAGGACGGATTAAGTGCGTCCATGGTGGCCAAACGGGGAAGGTTGCGTCAATGGGACTAGTATCAAATAATAGCTATTGGTGTCTAGTTTAACAATTTCAGACCCAGATTTCCCAAAAAACTTTCGGAATATCATATTCTTCGATGAATATAACTTTTTCATATGGAGGACGGATTAAGTGCGTCCATGGTGGCCAAACGGGGAAGGTTGCGTCAATGGGACTAGTATCGAATAATAGGTATTGGTGTCTAGTTTAACAATTTCAGACCCAGATTTCCCAAAAAACTTTCGGAATATCATATTCTTCGACGAATATAACTTTTTCATATGGAGCACGGACTAAGTGCGTCCATGGTGGCCAAACGGGGAAGGTTGCGTCAATGGGACTAGTATCAAATAATAGCTATTGGTGTCTAGTTTAACAATTTCAGACCCAGATTTCCCAAAAAACTTTCGGAATATCATATTCTTCGACGAATATAACTTTTTCATATGGAGGACGGATTAAGTGCGTCCTTGGTGGCCAAACGGGGAAGGTTGCGTCAATGGGACTAGTGTCGAATAATAGGTATTGGTGTCTAGTTTAATAATTTCAGACCCAGATTTCCCAAAAAACTTTCGGAATATCATATTCTTCGACGAATATAACTTTTTTATATGGAGGGCGGATTAAGTGCGTCCATGGTGGCCAAACGGGGAAGGTTGCGTCAATAGGACTAGTATCAAATAATAGGTATTGGTGTCTAGTTTAACAATTTCAGACCCAGATTTCCCAAAAAACTTTCGGAATATCATATTCTTCGACGAATATAACTTTTTCATATGGAGGGCGGATTAAGTGCGTCCATGGTGGCCAAACGGGGAAGGTTGCGTCAATGGGACTAGTATCAAATAATAGGTATTGGTGTCTAGTTTAATAATTTCAGACCCAGATTTCCCAAAAAACTTTCGGAATATCATATTCTTCGACGAATATAACTTTTTCATATGGAGGGCGTATTAAGTTCGTCCATGGTGGCCAAACGGGGAAGGTTGCGTCAATGGGACTAGTATCGAATAATAGGTATTGGTGTCTAGTTTAATAATTTCAGACCCAGATTTCCCAAAAAACTTTCGGAATATCATATTCTTCGCGAATATAACTTTTTCATATGGAGGACGGATTAAGTGCGTCCATGGTGGCCAAACGGGGAAGGTTGCGTCAATGGGACTAGTATCAAATAATAGCTATTGGTGTCTAGTTTAACAATTTCAGACCCAGATTTCCCAAAAAACTTTCGGAATATCATATTCTTCGATGAATATAACTTTTTCATATGGAGGACGGATTAAGTGCGTCCATGGTGGCCAAACGGGGAAGGTTGCGTCAATGGGACTAGTATCGAATAATAGGTATTGGTGTCTAGTTTAATAATTTCAGACCCAGATTTCCCAAAAAACTTTCGGAATATCATATTCTTCGACGAATATAAGTTTTTCATATGAACAGCGGATATAAATACGAATATAACTTCCACAGCTCTGTCAACAGAGCCGCTGACAGAGTTCTGTTAACAAGTTAGCGACGAATATAACTTTTTCATATGGAGGACAGACTAAGTGCGTCCATGGTGGCCAAACGGGGAAGGTTGCGTCAATGGGACTAGTATCAAATAATAGGTATTGGTGTCTAGTTTAATAATTTCAGACCCAGATTTCCCAAAAAACTTTCGGAATATCATATTCTTCGACGAATATAACTTTTTCATATGGAGGACGGATATAAATACGAATATAACTTCCACAGCTCTGTCAACAGAGCCGCTGACAGAGTTCTGTTAACAAGTTAGCGACGAATATAACTTTTTCATATGGAGGACAGACTAAGTGCGTCCATGGTGGCCAAACGGGGAAGGTTGCGTCAATGGGACTAGTATCAAATAATAGGTATTGGTGTCTAGTTTAATAATTTCAGACCCAGATTTCCCAAAAAACTTTCGGAATATCATATTCTTCGACGAATATAAGTTTTTCATATGAACAGCGGATATAAATACGAATATAACTTCCACAGCTCTGTCAACAGAGCCGCTGACAGAGTTCTGTTAACAAGTTAGCGACGAATATAACTTTTTCATATGGAGGACAGACTAAGTGCGTCCATGGTGGCCAAACGGGGAAGGTTGCGTCAATGGGACTAGTATCAAATAATAGGTATTGGTGTCTAGTTTAATAATTTCAGACCCAGATTTCCCAAAAAACTTTCGGAATATCATATTCTTCGACGAATATAACTTTTTCATATGGAGGACGGATATAAATACGAATATAACTTCCACAGCTCTGTCAACAGAGCCGCTGACAGAGTTCTGTTAACAAGTTAGCGACGAATATAACTTTTTCATATGGAGGACAGACTAAGTGCGTCCATGGTGGCCAAACGGGAAGGTTGCGTCAATGGGACTAGTACAGATAATAGGTATTGGTGTCTAGTTTAATAATTTCAGACCCAGATTTCCCAAAAAACTTTCGGAATATCATATTCTTCGCGAATATAACTTTTTC